>CM076413.1:37874426-38275140 GCA_038363315.1 Mugilogobius chulae
ATGCTGTGCTAATGTGCTGAATTTCTAGGTTTCTAGCTTTGCGTGTCTATCCTCTATTTGCTTTCACTAATTCGTTCTGACATGGATGGAGTGAGCCTCATTGAACAAGTTACAATGATCTTTACACCTGTCCGTTCAAGGTGAAGAGGAAAATTACTGACAAAGACATATTGGCAGGGAGGAACAGGTACAAAGAGACAAATCCATGCCTGGGAGAAGCATACTCATGTTTTGAAATGAAACTCAGCCCCCAGGTGTGTCAGTCCAAAACAATCGGTGGGCGGGTGTTTTTCCTCCCTATAAGTGACAGCATACAGTCCAACGAGGAAGTGGTGAGACCGAATAGGAACATACAAGCTTGTGTGATTAAGCGGAGGTGTAGGGCTCTGCGTCCTGATTGCCAAAATGCAGTTCTGGGATTTCCTGGGCTGCACTAATGGAGGTATGTACAAACGGAGGCAAACTAACAAATAGCTGGCTGTGTTAGGGTTGAATTGGCCTGACTGTTTGGGTTCTTGGTGCTGCATAGGCAGGTACTGAGGCTCTGGTAGGTGTAGAGCTTGAAAGGAATTTGTGCTGCTCACCGCTGTGCAAGCAGTTGCATGTGGAAACCTCACAGACAGGTAGAGTGTGGCGCATAAATGAAGACAGCTTAGATATGACTTCAAACTTATGTTCTGTGTCCAAGAACAGCAGTGAGAAAGGAATATATTGGAAGGAATCAAAAGTTTATCCAGCGTAATACTTGAAAGCCGGGCTTGTCTTCACCAAAACAAAATACAGAAGATGTTTACAGCCGTGTCTTAGAAATTGTTTCCCTGCGGTTCAGCCTTTTCACATTTCTCTGCATTGGTTTTCCATAAAAACTAAAGGTAGTGTGACACATAAAAAGTGCTTGCAGTTATGTAATTGCTTGTAGTTGAGGCATCTCGTAAAAGGGCTGTCACACTTCAAAACACTAATGGCTGTGACAAGACCAGCTGAATTTGAGCTTATTCTGCTCTTTACATTTTTTATCATTATAATTTTTCTTTTGTTGTGAGTTGCACAACCAGTATAGCAGTAGCATAAAAATATATAGCAACTTTTACAGGCAGCTCTTCAACCTGAGTCAAGCTGCTCAAATTTCAGTTCTCATTACTTTAAATGTCCGTGTAGAGTGTTGGATAGTAATGACTAAAAATTGCATTTCATATACAGTGTTATAACATGGTATTATCTTCATAAAAATATTTGGACAATGTTGTGAGAATCTACCTAAGATAAGTTAGAACATGTCTGTAAATGTCTTTTTTAGCTGAGGGACCTTGTAAAGAAAGCATTACATTAATCAAAACAAGTTCATGAATCTTATTGTCTTTATTTTATAGTTTAGACAACAAATTTATGCTTAGAGTTACTTTGAGTTCTAAATAGACATTCAGTTCTCATTTGAATGCATGGGTGAATGCATGGGTTAGGATTCTAATATATTTCCCTTTTGTTAAGCCTCACAAGGACAACTTTTTCTGTAAAATTGTTAAAAGAAATGTAGTGTTTTTTGCATTAAATAACAATATTACCACTTTAATATAGTATTAACTAGGGCTGGGCGATATTGAAAAAAATAAATATCTCGATTATTTTTTGTCATATATCTCGATAACGATATTCAGAGGATATTTTATCCATCCAACAGTATTGTGATAAAACGTGTCTTAGACTTTTTTTCCAGTTTAAGTTTAGGTTAATAAGATGCGTTCATGTTGAATAATGATGTCATAAGTCCAGATCATGTTTTTGCCATGAAATATAAGCCTTTTCATGCTTTTTTAGTCTGATTACTGATTAAAGTTGATTGATTCACTTTTTGCATTGCAATGAAAAAAATATTACTGCATTTAAACAAAACCTATTAATTTTTGCTGCTAAACATGTATAATAGATTTTATTGGTCTGAAAAATGTTGTGTTGTCAAGTGACAAGCACAACTTTTCACCTTTTTTTACGTTAAATTTGCTCTTTTTATTGCATTTTTTGCTATAAACGATATACTCGATATTCAATTTTATAATATCTTGAAACCAACATTCACGATATTATCTAAAATTCGATATATCTCCCAGCTCTCAGCTCTAGTATCAACTTAACTGTGTTAAGTCAGGAGTTTAAGAAGATAATTTTCTAAAAAAAAAAATTAATTTTTCAATCATTCCTGGGTCAATTTTTATAAAATAAAAATTACAGAATGACCGAACCCACCTTGATAAGAATATAACAACGACAAGTCTGCTGTTTACTTTCTCTGACTGTGAAATGACAGTGGAGTCAACCTTCTCCTAATTGCACAAATATAAAAAGACAGAGCCATGAATTCAACACCAGAATTGAACAGTTTGATACTATTTAAAGAATTGTCCCATCCCTAGTTTTTTTGTATAATGTAATACACTAGTAGTATTTGTATTATGTTCCCCACCTTTATTCATGTATAAGGTGTAACTATTTTAGCCAGCTTTGAAACAAGACTTGACTTAAAAAGGTGACACAATGCACAACAACATTTAAATTAAATGTACGTTGTCTTGCACCTTTAGCTTCAGTTGTGGTTACATTTTATTGCGCTGGATTGGATTACAGCATTGTTGATTGTGACACCCATCCTGCGCTCGGGGCCATCTTTTCTGTTTTTCCACTAATAAGTATATTTAAGATACCTGATGCGTTGTGTCACTATTCTGCAGCTGTCAGGTTGGCATAGATTGGATGATTAGTAACTCTGTGTAAATAGTTGAAGTTGTTACTCAGTATTTATGCTAAACTTGAATGCGGCACTCAAGTTAGCTTCCATCTTTCCATCTTTTTTCCCCTCTATTTGCATGCATAAGTATCTGGCTGGGTGCTGCTTTGCTTAAAAATGAGCCTGCAACATTTTTAGTTTGACCACCTTTTTTTTTTGTAATCGCATCCCACACATATTACTCAAATAAAATGCTTGGTGTATTATTGAAACCTAATGTGAACTCTTGTTTTAGCACTAGCAGTCTGTGAGGTCATTAGTGTCACTTTGGTGTGTAGGTGTTTTAAGCAACAGAGACAAGCCAAGTAAATGCACCTTTATAAAAGCTGATAAGGACTACAGTCTGGGGCCACCAAAACGTTTTCAGTATACGACTGTTATGATATTATTATGTCAGATAACTTTCTTGTTAGTTATGTGAGTAAATTAAGTACAATAAATGGCTTCAAAAGATATTTCAAGGCCTTTTTGTGGATTTAAATCCCATTAACTGGGCAATATTGACAAAAATATTTATCTTGGTAATTTTTTGGCATATCTCGATTACAATATTAGGACAATATTATTTCAAACCAGTCAGAACCAACAAGTCTTTAAAGGTATTAGATCAAGTTTAATGATCAGAAAATTAGGCTGTAGTTCAATAAAGACATTTTTGGTCAACTTATGGCATGCTACCGACCTAAAACGTCCCCTTTTCGCAGTGTCTCAATGTTCTGACTAAATATTTGATCCAAACAGCCATCACACAAGACCACAAGCTCAGAGGTGTGGATGCTAAATTACTTTTCAAGAAAAAATGCAGCTAAACAAGATTTTCATGTAAAAAAAAAAATAATAATAATAAAAATCTGAATAAATTTACAGTTTGCTTTAACTAATAAATAAAAATATCACCACCTTCTACCCCTACTCTTTTAAAAGGTTTACAAATTTGAATGCAGCTCTGTGCCCAAACAAGACACATTCTTCAATTTAGGGATGCACCGATCCAACATTTTCAGTTCCAATACTGATTCCGATACTTTGTCTTTAAGTATCTGTCGATACCCGGTATCAACCGATACCAAAGTAAGAACTGAAATGTCTTATGTTTTCTATAAGACATTTTGGTCAGTGACTGTTTATAGTGCAAGTCACAACTTAGCAACTTAATCTGAATAAAATGTCCAATAATATGAGATGTTCTGGTTCAACACCAGCCAATAAATTTGTTTAATTATGTCCAGTTAAAGTCACAACTATGGTATCGGATGAACCGATATCATGGAGCCGATACTCGACCCAGCAAAATGTCCTGGATCGGCACCGATATCTGATCCCAGTATCGGATCGGTGCATCCCTACTTTAATTGGCCAACCTCAGCAGTCAATGCCAATGTTCCAATAGTGTTGGTTATTACAACTTAATTAACATTATTTCTTAATGCCATCTTAAGTTTGACCAAGTTTGACTTTAGTTAAATCTATTAACCACAGGCAGGTGAGTTTTTGCAAAATGTGAGCTTTTGGAACAAGCATATCATTTGATTTACTTCTGTCGGACAATATTAAGAGTACAATAAATATTGTGGTTTGGATCCATTGTGGTTGTGATTTTTTTTTGGCACATTGGTCACTTCTAAAGGTATAAGAATATCACTTATTTTAAATGCAAATGTGTCTAAAGTCCTAAAGTTATATTTTGTCAAGAGCCTGATCCATGCTAACTGCTCTGTGTTGGTTCAGCCTCTGTATTGTGACAGTGGTCAGTACATGAGTTGCAGAAGGCAGTCTTTGTTGTCTTGATGTTCAGCTGGAGTTGTGCAATGCTGTTAGCGTGGTGTCAGCTCTAGCGTAGCCGCTGCCAGAGGCTATGGATTTCTACAGTGTGTGGGAGAAGATAGAAACAAGATGAGAGCAGGAGAAAGAGTCCTCTTAAAATATTGTTCTACTTCAACTGACTGAACAGTTTTCATTACAGATTTTACTACAATAAATTATCATATATTTTAAATTTAAATAAGTGAGGTTATATGAGGACATGACGTTGCATATTTCTTTCCTCAGAGTGTCATTTTTATGTGTATAATCTACACTGCTGGACAATTATCAAAAAACAGTTACTAACTTGTATTGAATCATTTGAACAAGCATTGATTCTAATATTATGAAATAAAAGAGGCAGAATTTAACTTTGAGAATGGATTTGAGCTTTAAGAAAAAATATATATATTTTTTTATTGTAAATTACATTGTCTTAAATATTTGTGTAGGCTATCATTGCATTTTTAAGTAAAAAAAAATTTGAATATTAAGTATCAGCACTATGTGGATGTGATTATTTTCGATTTATTTATTTATTAGATAATTTATTGGGACATTATCAGTACAAACATATTAACAGGAGAAAGATGGAGTAATTCATTAATCCGTTGATGAACATTTTGTTTGGCTTTAGCAACCATGTTTCTTCATTGCTTAACACTAAAGAAGGCACCACCTGTATGTTGATTTTCAGTCAAATTAGCTGCCCAAAGACATTATGAATAAGCAGGTTATTTTTAGCTCCATCAAAATATTGCCTTCAGATTCTAATGATTCTCTATAGACAATTCCAGGAATCGGGTTCTGGTTGTGAAACAGTATTTCAAGGCGCACGAGGCACTATTTCACACATGAATTGTCCACCACAGAGTCTAGATCTTATATAAAAAACTGTGATCCGACTTTCCCTTCATCAGTGCACGATCTTAAACTAAAATCAAAGCAGCATAGTGTTTTCCACATCATTCCAGCGTCCCTTCGAAGGGACGTCCTACTTTTATTTATTTTTATTCCATTTTGTTCAGTGTCTGAAAAAGAGCTGGGCGATACTGAGAAAAATGAATATCGCGATAATTTTTTGACATATCCCAATAACGATAATTTGACAATATTGACAGTCCAATATAACCATTTTAAAATCTGTCTTCAGGTTTGTTAGTTCACTGGAAAAACGACAACCCTATAACTGTGCCAATAAGATTTAAATTGATTAGTAGAAGTGTTTATTGTGATTTTAGCAGGTTTTGACTTTCATAAGTAGAGATTTGCAAGTAGAACAAGTAAATTTGGCTCTGATTTCAAGAACAGAATCATTTATTTTTCTTTTCATAATTTCAATTAGTGTATTTTTCTTTTCTTTTTTTTTATGTAAAATTAGATCTTTGATGCTTGTTTCATTTGCAATCTTAGTTCAAACCAATAAAAATCTACTCAAAAGACAAAATACTAATTATTGTTATTTATTTATGTTTTTTCATGTTTAATTATCAGATACATATTTGTTAAATAGTACAGAAATCTAGTGTTATACTCTTGTTTCCTGTTTTGTGAACAACTTTACTTATTGTACAAATTCTATTTAATATTTTTTGTTAATTAGCTTTTTGTAGCATGTTTTTCCTGCACGATATACTCGATATTCAATTTCTGCGTATCTTAAAAGCAACATTTGCGATATTATCTAAAATGCGATATATTGCACAGCTCTAGTCTGAAAAAAGCATACTATGAATCACCTGGAAAGGTTAATCCTATTGTATCCCCTTGGAGCAAAATCAGCCATTCTGGGATGATCTAGACTCAGATTCTACTGTAAACCTCCAAATAAAAAAAATAAAAAAAATGTAATTGGACCTTTGCATTGGCTCTGCCTACATTTTTTTATTTATTTTTTTTTGGGTCCCTAAAACCCATTTTACCTCAACCTTTTACAGAGGCAAAAACATTTAGAACTTAATAAATAAAAAATAATAAATGAAAATGAAATAGGCTGTTTATCACCTGACCAAAAGTTTAAGACCACATGCTATAAAAGCCAAAATCTGCTCAAAATTCTCCTTTTCTGTGAGGCTTTCAGACAGTAATGCCCTCCTGATGGTTAAAGCAAAGAAGTTTTCACTTCTTGAACGTGGCTGGATCATCGAGTTGCATAAGCAAAACCTCTCACAGCGACTCACTGCTGCTGAGGCTGGACGCAGTCAGACAGTCATTCTTAATGTTCTCCTGAGCATTATGGAACAACAAATTCAAGTGGTAGACCCCAAAAAATGACACCTCCTGCGCTGAGCCGGAGGATCCTAATGAGTGTTTGTCAAGACACAGGGCAGTCCTCGACCCAATTTATGGCCCTCACTGGTGCTGACTGCAGCACAGCAAACCATCAGACGGGATCTGTAGGAAAAGGGTTTCAAAAACAAAAACACTTAAGGCTTTTTCACACCAACACAACTCCCAGTCGTTGTCGGTAGGGAGGAGCGACGCACCGTCTGTTCTAGTCTCTTTGGGGCGCATCGATGTAAAAAAGCATTCACACAAACACGATCCAAGCAGCCAACAGTCGGCGAGCAAATGCCGAGTGAGCATGCGCGTGACGTAACGCTTGACGAAAAAGACAAAACAGAAGTTGTGCGCGAGTAGTTGTCAAACTCTGTGGCGAACAGATTTTTATCTTACCTCACGGATTAGGCTAAACTTCTATTTCCCGCTACAGTCCACCCTTCGTACTACAGCTGTACTCCTCCATCTTTGTTTTCCTCGGACCAAGTAGTAGCCATTCTTCTCCGTACTTACGTCTCGTTTGAACCCGGCAAATAACAACAATCCATGCTCAGGTAAATACTATTTTTCCATAAGCGGCATTTTCGGTTTTCCGCACCATTTTCTTGCGCACTGATTCGCTAGCCACAGGCCAATCAAACAGCTGCATATGCGGCAACTACCGACCGCTGACGATGCCGACTTTACGAGCAAGTCTTCAAAACCTCGCCTCCACGACGTGCTCCGCGCTCCTCTGACCCCCCGACAGTGCCATTCACACCAAACACACGTGAGCCGCCTGTCGGCAGAAGTTGCCAAACCGGTTCAGACGGGCGACCCTCGGCTTGGTGTGAAAGACCCTTTAGACCTCGTCTCCTTCAACGTCACAAAACAGCTCGTTCAGACTTTGCCAGGGAGCAGCAAACATGAGACACTGAAAGGTGGAAAAAGTTTTATTCTCTGATGAGAAAAAATGAACCTTGACGGTCCAGAGGACTTCCAACGTTTCTGACATGACAAGGAGATCCACTTGAGATCTTTTCTACCCCTCACAATAGAGGGAGCTCCATCATTGTGTGGGATGCTTTTTCATTCAGTGGAACGCTGGAGCCCTGGTCTGTGTGGGAACAGCTGGGTTTGTCAACAGGACAACACTGCAGAAGTCTTTTGTAACTTAAGGACTTCTTCTGGGAGAAGAACATCACATTTTTGGACCATCTTGCATGTTCTCCTGGTTTAAATCCCATAGTGAACATTTGGGGATGGATTGCAAGTGAAGTTTATGAAAATGGTCATCAGTTCCTGACAGTTGATGCTCTTTGTGAAGCCAGCTTCATCATTTGGAGCAACGTTCCCAATCACTTTTTATAAACACTCACATCCAGCTGCCCAAATTCATTTTTGAAGTGATTAACAAGAACGGTGGAGCTACTCATTACGGAGTCCTACTGAGAACATTTTTGTTCGGGTTTGGAGAGTTTATGTTGTTTTTGAGTGATGGTCTTAAACTTTTGATCAGCTGAAAAACAGCCTATTTCAGTTTAACTGTTGTTTTAAACTAATTACTTTTTCAAAGTGCCTTTTCTCACAGTCCCCCTTCTTGTTTTTGCATAATGTAACAAGCTTAAAACCTCATTATGATCCAAATGTGTAAAAGGTAAATTCTAGCCATTTTTCAACCGGTCTTAAGATTTTAATCAGGAGTGTATATATACCAAAAAATCTTTAAGCAGATTTTAGATTTTGTTTTTTTTTTGCTAAGTTCACTTCTGATGAGAGCCTTTTGGACATCGGAAGCAAAAACTAGAGGGTTACAGCTTTAAAAAGACCCCAGCCATTTGCCTGTGCCCCAAAGGGTTTAGAAACTGTTTCTGTTTTAAATTTAGCCGATTTTTGGCAGACGTGTGAATGAAAAAAGGCCGGAATGAGAAGGGGTTAAACAGGGACTATGGTGGAAGTGGCTATGCTTGAATACATTTATTTTGTGCTTTTTTTTGTTGCCTGTGGATCAAAGATAATTACTTACCTATGTTTATTACAAGCTTAGAAAACCATTTAATCACCTCCATTTTATAGTTTTATCTAAAATCAGTCCAAATCAGTAAAAAATGTTACAATGTGACACGTGTGACTTTTTTAATATAAAACATTGTCAAGTAACATCCTTTTTATCTCCCTTTCTTTTTCACAGATATTTCCAGGATATCATCCTACTACACTGGTAAGTGAATGTAGAACTTTGCCCTTGCTTTTTTGCTCAATAAGATGGTGCAACAAAAATATGAATTGTTATGTTTTTTTAATTTTAATTGACCTTTATTTAACCAGGGAAGTCCCACTGAGATTAAGAATCTCTTTTGCAGGGAAGCCCTGGGGGAAGGGTCAGGGGAGGTGTTATCATTATCTGCCTTTTGATCTAATGGACTATTTACATACTTGTTATATACTGTATATTAGAGTATTGTCACTGTGTTTTGCTCACAAACTTGCATTCTTTATGAAGGACGTTCTCAAAGAGATAAAATGGTATGCAAGGTTAATTAGAGTTTTGACAGACCCTGTTCAGCCATTTATATTCTAGTTGTGACCTTGAGCAAGACATTTTACTCATGTGATTAAAGATAAAAATAAATAAGTAGGTTTTGAGGTCATTATTTATCATTTATTTAATGGGGCACTGTGTAAGAAAAAAAAATAAACAAAGTGCTCCAAGTAATGTCCACTTTTGAACACCAGGGGGAGCATTTCCAGTGCATTTTGCCTATCTACCATGCTGACATCTAGCGTCAATATTCACATTCCGGCCCGTAATAAAACATTTCAAATAAGTATAAATGTATCACAATTGATGTGGATTGGTTAACAGTGCTCTCTTAAGTATTCATGTTGTAAAGAATAAATATGATTTATATGTTTGTGGACTATAAGTGATAATTAAAATTCCTCTCAATCTTACATAGTGCCCCTTTAATGTATGTAATCATTTATGGATTTTTTTTTTTTTTTTTTTTTTTTTTTTTTTTTTTTTTTTGCAACTGTTTGGTGCATTGATTTTTGAAGTCAGAGAAGTATTTTTTTCTGTCACTAACCTTAAAATGTTTGGCATGTTTATGGTAAATAATTTGTTTGAGATTATGTTTTGAGACTTTAAACTCACAAAAACCTCTAGTGAGCAGGCTCCATAGTCCCTTCATTCTTCTGCATGAGTTCATAAGTTCAATTTTAAGTGGAGAGCTAAAGCACAATACATATTACTGTGTAACAATGTTAGGAAAAAATGTCAAGCTTTCTAAATAATTATTTAATTTAAAACACAAGCTTGACCTATGTCTATGTTATTTTTAAGTCCTATGCACAGTAGTAAAGGTTTTGAAAGACTGTTATTAGTTACAAGATTGCTTTACATGTATGAATCAGTGCAAAATACAACTTTGAGTGAACTAACAATGAAAGAACGCTGTTTAAATCCCTGAGAACTCACTTTTACATAATAGATCCCCTTTATCTGAACAAAACATTTATGAAAAGTTGAATAAAAACATGTCTGAATTCAAAGTCTTTAAATCGTGAGTTCAACTTCTCCAGTCTTGCCAAAACCCAGATTTATGCATACCAATCAGCCATGTTTTTCTCTGCGACAACAACTCAATCACAACATTTCTGTGTACATATTTTCTTCCTACTCCCTCCCCCTTCCTCGCTGGCCGGTCGTGAGTAAAGCCGCTTTTTGCCCTCGTGGTCGTAGGAGCGTTCACTGAGCAGCCCTGGACAAACACGCTGGCTTTCACTGCTTCTCAATGTGCTCTCATATTTGACTTCCTGCTCACCGGTACACACTCCCTCTCTTGTATCTGTCCCCCCTCTCGCTCACCCTACAGTCTCACTTCTGCTGGAGAAGGAGGAGGAGGATTTCGCTGGATGCTCTGTTTGGTCTGCGGCAAGATGCTTATTTTTTTTACACCAACAAATGTGATATTTCAGGATGCGACATGAACAGCACCAGTGATGGAAACCTTATATGTGGACCTTATATATATTTGGAGTTGAGAATCCAACTTTGACATCTGCTGTTGGATTTTGTCTGTCATTTTTCTCCTCAGTCTGTGTCACTCAGACAATCTCTCTCTGACATCAGATACCTGTTTTGACCTGGTTCAGTGCAGGCTTGAAGCTCAGTGGGAAAACGGTTTAGGATCAGCAAATTGTCTGTTTTTCCTGTTTATTTGTCATCCCAGGCTGGAGCTGGGTCTTCTGTTGTGTAGGTTTATATTTTCACTGTTTCTGTGCACTTGCTTCACTTTACCCTGCTGCGCTAGTGACTCTCATCTCTTTCGCCCTCAAATGCTCTATTTCTCTCTGCCCTACATTCACTTTCTCCATTGATTGCCTGTGCTGGCTTCTTATCCCTGCTGTGGACAACAACGTGAATGTTAAATTTCTTTCAATTTTTCTTTAAAAAAAAAAAAAAAACACTTTTATCCCTTGGTTGCTGTCATTATTTGGATTATTAACTCACAATGTCTGACCGGGTGCCTTGAGATTTGTGACTGCAGAGAAGTGCCTTCCTTGAATCTC
The DNA here is from genome assembly GCA_038363315.1 of Mugilogobius chulae. NCBI lineage: Eukaryota > Metazoa > Chordata > Actinopteri > Gobiiformes > Gobiidae > Mugilogobius > Mugilogobius chulae. The sequence goes on from CM076413.1 coordinate 37,885,843, forward strand.
ACGTCAATCATTGATTTATTGAATCACCAGCTCCGCACTGGAGACCAGCATTTGATGTTAAGAGGGTTTGATGGACAACTGGATGGACTTGCTTCTGGTGAGGAAATCATTTAGACTTAAAGCGAGAGAGAGGCTGGACATGCATTATAGAGGCGTCAAGGCTGTACAGTAAAAAGACTTGTGACTCCTATCTGACATCTGTTAAGAGGTGGAAACATTGGATGAATCATTTGGATCTGGATACAGGAAGAAACTTAAAAGCCACAGACAGAACATTTACTTATTACTTTTTTTGTCTTCTGTTGGGGATCTTTCTTTTCCAGTCCACTTCACTTCACAAAGGACATTCAAAAATGTCATCTTTCTACTCCAGTCACTAACAATCATGAAACACCAGTGCTGGATTGCTCTCCTTCAGCTGACTATGAAAAGTTGAGATGGATTAAACTGTCCAAAAGAAGGAAAGCACACTTAAACTGTAGTTAAACACTCCACTACATTGGATTTAAGTCTTCCAGCTGCACAGGAGCCATTGAGAGGCTCTATGCTGACTGTGGGCCTGCACACTTGTGTCTGGGCCCTTTGGTCGCCTGCAGAGAAGATGGAGAGCAGCGGCTGCATCCCCCTTTGTTGGACCAAAGGGGCCTGTATTTATGCCCAACATCCTTTACCAAGTATGTGACTAGCATTAAAGGAGCTATATCCGATATTTGATTCCTTAAAAACACACAAATATATATACTTTTTTGTTACAGGAATTTTGCCTCTGAATTGTTCATCTTTCATAAATCTGTTTTCTTTGTTGCCGTTGTTGACGCTTAGTTTGTTCACAGGAGTTCATTTGAAATTTGAGTGGCATTATCTGCAGACAGACAGGATAGGAAGGATGCGGAAAATGAGAAGGAGAGAGGAAGTTGGACGACTCAATATGACAGGATCCACTGGAGACGTGCGTTCAGAGTCTAAAAGGTTTTGTAATGAGCGGAAGAAACAATGACTGCAGTGGTCCGACTGTTTGAAAGGATTTTGCAGACCTGACAAAAAAGGCCAAGCTTAGATGATGATAAAGAACAAGAATAATGCGCTCTGTTTAGAAAAATGAAACAAAATTGGATAAGGATTGTGACTTGAGGTCCCAGAGGAAATAGAGCTACTGCTACCCCCAGTAACCCAGATACAAGCTAAAGAAGGCAGATGAATTGGTCCCAATACTGCAGAGACGCTGCTACACTCTTGTCTTGTGGAGGGATAGAGGCCGCCTGTCAGATATTGGATCCCCACTGTGAGGGGGATTCACTGGGCTCTGCTACTGTCAGTGGCCTACTTAAGTGGTCTGCAGACTTTCTGGTGGTACTCAATTCAGAACTTTACGCTTTTAGTGGTTTTAGAGAATATTGCTCTGTGTAAATGGCAAATGTATAGTCACCAAATGCATAAATATTTCTTTTTGGATCAGATTTTTTATTTGAACACTGAGGTGTGAATAAGAAAAATATTTTGTGTACAAATCCACTACACAAATTTGTCCAGCAGACTCTACTGTGCTCCATACTGGCACTGCAAGACAGAAGTAATTATATCTTCTTTTGTTCAACACAGGATTTTTATAAAGTATTTGAATTCCGCATCAGTTGCTTGCTAATGCAGTCATCCAATCACTGCACAGATTTAGGCTGAGCATAAATAAAACTTGTCTTACATTTATGGATGGCCAACTGTGCCCAAAGAAACTACCTCTACTGGCGTTTCCAATGAAATGGAATTCAAGAAACATATTGCTTGTTAGATTGTAAAAGAGCGACTGATCTGTTATAAAATTGGTTCCATAGTTTAATGTTTTCCAAAAAGTCAAAAACTGAGCACTATTTGCTTACTTGATCAATGACTACATCAAAACTGAATTAAAAATGTTAGTATTAAGTAGTTTTAGTATGGTTCTTTTTAGTTCATCGTAAGTACAAGTGTTGGTTTTATTTCTGATACGGCCATGTTAATAAAACAGATGAATGGTACTGGTGAATTTATGTATTTAAGTCGCCCAGTCCATAGGTATGTCTTCTGTTCTAATGCGATTTTCTAAAGCTGTACAAAGTATTTAGGCTATGGTTCCATGAGTGCGATTTTGTTGCTGAGGTATGACTTGGTGGTGCATTACAACATTTCAGCGCTTTGACATAATCTGATTACCAAAGTGAATGCGCTGACAGTGGTGGTGGTGGCTGGTAGCTCTTCTGGTGGAAATACGTCTATTTAAAATCCTAGTGCAAGTTGAATGTTGGCCCCAATACATGTTTAATGTGCTCTGTTTTAATGAATAGGTGTCTGTGTGTGTGCCCCTCGTTCAGTTCTAAATTATGCAAATCTGAAGTGGCACTCGTCATTTTATAACACATTTGCACTTTCTTCTTCGTTAGCGTAAGGTTGTTGACGATAAGAGGCACCTGTAATTGCCCTCATGTTTGTTTTTCTCCCATCAAAAATTAACAATTGGCTGCGTTAGAGGTGGAAAGCACATCTAATTTTGAATGAGTGCTTTCTTGAAGAGAAGAGTAGTGTTTTTCCTGTCATTAAAGACTAGGGTAGGTCATATTTCAAAAGTGCTGAACCAAAAGCTATTTTGGTTTCTTCTTGACATAATATGATCTGGCGGTAACTTGAACATAGCCCACAAAAATCCCTGATGTCATGTATCTTAGACTGCCATAAGCATTATAGAACTGCATTCAAATGGTAAAATTGACTGTGTTTCCCATGCATTTCTGTAGAGGTTATGCTTGCACAAACAGCATGGAAATAGCAGAGTAAACCTGTCATTTATAATGTGCATTTAATCAGTTTGTCTTTGATCACTTATAATTTTAGAAGCTTTATAGTTCTGTGTAGAAAGGTGCATGATTAAAGAAAAATACCTGCAATTTATTGGACAATTTTTTTATGTCTTATGTTTTAAACATTCTAATTTTGTTCAAAGTTCACCTATTAACTTGAAATCTATGAAGTGACAAACGAAAAGAATCACATGTATTTTAAAACCTATTTGTTCTGATTTTTTAGGTTTCTTTTTTTAAGGTTGTTTAATGCAGAATAAGACAGGAGTTATTGTTGTTTGTAGAAAAAAATTACAATGTGGTACTTGTACTTCAAAAATTGCAACCCTTTTGAAAATTAGCGATTTGCTAATTATTACTTGCAACTGAATCTTGCTGCCCTAATGTGCAATACAAAAATTCCACAACATAACCCAACTCTGCATGTGTAATTTGCACACTATCCTTCAATTGTTTTTGACCTTTTAAATTAAGTAAAGTAGGGTTGGCCATCAAAAGCTTGAGAGTCTGAGATTTAGCCATATTTTCTTTGTGGATTTTAATTGTCAAGTATGCAGACAACTCTTGACACAGAGGTCGATTTAAAAGAAAAAAGTAAATGTAATTTCTGTCAATGGAAGAATTACAACAAAAAATGCTTGTTTTTCTTCCACAGTTTATCACTCAGCCAAACAGTAAAGGTTGAGCTGTGCAATAATAATTAATAGATTTTCTCTCTTTTCTCTCCTACAGAATATGACGGTCAGTTAGCCCCCCCAGGACCACCTGAATTTGGCATGGCGTCGTCTTCCTACTTGGAGCCCAACCTCAACCACTCGACGGCGGGTGGTTGTGGGGTGAAGTCCCGCTCAGGGATGCCTGGAGGGACGAGTGTCGGAACCAGCGCCGGGGGTTTGGAAAGGCCTGCAGGATCCATGGACCGAGTTCTCAAGATCTTCCATTATTTTGAGACAAACAGCGAACCTTGTACCTGGGCTAGTAATATCAGACACGGCGATGCTACAGACGTCAGGGTAAGAAAACACTGTGTTTATTATGACTTTACTGTTCAGAAGTGACATTGTCTCAGTAGTTTTAAGGATAATATGTACTTGTTTTTAAGAATTTGTGCAAAATGACTCCGTAAGTTATATATAGAACTGCCAAAAAAAAAATAAAAATTACTGTGTTAGGAATGCAATGTAAGCCTGGGTTTTGCATAGTACCTTACAAAACAATACAGTACATATCTCGATACATGATCCGAAAAATACAATTTATATGTATATAAATCAAATCAAACTTTATTTATAAAGCGCTTTTCATACAAACCATGTAACACAAAGTGCTTTACAGTGCATTAAAAACAATTTCAGATACCCCCACCCCCCATTTCAATCAATCCCATATTACAAGCTCATACCCCCACCCCTCATCCCCCGCACACAAAAACACACCCCCACCCTCACACACACACGGACACGCACACACTAAAATACATATTGCTAAGTTTGCCTACATACATTGGGCTGGGTACAGATGGACCAAAGGCAGCATCATCAGAGGAGCTGTCTGCACCAGGAGCAGAGTCACCTGCAGCCACAGGACACCAGCCCAGGGCCCAGAGAGGAGATGAGGTCAGGACCAAACCTCCAGGGCCATGAGCTAGAGCCCAACAGCCACAGCCGAACACAGCTCCTGGTGCAGAGGCTCCTCAGAGGAAACACTGGAAAACCTAAAGGTGATAAGAAAAATTAAAATAAGTAAAAAGATAAGAACTAAAAGTAATTCAGTCAGATAAAACTAATAATAAATGAACCAATAAATAAATATAATAAATAAATAATTACATGTAAAACAATAAATACTAATTAAAAGCTAAGCTAAAAAGATGGGTCTTGAGCCTGCTCTTAAAAACCTGAATGTTCTCTGCGGCCCTGAGGTCCTCCGGCAGACTGTTCCATAGACGGGGGCCGTAAAACTGAAAAGACGCCTCGCCGTGAGTGTGTGTCCTGACTTTGGGAATGACTAGGAGCCTGCTGCCGGAGGAGCGCAGGGTCCGCGAGGGTTCATAAGATAAAAGCAGTTCTGAAAGATAAGAAGGCCCAAGACCATTAAGGTCTTGCATACCCCAACAGTTGGTGCAGTACTTGTTCTGATGAATAAATATTCTGAACCCATTAGCCTTTTTTCTTAATTCTTCCATGTTGTCCAGCTAATGAAATAAAAATTGTAACTCTAATTTTTACATCATTCCACAATTCTGGGATGAATCAAGCACAATTTGTGCATTAATTATAAGAATTAAAAAATCCCCAAATTGAGTAGACCTTTTAGATGAGCACTGTATAAGCCTTAATAATCTTTAAAAGTTGTTAAATTACTAGCTTTTGAAGAAGAATTGTCAAAACCCAAAATAGGTCCAATCTAGTCAGGCCACTGTGATGCCAAATAGACAGCAAAGTCAAAAACTACTACTAGACAGCTTTGGTAATTTTCGCGTTCCTCGCAGATGCGTCATGTATGAAATAAGCTTAAGGCCTACCAATCAGTAATAAATACACCTCTGTAGTTTATGATTAGTGTATTTAGTTTAAAAGCATTATGAGATGTGTTATTGTTCTATCAGAAGTTTTGTACAGTGTAATGTGATTTGAGCCTATCTGAAAAAAAAAAAAAAAATCCATGTGTATTATTTTTGACAATTCTCCTACAACTCCTACTGCTGTTTGTTCATCTGTTCACAATCATGCATTGTCTTTGAACAGGGAGTCATCCAGAAAATCGCTGAGATCCATAAACTTCGCTGTGTGTCCTCTCTGGGTCTGCGCCTCACCCATCTCCACTCAGACGCACTGCACTGGTTACACCCAGACTTAGGCGTGTCCCATGTACGAGAGAAATATGAGAAGCAGCACCCGCAGGAGGAGTGGAGGTAAAGGATTCACATTCAGAATCTTTCTATTGTCATCATCGATCAGTATCAGGTGCATCATAAATTAAATGTCAAAGAAAGTACATATGCAACTTAAAATTACTGTCACAGACTAACAACCATCAACTTAAAATGACAAGTAATTATAGAATTTTCTTATGTGTATCCATCACCAGCTTGTCTCCATTTTTCTTATTTTACCTTTCAAATTTGAATAGTAAAAATGTTAAACATATCTACTTATCTATTAGGTGTATTTATTAATGTTTCATTGATCTAAAAATTACCTTGAAAAACATTCTTGATGTGAGCATGGTCAGTCGTTTCTCCGCAGATCTGACAGATAACTTGGCCTGGTAACTACCTGCTTGTTTCCATGGCGATGAAGTCTCGTTTAAAGTCCAGTTTAAGGCACACTCTGGTTAGTGCTGGCGTATTGACTCAGACCTCAACCCTTCTTAGCTTATGCGTAGCTAATTAGGGCTCAAGGGCGTCTTAAAAATCCAAAGTATTTAATACACATTTAGTTATTTTCTATCTATTACGCTGTTTTTTTAATCCGTTGTTTTTAAGAATCATGATCAACCCATGACAACCCTTACTGTCCTTGGAGTAAATTTTTTGCACAGGTGCACCATGTACATGGCACATACACAGCTTTCTGATTGGCTGCCAGTTGCTTTGCAGAGCTGTGCACCACTTCCTTGTTGATTTGACTATAATGACTGCAATATAATTTGACTCTAAACCAGCCTTCAGTGATAATATCTCCATGGAGCCAAGCAGGTGGGGTGTTGACAATTCTAAAGTGCTTCTTTAAAATTGTGAAACACCTATATATGCAAGACTTAGTTATTTGATTTGTGGCGAATACTGCAACATTGCATTCTTCTGACATCTAATATTAACTATGTCAGACCTTTAATTCACTGTTTGCTTTACACCCAGACTGATTGAATTTTAACCAAACCGATAATGACTTGACTTCTTCACACTGCTGACACGCTTCACTACTTGTTAGATGTATCAGCCTCGCAGGGTGGCAGCACTGCAAGCCCACAGGAGCCTCTGCTGCTGCCAAGCTATTGTTAGACCAGCAGAGGTAGCCCTGGGGATGGACTGACTCTATCGCATTCTGGAGCATGCCTTTTTCTTATTCAAACTCACGCACTGCGATTGCTCTTTTCACTTTGAGCTCTCTATCCATCCTTTTCCTCTCATCTTTCACAGTGTTTCCTACTCATCTCTTTTTTCCATCATGCGCACAATTCACTACTCCTCTTCATTCATTATAGATTGTGAATCATTTATTAATTTTGTTTTGAGCCTTGATTTCTTTTGTTATACAACTACAAGAAGAAACATCACAGGTTGGGTTAAGCTGACTGCTGTTTTTTGACCCATTCACTCTTGGACACTGGGGTGCGTCAGTCTTATATAATGTATCTGTTTCAAAGATGGCCATGTGACTACTCTAGGGACACTTCTAACTGGCAGCTCTATCCACCAGAATCTGCCCACAGTGTTTCACCTTGGTATAATGACACTGGGAAGTAAAGTCAGCTTTATAAAAATGCTGTTTCATTAGTTACATTCTGCAGTGCATACCCAAGTGAATCACACAGAAAGCAATAAAATCAAGTCTGCACGCAGGTTAATAAGACACATTCTTTTTTCATATTCACTGGTTGTACTTAATGTGAACTTTACTTGAACACTATTGTCATGCATTCATTAACAATTCATATATACCAACCTCAAACGGACCTTTGAAATGTATCATGTGCTTGCATCAGCGCAGTGTATGAGTAAGCACTTTGAGGTCTCATTTCCTGACAGTCTATAAGATAGGTTTTATTTATTTATTATAAGATTTGGCTTCACTGCTTTCCTTTGTAATATTTTCTCTCATCTTTAGGTATGAGCTGCGGATGCGATACTTTCCAAAAGGTTACCTCAGTCACTTCTCTGAAGACAAACCCTCCCTCAACTACCTCTATCACCAGGTAGCCACTATAAAGACATTAAAATATCAATCAGTTTGGATAAAAAAGCACTATTTAATTTGAACGTCCCCTTCAGACTTTTTTAATTGTGGTCTGTTTTATTCTTTAGGTAAAAAGCGACTACATGCTACATATAGCTGACCAAGTGGATCAAGATGTTGCTTTAAAACTTGGTTGTTTAGAAATTAGGTATGGAAAGCGATTTGTGTTTACAGTTTAATACAAATTTTGCAACACTGCAATGCTGCATAATTCTGTTTTTGTATTTTTAGGAGGTTTTTTAGAGAAATGCCTGGAAATGCTCTCGACAAAAAATCCAATTATGAATTACTAGAGTAAGTGCCAGTGTTTTTGGCTCATCTTATTAAATTTGTTTATTTGTATCTAAATGTGGTGGCAACAATGATCTTTTTTGCGTTTCAGAAAAGATGTTGGTCTTAGAAGGTTTTTTCCTAAAAGCCTGCTGGACTCTTTAAAGGTATTACAAATACACTGATGCTTAGAAAATTGGCCACGGCCCATCAGGCTGCAAAGAGCTGACAAATGTAGATTTATCAGGCTGACAAAGAAGCAGCTGATTACTGTCTGGCCTAATGTCGGATTATCTGATGTGTGGAGTTGAGTAAAACCTGTCACTGTCTTGTCAGTAGTCCTTCTGACAGTTTTTCATTTCAAGTTTTCATTTATATATTTATTTTTGCTTTGTTCCTAGAAAGATAACTAATATTGGTCATTCTTTGTTTTTCTTATTTTTAGGCGAAGACACTTCGTAAGCAGATTCAGCAGACATTTAAGCAATTTGCAAACTTCAATGATGAGCAAAGCATCCACAAGTTTTTTGAAATCCTCACACCTATTTATCGATTTGACAAAGAGTGTTTCAAGTGTGCTTTGGGGGTATGACCGCACACTTCTCTATATTTATCTTAAGCATCAAAAACCTGTCTTGGACTGTTGGATGTTTATCATATTTATATTTCTTTCACAGTCCAGTTGGGTAATATCAGTAGAATTGGCCATTGGACCTGAAGAAGGAATCAGCTACCTCACTGACAAGGGCTCAACGGTAAGAGTATTTTTCAAAATAGGTTTCCTTCTCTCTTACATTAGTCAGTTCTCAAAAACACATGCATGCTTGGTGAGATCAATTCTCTGAAGACTCAGTGGTAATTAGCTCTGCTGCCCTCTACTGGTAGGTTAGAGTAGGTTCGGAATATCTGTAGACCGTGATGGGAAGGATACTTTGAAAATATTACAGTATACAGAATTACAAATCTCTAGAGTTTTGTATTGTGAATAATTGGAATACTTTCACATATTGTAGTGTAAAAGTGTTTCCCAACAATGAGTTTCAAGATAAAATAAAGTTGGCATGAATGTTTTGTTTGTGCTGTTGTAGCTGTTGTTTTTAATAAAGAAAATTAAATAAGTATTTTTGTAGTATCATTATTGGTAGTATCATGCATCAGTATAATGCAACCAAAAATATGATAATATATTGCCACTGAAAGCACATTTATTTGTCTAGTATCTGAGTGACGGGTGAGAGTGAGTGAAAAGTTTTTAAGGGTACTTGAGTCAAAAAAGGTAGAAGTACCGGCCGGTAACGTAAAATGCAATACTTTCCAACATTGTCTGTTGGACACACAAGGTTTTGCATGGACATTCTTATATTTGAAATATGCTCCTCAACATTTAGAATGAGCAAAACTACAGGCAAAACAATGTATTTCTTTGCTGTTGTGGCAACAACAGCTTGTTTGCTAACAGCAGTTGGTGATTTAGGACATTTTAGCTACAACAAACATCTTTTTAAAGAAGAAGAAGGTAATAACTTCAACTGTGTGTGATCTCAAAATCTGTGATCAATTTGAGAGAAGCTAGTCTTGTTTTTTTCTGCTTTGCTATCACTGTTTACCTGATTCTCTCTTTTTAGTCTAGAGTACAGGGTTTGTAACTCTTTTTCAGTTACAAATCTAGTACTCTAGACCTGTGGTAGGTTCAGTTTGTTCACAGATTGTCGTGTCTTTTTCCTGTTTAAGCTGGATTTTGAGCTCCTACAGGAGAAAATGTCCTTTGCCTCCATTGACTCTCAGTGCTTGCCACTCAGTCCTAGAATCCTGTGTCACCTGCATAACTTCTATTGCATGCAGTTCATAAAATCATGTTGGAACAAATACAGTTTTCCAAATCAGTTTATCAATAAGTCTCTCTATATCTTAACTGAAATTTGTTGTTTCTACAGCCGACACATTTAGCCAACTTTAACCAAGTCCAGTCCATTCAGTATTCACCTTTAGAAGAGAAGGACAGAAAAGGCATGCTGCAGCTGAATGTCGCAGGAGCACCAGAGGTAAACATTTGCATTTACATACCTCTGCTACCAACCAGGCAAACTGTGATGTGCTTGTACTATACCTGTTGATAAGAAAAATCACTGCAGAGGTTATTTTCTCTTTATTATAGAGACTCTTTTTACTGAGTATCTATAATGGGTTGTGTGCAGTACATTGACAGAGGAAGTTATTGCCCTAGATAAAGCTTTTATTGTGTCCAGTTGCACAGTGAAGTTACTCTCTCTCTCTGTCAGTCTGTTTCTGACTCTTGTCTCTGCCGTGTCTGCAGCCCCTCACGGTCACCACGGCGTCGCTGACCACGGCTGAAAACATGGCAGATCTGATTGACGGTTACTGCCGACTTGTCAACTCAGTCTCTCATTCCTTCATCATCAGAGTCCATAAAGGTAAGCTTCTGTTCTGCATCATTATTCTCTTTAATGTAATGTTTTGTTTATTTCTTGTGACTTTATATTGCCCACAGAGGCTTTTTCCTTCTTGACAAAGACTTGTTATGCAGATAGTTCAATCTATGCCATCGCTACATTTGTGTTGTCATGATACTAATATTTCAAAGTTGTTTGCAATATTCAGGAACATATTTGTTTTGTCAAAGCCACAAACATAACTAAAAATACAGTACTACTAAGGTCATGGTTTTACACAACAGACATTTTCCTACACAAAATTCATTTTTCTAGGTTTATGCTGGCCTTTGATCATGGCTGTATCTATGCAATTGTAACCAACTACTTTTAACTAACTATAAAGTACTTAAAGTATTTTTGCTTACTTTATTTTGCAGACGGTGACAGGGCTCTCCCTTCCATCCCAAAGTAAGTGGGCTTTATTTTGATGTATTGATGACTCATAGAGGATGTGACAGTTTCTCTGTAATCTGCCACTGCACTGTTGGTTGTTGTTGTCAAATGAGCGTTCTTGTGACACTCGGCACGCAACAGCTTATAAATATGGTAATTTCATTCAAGCACTAAGCATGAACTCTCCCTTCTCTGCAGGGTTTCAAATCATGAGAAGCGGATGGAAAAACGCATGGACGGCGTTCGGACCAGGGCTGTTTGCGTCTCAGGTACAAATCTTTTTTTTCATTTTGTTCGTTATGCTTCTCTGTGTGTCATCAATACTACTTGGACTGGTGGAGGAAAGACATTACATACTTCCTGCACACATGCACCACAGTTGAGCCACACTTCTCCCTATAATGCCTCATCTGTGTGTGCAGTGAAGAGTCCTTGTGCGTCCAGATGTCCGCATGGAGAGCTTTATTCAGTCTGTTCTGACCCAAGACTGTCCTTTCATTCACTTTAAGTAGAGGATTGTGATTCTGCAAAAAGAGCAGCATGAGGATGTGATGATTGGGGATGTCACGTTATCACATTTTAGTGTTTATATAATCAGTCTGAGAGGGAACATAACACCAGTTAACAACAGTTACACAGGATCATTGACACAACAAACAATATTTTTATTCACTTCAATTCACAAGTCAATCACTTTTGTTATAGTTTCTGACCAGCTTTATAAAATCAAATGCATTAAACTAAAGGTTGTATACAGGTTTTCATTTTTTTATTTTTTTTTGTCAGTTTTGATCTAAAACAGGGCGTGGATCTGGGCAGGGAAATACCTGTGCCATTTGCAAAACGGCTGCAATTGCTGCTTTTGTGTTTTCTTAGAAAATTCTCCATACGACCTTTAAATAATGGATTTACTTGTATTTGGATTAACTTTTTTTGTAATACTTTTTGTTCTTAAATTTATATTGTGATCAGAGAAAAAAATACAATTATTGATTAACCAAATAAAGTTAACATTCATATCACCGGCATTACAATTATTTATGAAACTTTAAAAGAGTAAATTCTGTGATCTACGCCTTCTGTGGCATTGGCCTCTCACTATATCTAGTTAGATTGACTCCAATAAAAGAACTGGGTTGTAGTAGAGTTTTTAAATTATTGCATGTCTTTTATGTAAAATGCCACAAAACCCAAATCTAACTCTAAACTTGACATAATTATTCTATTGTCTGTCTTTTAACTAACTTTAACTAACTCTCTCCTCTCTTTTCCTCTGTGTGTCATGTGCATGCTGCTTTGGCAGTCATACTAGTGGAGATGGTAAAGAGCATTCTTGTAGTTTACTCACATCGTGTCTTTTTCTTTCTGAATTGATTTACCTGATACCTAACCTTTGTTGGTTGCTTTTGTTGCCAACCACTGTGGATTTCATGTGCCTGCTTAAAACACCAACACTTTTTGGATTTCTTTTTTTCATTCTCTCTTTTTGTTTAACATTGCAACATTGATTGATGCAAATTCATATTTTGCTAAATTTACCTTCAGATTGAATGTTTCATTATAAGTTTAACATCACATTTTGTCCTCTTACAGAAACGGACGACTATGCTGAAATCATAGATGAAGAGGACACATATACAATGCCTTCAAGTGAGTAGATACATTTCCAGCATAGACATGAGCTAATTTTTTTGGTAAGAAAATCACAATTTGACTTATGTTGAACAGCAATCTGAATTTTATACTGCTAATCGTGCGTCTTTAAGCAAGTGGTCTTTGTCCTTTAGACTTATATTTCTGTATAAAATAAGGCAGCTATGCTATGCTCCAATAATCTGCAAATGTATTTAAGAAGTCATTGCCATTATGCTACGAAAAATCACAAATGTCACAAGTGCTGTGTCAAAGTCATATTGTGCCCTAAAATGTGTTTTTCTCTTCCTTGCTAAAAATACACACTGCTTTACTCAATTATAATATGCAAAATCTTTTATCTGAACACAATTATAAAATTGAAAAATGGAAGTAAAATCATTCAGCCAAACTTTCTGCATCTCTGTACTTACAGTTAGTTATGTCTGTCTCCTATCACTAACCCCTTTTCCAGAATACTATGGACTAGATCAAGGTAATGTCTGGTATTGTGTTGTAATGCTCCCTCCATTTGGTGGTTGTGACCCTAATTTACTTTTGCTTGCAACTTGTGACCTAAAAAGGCTGTGTTTGTTTATTTGTACTTTTTTGATACCTCTCCCTGTTGATGTTAGATGAAAAAGCTCGGCAATTCAGTGTATTACTGCTTAAAATAACCATCAACAGATTGACAGTAATACCACAATGATATCACAATTTTCGATACGATACCAAGTACTTTGGGGGATTTTTAAATTATTTTTTTGATACTGATACTACTTTATACTAATTTCAATATAACCTTACTGATGAAGGCATTCTAAGATAAAAATATTTAAAGAAACAATTTCAAATAGTCTTTAAAGTCCAAACAGATGAGTAAAATTAGGTAATCAAGCCTTAAATGCATATGGTTACTTGGTATGGTAACATTGAAGAAATGGCCTCAATAAGTCTAAAACCAAGCCTTAACATTTGCACATGTAAATAAGTATAGATATTTAGATATGAATTTTGATACTGAAAGTGTATGGGGTCAATAAATCGATAGTTCGCTCTCAGTGCTCCCATCACTAATCTGTTTGGATTAGTTTCCCAGTGGTACATGAGAAAAAGTAAAGTTTATTTATAAGCTTTTTCATAAACCATCAACTTGGACAAAGTCAGGTCATGCAACACAAAGCATCAGCTGTTTATCAAATAGAACAGGAAATAACCTTTTAAAATGCATAAATAATGAAATCAGTGTTTTAATGTATCCATTAATAAGCCTGACTTTATCCATGTTTCACTGTGTATGGTTCATGTCAGTGTTAACACTACATGCTCTGTCTGGCTGTGGTTTGCTAAGCTTTATTGCATGATGCTGACATTAAGCGGTTTTATTTTTTCAGAAAGCTAAATAAATCCATTTGTCAGTGAACTTTCATTGATGCTAATACGTCTCACTCTGGGCTCAGTCTGCACCCGATCCAACTGTAGCTTCTGTCTTGACGCGGTCTTGCAGGCGACAGCTCACATGAAAATCCAGGGGTATTATTGTGCTGTTGCTGTCAATGCTCTTGATCACAACACTAGTGAGACTGCGTTCTGTTGCAGTAATTATTTATTGCAGTAATTATTTATTTCTAACGGGGGCAAAAAAAATCCTATAGATTGATAATGTCCTCCACTTGCAGACTGTAAGCTGTGTTGTCTGTGCCCTTAGATACAAAAAGCATACTGTCACTGCACTCTTGCTGGACTGCATGTAAACTGAGCCCAAAGTAACCCCATGATTATTGTGTTGAATCCGTCAAAAATCCTTAAAACAAAATGGAAAGTGAAAGTTCTCTGACAAGTTTGGTTTAGTGTAGATCCTGAATATTTTGTAAGCTAAACTTAAGTTTCTGCGCGTCTTGTTTTTCATGATTCTGTGCCTGTTGTTTTGTCAATCTAGCGCGGGACTATGAGATTCAGCGGGACCGTATAGAGTTAGGACGCTGCATAGGCGAAGGTCAGTTTGGAGATGTACATCAAGGCATCTACATCAGTCCGGTGAGTAGATTGTTTTTTATATTTTACACTTGATGAAAAAGTATTATTGAAACTTTTTTGCTTCTAGGAAAACCCAGCATTATCAGTGGCAGTAAAAACATGTAAAAACTCAACGTCAGACAGTGTTCGAGAAAAGTTTCTTCAAGAAGCTTGTAAGTAGTCACAACTTGTACATACTTGGAAGAAATCATTCTCTCTCTAGCTGGTCGTTTTAAATTGATAGGTGAAAAATGTTATTACAGGACAAATATGAATGATGAATTATATCAGGCTTCAGTCTTCTTTCCTTTTGAGGCTCAGAAAGGCTCAAAATTTCCCACATAGGTAGATTTCTGAGCTCTTTGGCACATTTTTTATGTCCATAAATCATCCAGAATCATTTGAAGTATTTCTGCTGCATTAGCATTTCAAGCAAGATCGGTTTGATTATTTCCTCTCTGTGATTCCCTTTGCATCCAGTAGCTGAAGCTCTAACTCAATTCTTAAACTGGAAAACACATGACTTTGCTTTCTCATACTTTTTTCTAATACCTAAAATGGCAAACTGTATAAGACTTGAACAATACATAATATTTGTCCTTTAAGTTTATTGGTTAGTGTTATGACAATTGCTGCGAAGTTTTTACTGCTGAACAAAAACACATTTTTACTCTTACTATTTTTGTGAACGTTTATTGCAGTGACGATGCGACAGTTTGACCACCCTCACATAGTGAAGCTCATGGGTGTCATCACAGAGAACCCAGTGTGGATCATCATGGAGCTGTGTACTCTCGGGGAGGTAAGCCTCACACCCCCATGAACTTTAGATGGATGCTTTTATTTGTCTGAAAGCTCAGGATTAAGGCAGATTTATGGCACTTTTAGACTGACCACAAGGACAGAGTGACTTTTCCACCCACAGTACCTCTAATGTAAATTATGCTTTGTCTCTGTAGCTGCGGTCGTTTCTCCAGGTGAGGAAATACAGTCTGGACTTGGCCTCACTCATTCTGTACTCTTACCAACTCAGCACCGCTCTGGCTTATTTGGAGAGCAAACGTTTTGTCCACAGGTACTCTCGTATCATAAAACTTTTGAATACAGATGACAGCTTAATTTAATAATGCCACATGTTTGACTTGACATTATAATTTTGTTAAAATTGATCTCTTCAGGGACATTGCAGCTCGTAATGTGCTAGTGTCCACTGTGGACTGTGTAAAGCTTGGGGACTTTGGTCTGTCGCGATACATGGAAGATAGCTCTTATTACAAAGGTAACTACAACTGGGTGGGTATATATATATATATATATATATTATATATATATATATATATATATTATATATATATAATATAATATATATATATATATATTTACGGGCAGAAATATCACCAAATTCTATATATCTCCAAATTCTATTTTTGCATTCCTTCAATTTTAAAATCTTGATTCGGACATACAAACATATAAAATTTTATATATATAATATCTTTCACATTGTTTTGAAGATATTGTAGCATTTATAACTGTGTTTATCATTTAGGTTGAAAATTATTCATACTAAACGTTTTAGATTTGTTTGATGGTTTACCCCAGTGGTGCCTAAAGCGTGGCCCAGGAGCCAAAATCAACCTGCCAGGGTGGCCAATTTGGCCCATGAACGGGTGCTTGGGTTTGTTAGGACTATATTTTTGTGTTAAAATTACATGAAAACAAGTGTAATCTCTAAAAACATACTGTATGTTAAAAAAAGGTGTTCATAAAAAACAATTCAATCTTCAATTCTTCTCCAATAAACTTTTTAAATACTAAACAAAATTATGTTTGACCTTCAGGACATTTCAGGGTAATATATTTTGGCCAACCTAAAAAAACTGTCTAGTTTTGACCCACCGAGGAAAAAAGTTTGGCCTGGTTTAGCCTCAACTTACATGTATGTTTTAGACTTGACATAATAACATTGTCTTGTTCTTATTATATCACACCTCCCAATTCTGATATTATAATTTTTTCATACAACTCTCACCTCTACACACACAGCTTGTATGCTTTTGTTTGCGGAGTGTAAAAACCATGTTGTATTCTTCTCTTTGTTGGTCACAATACAAGGGAGTATTCATATGACTTTAAATCAAGCGAAGTAGCCAAGTGTAACTCATTTTTCCTTATCATTTCCTCGCAGCCTCCAAAGGCAAACTACCTATTAAATGGATGGCACCAGAGTCTATCAACTTCAGACGATTTACCACAGCGAGTGATGTGTGGATGTTTGGTAATTTATCCCTATACTTATATTTCATTCCTCAATGTTTTAGAGTTTTTCAAATCATTGATTATTTAATTCACTTGTCTTTCAGGTGTCTGTATGTGGGAAATTTTGATGTACGGCATAAAGCCATTTCAAGGTGTGAAGAACAATGACGTCATAGGAAGGATAGAGAATGGCGAGCGCCTGGCGATGCCCCCTCAGTGTCCGCCCACCCTCTACAGTTTGATGACAAAGTGTTGGTCATACGATCCAAGCAAAAGGCCGCGTTTCAACGAGCTCAAAACACAACTCAGGTAATCAGACTGTTATAAGTACTTTTCTCTAACAGCAGGTGTCGCTCATTCATTATTTAAGTTACGTCTGTTGAAGCTTTCTCCTTTTTAACTTTAAACAGAACCAGACAGTAACATTGCTCTGAATGAGTTTATAAGAACAAGAAGGTGTTTGATCTTTCCTGTAATTTTTTAGCGTTTAAATCTTCACTCTGAAATCTGTTAATTTTTTACAATCGAAGTAATTTTAAGTGTGTGTATTTTTTATGCTTCTGTTGTCGTGTTTGGAAATACTAGATGAAACCCAAGAAATATGTTGCTACCAAACACTATGCATCCTTGGTATAGCAATTTGTCCTTATTTACAAATTATAGTCTTGAAGATAAAGTGAGTCTTGGCTTTTCCCAACCACAATGATTCAACAACTATAGGCAACATGAACAGACTTGTAGCCTATAGGCAACAACTAGAGATGGGACAATTCTCAAAATACTCTCTAATTGTTCATTACTGTTGGTTTAAATCATTTCCAGTGATTGGGGTCAATACTCATGTCATGTTAATCTCGTGGCTAGTAAGAGATTATTCTTGCTGCCTTTTCAAAGTCAGAAAAGGTTACAGCAGATTTAGGGCTGGTATATTTTAACAGGTGTGTTTTATCTTTCTACCACTTTTTCCTTTGTGGAAACTGACCTAAAAAGTGACAAAAAAATCTAAACTTTAAATACACTTTTGGCTTCACCTTTCAATAAAAAGCTTTCAATCTGCACAAAGCACAATGTTATTTTAACCTCATCTTACAAATTAAATAAATAAACACTACTTATGATTATTGCTGTTACTGATTACAAAAATGGTCTATTCATGCATATTACCCATAACTCATCCAGTGAGTGTTCGTGTAAGCACTTGTAAAATACATTGAGATCAATCTATTTGCTCGCTAGTGCTAAGCAAATAATCATTGGAGTAATCATGATTTCAATTATAGTCTAAAAAATCCAGATTATTATTGTCATGTTAATGTTTTAGTTGTAAATGACTAAACTTTGCATTTTCCACTAAAAAAGTAAATGATTTTGTGAAAAATTTAGATCACTCAGTTGTGTCTGAACTGAATAATAATAACAACAACAGAATTTTAGTTCTAATCATGGGCCAAATGCAACTCTCTGATTGGCTGTGCTTGTTCTTCTCCAGATTCACTTTGTTATTTGTAAAAAGAAGTTTATAAGCCGAAATCTAAATGAATACATGTCGATATTAACCATGTGTCAAAGGATTTATAGGAGAAAGTAGTCAGTGTTTGCAGTGTGAAAATTAGCTACCCCATCTTGAATCGAGCAGTCTTACTATAGACTGTGACTAATTAAAAAGATACATTTTATTTAGCAAATTAAGAGAAAAGAGTACTTTTTGTTTTTCTATCGCAATCGTGACTCGTCTATCTTGACAGAAATGAAATCATGGCAAAACAGTATTGTCTCATCAACACTAAAGAACACTGAACATTCACAGCATGTTTTAGATTTTGTTATTTTCTCATAAACAGCATATGCCTTCACTGTAGCGATGTGAAAGTGAAGTGAGACATGCTTGATTTCCTTGAGCATGCACATTCCCCCCTTAGACACCGGTAACAGGAAAATCAGCATGCATATTCAACCCCCTAGAGTTTTATGAGCTCGCTAAAAATCAGCATGACTCACATCTTAAAATTCCTGTGTTCCATTGTTCACTGTGCACTAACATTTTTCTCTTATACATAATGCCATAATGTTATATTTATGCTGCGTCTAGGTAGGTGTGTGCGTAATCAGTCTATACTAAATGTTTTTTGTCTGGAGCATGACATTTGCTCTGGATATGGGGGCTAAGCAAATAAATGAAATGGTATTTATTTAATTGACTGAGACATTACCAAGGAGCTAAAAGGTGGAACTTTTAATTATGGCTTGTTCAGTGTCATGGAAACCAAGTCAATATTATCCATGTTTACCTAAGCCACTCGCTATTAATAGTAAAACCCGGCCCATATAAGGATTTGTGAATTAGTTGACTTTTGGTCTGGACTGCATTTATATCATGATATCAATTATAGGGTTCTCCTGCCAAGTATGCAGCTTTCAGCGAATACTTGAGTTTTCGCGGACAGACCAGTGTGAGAGCTTTGCATGTTTACACTGTGGGCAGCTGCCAGGAGAGTTACAGTCTATGAAACACGCGAAAAGAGAGAGAGAGAAATGTAGAAACAGAATAAAACAAAGAAGGCAAAGACAGGGTTGCAGTGGTGGGGTTGTAGTTTAGAGTCAATGCAGCGACAACGGTACGTATCTGAGTCACGATTACCCAGGAATACATCTGCTTCTTGCGATTAGCCTGTCGTCACTTTGTTGGGTAGATTTTTCTTTTTTGCAACACACGGATAAGCCTTTATCTAAAGGTAAGACATAGACTTTACTGATCATGTAATACTTTGATTGGTTGAAAGTCAAACAATTGTTCAACTTTAATTCTTTGTGGAAGATGTATTACATCTAAAATGAGAGCACAGACATATTTTGTGCAGTGTTGAAAAAATAAATTGTTGATGTTATGGGAAAAAGGACCAGACAAAAGAATGATTTGGACAGGTGCAGCCTCACACACACACAAGAGATGTATCACACACTGCAGGAGACACAGCCAGTGTTTCTGAAATAGCATTTAGTCTTGTTCAAGATACAAGAAGAGTGACAGCAATGAGGACTCAATAGATAGATATTGCATGAATTTATCAATTTTTTAAGTACCAAGCTGCTTCCCTTTTTGGAGGAACTTTCATTTGGTGAACTAACAGGTCAGTCAGTCAAAAAAAAAAAAAAACAACTTGATGCTTTTTTATGTAGAATATATACAGCAGTAGTTTAGAATGAATTGGTTTTCTATTGTCTTGTGTTGTATTTTTAATGACAGACACTATGTAACATCTATAATCAAACTTATTTAAACGAGTGTAATGTCTACACAGAGTTTGTGAATTTTTTCGTTTGCAGCAAGAGATGGAACACTAATATAGTTGGTATTTGGTGGCAGCTGTTCTGTTGAGAGCTGTGTCGGACCATGTGTTTGTGTGTGTAACCACATATGAAGTGGTTGTTTGTAGCACTCATTCAAGAGCCTCAATAAGATTAACAGCAATCATAAGCCATCATTTTCTCCTTGTTGATAATTACACATACTAGATGCATTTACTAAAGGGCACAAATTAAACGTATGTCTGGTATGTTGTTGCAGCACAATTTGGAAGAAGAAAAGGTCCAGCAGAAAGAAAGAAACCGGATGGAGATGAGGCGGCAGGTTACAGTGTCCTGGGACTCTGGAGGTCTGACGAGGCACCACCAAAAGTAAGTCCATAAGTACAGTCAATGTGTTTATGTGAAGTTGTGTGTGTGTGTTTAGCTCATTTGCAGCATTGTCATTCATGCAACTGGGACTAGTTTTACAAGTGTCTGGTTCTTCATTAATCATTAAAGTTATCGTTGCATTTAAAAACCGCAACATACTCTCAATAGTGTGCAATGCAATAACAAAAAATGTATGCTATCAGGGAACAAATCTGCCAGTACTGTAAAAATACAAATTGAATTGCCTTGTGCCTTTATAACATTGATAATGTTGACCTTCCCTCTCACGCAGCTTTTTTGTCCTATGTCCATTTTACAACTTTCCCTTTCTTGTAACATCTATCCAATATTACCTTCTTGTTGTTGCATACAAAGTCATTTTAATTGTTCCTTTCTCAGCTTGTACACATTTTGCTTTATTTGTTGCTTTATTCTATCTAATTAAAGGACAAATATTATGCATTTTTTGTGTTGTTCCTGTCAATCAACCATGCTCCTGGGCACCTCCACTTGGAATTTTTGAATTTCCTGCATCAGAACCAATAAAAACAGTGCTGTAAATCACAAGTGACAGTTATTTGTTTCCCCCATCAAAAATTAAGTTTGAGCAGACTGCAAATGAAAAATTCAAAGGGAACACAAACAAATTGATCTTTCCTGATATGCTAATGTTGCAGAAATGCTCAAAATCTCGTCTGGATTATTTATAGAGTTAAAAAATAGAGCAGGAGATCTCAGAGATCTATCTAGACTATGACATCACAGATCAGGGACATTCAGAACAGTATTTTGGGGGGAACAAAAAATTTCTCACAGACAAAACTTCAGCAGTGTTATTGAGTTGATTTTGCATAATATGTGTCCTTTAAAGATGCACTGTGTACATTTTTTCTGGTGACAAATACGGCCCGCTTGTCTCCATGGAGATGTTATTGCTTTCACTGGAATTTACATTGTATGTCAAAATGTATATCCCCCATGAATACACCATGGGCCCAGTTACACATTAGCTCTAACTGATGTCAGCTCACTCACAGTATACATATTTTACTTTGGGTGCACAAGATTTGGAAAAGTAAGTGTTTAGTTATTCTGCTTTTGCAGCTTGGAATACTTTTCAATCTGAACTAAAACCCCTAAACCATTTTAGGGTCTTACTATCTGTAAAAGAGTCTCCTGCAATTATTTTATTTGAGTGCAGCTTAGTTTTTTTTTTAAGGTCATCATTAAAAACATTTTATTTTTATGAGTAATAGTATTATTACTAATATTATTTTTCAATTGGCATATTAATAGTTAATATATTATAATACCATTTTCATGGTAATAAAAAACATTAGCAGACTTTTCATCACTAACATTGCACTGTGCATCTCTACATTCCTGTCTCTTTTTCTCTTAGTATACTTTACCTTCATCTCTCCTCCATCCTTATACTTTTTTCCCTCCTGTGCCCGTTGTTCTTTTCTTGTGTTTTTGCAGCCCAGTCGCCGCCCCTCCCTGCAGCCACCCTTTACCCTGGACTGCCTCTTGCTCCTTCACCCTACCACCATTACCATCCAAACCAGCGCTTTGCGTCCCAGTTCTGCCTCGGAAACACATCCTCCTATACTGATTCTTCTCACCCGCTCACTCCCCACTCCTCCACCCTGCCTTTACCTCACCCTCGAACTTCATACAACTGTGTACCTCATACTACTGTGTCCCAAGTGAGCTCTCTGGATGAAGATGTCAGATTTTGTCCTTCACAACACTCACAAACTCTGCCTAATGGTTATTGCAACAGGACAGACCCCACTGCAAATGGCTACCTTCTTTCTGACTCCTACTCTTACCCCAGACGGTTCCCCTCCGCTCTTTCACTTTCCAGTCCTAACCTTTGTACTCTGCCGTACAGCATGTCAATCATTTGCCCTCACACCATCCATAATATCCAGCTGTGCTCTAATTCCAATCTTAAGACTTTGCAAAGCTTTTCTCCCGGCTGCCAAACTAATCTGCCAGTCCATCCTGATTCTGACCACCCCACTGTGAAGCAAAGTGGCCGACCTCCCCAGACCTCCTCTGTCCCCGTCTCACCCCCAAAAAGAGAGATGTCCCTCCCAGCAACCACTGTCCAAGCATTGCCTTTGGCTCGTTCTCCTTCACTTCCGAAATCTCCTTCCTTCTGTTTAACCAACCATTCACCCTGCTCTGAAAGACCCATGTGCTACCCGCTGAAGGCAGGTGTTGTAGCATGTTTAACACAAAAGTCTGTTGCAAAGGTTTGTGCTGTATATTCAGAATACTGAATATACAGCACAGAGAAATACTTTGTTATTTTGAGGTATGTGATCAAGAGCCAGTATCCTGTATCATTTTGACAACGTTTTCATGAGAAAAATCTGGTATCTCTTCATTATCTATTTTTCCACACAAAAGTTTTGCATATTGATTCCTGTTTCTTATGAGTGACTTTTGCATAGAGAGTTGTAATCTTGTTGAGTAGGGTTGAGTCGTATCACATGGTTCATGATGTACTGTGTAGTTTTTTTGCTTTCAGGGCAATTGGAAATTGGGATATCTCAGTATAATTTGTAACAATGATTGTGGAAGCTCTGCAGACGCTGAAAACTCAAAAAAAAAAAAAAGGTTCAAAGGAGATTAAATTCTTATCCATCACTTAAATATCCTTATGGAAGTTTGTACAAATCTTACTGATGCCATTGTTAAATATCTGGACTACCATCAGTCATTATTTTTCGTATCACGAACAGTTGGGCCATTACTTTGCTCTGTTGTTGATTACATTAGATGAAGTTTGCCCATGTTCTTGCATTGTCCTCTGCCGCGCATGTGACAGACAAATATATGCATCTGTTTGTGTCCAACATAGCTTAACGTGTCCTTGGATTACTGCACCCTTTTTCCACTCAGTTCAGGATGCCTGCGATAAATCCAGACTCCACTGGGCTTATAGGCTCCAGTGACCTTACTCAACAGGAACCGCCCCATCGAAGTTAACATCATGTGTGCTAGCATCATAAATCTTGTAGTCACTACAAAAATACCACAGACCTTTAAGTAAATGACAGCTTTAATTACACTGGGAACTTTTCTGCATTTGGTTGATTGAAGCACGACTTCTTACTGCTGAATACAGGTTCACCCAAAATATTGGTCCAGAAATATATATTTGACAGACTTCTTAACAATATGTGTATCAGCATCAAGATGCATAACAACATACTTTCATTATAAATTGCTAAGTTATATATTTTAAGCAATTCTGTATCAAGTCTTTCCGTTCTCTGTCTTTAATAAGTTTCACTAACTTGGAAAATTCCAGACTCAACTCTGCATCAGGAGTTGTAAAGAATAATAGAGATATCATTGTGCAGTCTCCAATATATTTCACATAAACAACCCCAGTGCTTCAAGGATTCACTAACATGTGACAGTTTTCTATCAGAAATTAGCTGTCACCTGTTTTTTTGTTTGTTTTTTGCAGTGTTAGATCTTTTCTACCAAAATGATAAATACGATCAAAAGATGAAATTATAATCTACAAATGTCATATTATGCAGCAAACAAATCAAGTTATGTATTATTTGAGGCTATGTTTAAAATATTTTTTATGAAACCGCAGAACTAGCTACATATGTTGTGATATTTTGTGTTTTTCATCCCCTGACAAAACTCTGTGAACATGTCATTCATTCAACAATTTTATCACCTCAAGAAAAAACATCAGTCTGTTGTGTCTATTCTATGTTGTCCTATCAAACCTAGATCAGATTCTACACTTAATATTCCCAGGAAACTAACCCCCTTTTCCTTTCTATTTAAAATAAACCTCAAAATGTCACTGTGTTCTCCCGTGTGTGAAAGTTGGATCATCCTTATTGCTTCGTCCATTTCCTTTTCCGTCATCCTGCGTTTCTACTGTCTGTTACCCTCTTGTTTCCTTGTCTGTCTTTGTGTCTGTCTCGCTGTCGGAGGTGTGGTCCAGAGCAAGCTACTATGAGACACTGTGGAAGGTAGTGGATTCGAACTGTGCTGAACATGTTAGTAGTGACTTCCAATATCTTCGGTACATGGACGCAGAGCTGGTTTATTATGGAAACTGACTTATTTGACTCACAATTGCATCATAATTTCTTGAAATACTTATTCATATAAAGTCAAAAGTAATCTTAGTCGAGGGAAATATAACTTATTGTAGATTCTAACTTTGTAAAGCATGTTTTCTTTAGGTTTTGATTATTCAAAATGAGAATAAATTTTGTTTGCTTATTACAGTTTTCGTATTGGTTGGAGCAATAATTGTAGCAAATAAAACTTAAATGAATAAATCAATACCTAAGAATAAATTAAGATTAAACACTGTGGAGCAGTAATGTAAATTAGATAAAAGTACCAAAAAGAACCAATTTTAAAACTCTTGTGTTTTGCCTTGACATGAGCTTATAATGGGAAATGTCCGTTGGTCGAAATTTGTCCTAGATGGGAAAATTGGAGGTTACAAATAAAACCTAATAAAATATTTGGTAGTAAAGGCATGTAACCAAAAATGTTGATATTGTAATTTGATAACAGTGTGTCCTCACGTTTCAGACAGATCTAGTCAGTGCCAGTTACACTAACTGCTTGCTGGACTTGCCGCCCAGTGGGTGTTCCCTGTAATGATTGACAGCTAACTCAGCCACACAAACTCCTTCTCCGGGTTTGTGTGATGGTCGTTTGACAATTGTCCTTTGGTGTTTTTGTGTCTTAACAGCAATGTCGATGGAAAACCAATCATGTCTTTACTGAGAATTTCTTTCTGAATTTGTAGCCAAGTCGACCGGGTTATCCCAGCCCACGCTCAAGTGAAGGATTTTACCCCAGCCCCCAACATCCAGGACACTATCAGGTATCTGGACTTTCAAAATATGCAAACTAAGTGATGTTTTGGGTTTTTTTGTGGCTATTTTATAGCATCCCATGACTGAGCAGCAGTGTTTATCCTTCCTGTTGTTAACGGTAGTTTAAATCAATATAAAAAAAAAATGAATAAAAAGATTTATTCATTTTAGAAGCACTCAATTTTCTATTCATTTTTATCAACCCCAAAATCACACTCACCTCTGGGGGAATTAAATATAACAAGATAACGGTTGTTATTACAAATCTCTGAACAATGTGTAAATATTTTTAATTGTCAATGGGTTTAAAGTAAAAGCAGTACTTTTCAATAGAATGTAACATGATTTTGTAATTATTATAGCAAGAAAGAGTTAGAGAGTGGATATAGACATTTAGTCACTACACTACCATCTTTTCAATTAGTAATATTTGTCTTCAAACAAGCCTTCAAGGTGATGTCATTAAAGAGAAGCTAAACCCTAAAATAAGTTTTTTTGGCTGTTAAACTATGTATGTGGTGTTTAAATAGCATTGTCTACTGTTCTGAGTCATTTTTTTGGCATTTTTAGTGCAAACTGAGTAAATTAGCAGGTTTCAGGTCAAAATAGTCACAAACTGGCTGTGTCTCTCATGTTAGCTCCAGGATCTTTGTGACCTCAGCATGTACTGTCCATTCAAAATCGAGAAACTAATTGCAGACACCTGCTGTCAATCCAATCACACTGCTGTTCTCCTCTCCAAGCCCCTCCTTTCCCTTTTCCACAATGCTTTTCAATTAGTTTGCTTTGTTTGAAATGTGTTTGTGGGTGGAGTTTAGGGGGTGAGCTTACCTTTAAAGTCTTGTCTTCTCTTGTCAGATGGCTGGGTACCCGGGCCCCCACACACTCCCCTCTGTCCCTAGTGCCCTGTACCCACCTCAGGCTGCGATGGTGGACACACATCACGCCCACACCCACCCGCGGCACCACGTACACGGGCACTCGCACCACCCTCTGCCTCACGGACAGGACATGGCTGTGTGGGCCATGGAGGTAAGAATCACATATCAAATTTGCCGAACTGACCACATCAAAACTGGGTCATTAGGACTAAATTACAGCCAAACTAGGGTCAAACTAAGACTAGTAAGAAGACATTTGTTATTTTACTTTGCATCTTTCATCATTTAAGTTCTCATGAGTCTGGTGTCTATGTTTGTCTGACGTCATTGTGTGCATGTTGTCTGTGTTGTGCGTCTCTGTCTTGTGTTGCATGTTTGTGTTTTGTTTTTGTTTTGTTTGTGCGTAGGACAGGGAAGTAGACATGCAGCCGTGTGTAAGTCCACATTGTCTGTTAATGGAGGAGCAGTTGATCATGCAGCAGCAGCAGATGGAGGAGGATCAAAGGTGGCTCGAGCAAGAAGAGAAGCTGCTGGTAACGCACACAGATCACACTAGATCAATAAATGAAGGATATTATCACAAAAAAAAGTATTGTATTCACAGCTAGAACTGGTTTGAAGTAATGCAAACCTAGAATAGAATAGGTGATTTTTCTGTTTGTGTTTCCTCAGTACATTGAGCCATATTTAAAGATGCATCGTGTAACTTTTCTGACTTCATTGGGATCCTAGTGTTTAGCCTAGATTGTTTCCACAGATCTGACTTGGCGCCACATGCTCATCTTCATAGAAATATCTAAGTTTAAAACCATACTTAAAAGTACTATACCCTATTTTTTCTTCCTTAAATTGTAAACCATAAATAATACTTTTAAGCTTTCTACATCAGTCACATGTTTTGCTCACTCACCAAATGCATTCTAAGCCTCTGAATTCTTTACCACGTTGTGTTTTAAGCTTTTTTTTTTACAGCTGTTAGGAGCAAGATGTGTCTGGATGCTAACAGCAGTTAGCCACAATACTAACAACAACAAACAGACAAACTTAGTGGAGTTTGTTTGATGAACAAACGGGACATTATTAGATGTAGTCAGGACATTGCAGACTCGTTTCCACCTGAGTAGATACATTAACAAGATATCTCTGCTGGGGGAAATTGATTTTAAGGTATTTTATTGAAATTAATCGGGTATAGTTCCTTTAAGCCAAGCAATATCATCCTCATGGAGTAAAGAAAATTTGACACAGTGGACCTGTCAACCTTAATCATATATTTTTATTGTTAAGAATTATCAAAATGATTGTCAAAGCAATACTATATGCAGCTTATTTCGTCCTTTTTGTGTAATTGTTTTTTTATTAATGAGCTTCACTATTCATTTTGACATGAACACTGCCATTTTATTTCATTTGTGCTTTGCATGTTTTGCATGTACAGTATTTGTAAGTACATCGCATAAGCATAGACATTTTATCATAAACAGTGGTAGTAAACATGATTTCAAGTTGGTACAAGTAACAGATTTACATACATTTTAAGTTTTTTACTGAAATATATTCTTAATTTTACTGTTTCACAGTACATTTGAGGACACTGACACTTTGGGGGAGAGGAGGGGTGTTTAGTATTAAATCTGTTTTGACTGAAGGGCTCTTTGGGATTTTGTGTGAAAGAGCGAGAGTTAGCTGGCAGGTGTGGCCTGTGTGAATTCCAGCCTAATGATAGGCTTAGAGATTCTGACAGACCAATCAAGAGCCTGCTCGAGCCACAACCGCAAAACTGACAACACTCACATTACTGAAAAGCACTGTAGTGTGTATGGGATCACATACAGTATGTGCCGTGTGGTTCAGGGGTGGCTGGTTTTTATAAGATTGTCACTTTAGCGAGGGGTGAAACAGGGAGGAGAAAGGAAGGGAGAAAAAAAAGTATAGAACGCGCTCATGGACGGCTGTTTTATTGGCAGCCCCATCCCTCCTCCTTCTCCTCCTCCTCCTCTCTTCGCCTCTTTCCATGAGTTAGTGCCACATGCAGAAGAGACAAGGAGCTGAAGTTTAATCTAAATTCCTATGCTGATGACACTGCTGCAGATTTGATGTAGAGGAGATGACAACAGGAGTAAGCAAACGCGATAGAGAATAACACATTCAATTTGGATAAAACTGTACATGCAGAAGTTTTGATGAACATATTGGAGATGCTGGTCTTCAAATCCTGTCTTGGAAAACTGGTATGGATCACTGACTTTAAGAAAAATGGTTTAGTTAAATTATTACAAAGATGCAGCAGTATGCATTTTGAAATGTGTGTGCCTTTTCAATGTTTATTGTCCTCTGCTTTCATCTAATTATTAGAATTAGTTGTATAATTGATTTTACTGCTGCTAAGTGTTTTATTTGTGTGTTTAGAAACCCGACACGAGAAGCTCAAGAGGGAGCTTGGACAGAGAAGATGGAGGATTACAACCACCAGTAAGTATTTATGATTGTAAAAGTTGTATATTTTTATTTTGATATGTTAAGTTTATAATAAATAAAACTTAATTTAGCAACAACGGAAATCAAGCATCTGGACTGACTAATTGAACCAACAACAGAGTGGTGACATGTTTGTTTTCACTAGAGTGGAGGCTAATGACCGCGGGACAGGAAGTGACCCGTACGTGGTGCAGGGTCAGTGGATTCCCATAGCATCACTGGTTGTCTTGGTGATATCCAAATGCAGCATGTATTTGGCATAAGAGTTTCAAAACATGTTCTTGCTTTGTGTCATTACTGAAGCTTTACTTGATTAGATAAATGTGCGCATCTGCCAAGAACTAAAATATATTGTTGAGCAAAGCTATATGTAACTTGTAAAAGTAGCAATCTAGAGATCCAAACAGCAGTGTGCCTGTCTGTCTGATGCCAGCAGAGACTCTTGCAGAAGTTGCCATGGGGTAGATATTTCTGTCTCTGTAATTCATCTCTGCTTGTCCTCCTCCTTCCAGTGAATGGCTGTGGTTTGTGGTGGGAAAATCTGCCTTGTTTGTGTGTTGAGTGTGTGTGAAAAATGTTGGTATTTTTGGGCACTCAAACTCTCTGCTCCTCTAAACCAGCAAGTGTCAGAGATGCATAAGGTTTCTCTTTTCTGCCAGAATTCATGGATAATTCAGTTGTAGCTTCTTGGCATAACTTCAAATGTCTTTGTTTTATAATCCTTAAACAGGGTTGGTCCGGTCATACTTGGAAAATACGAGGAAAGATAATATCTAATTCCCAAGCCCTGGAAAAGTTTTTGAATTTTACAGTTTTTTAAAAAGTTTGGGAAGTTTAGAAGTTAAAAAAAATGTTATAATTTGCTTTTCTCGTCTCTAATGTTTAGCTAAGATGAAGGAAAAAAAAAGTAAATTGCTTACATTGTGACGAAAAACTTTGACATCTTTTGTTTGAAACTGGAATACATACAATTTAAAATGCATTAAGATTGAAATTGTAATGTGACTGAAGCAGGCTTGAAACATTAAAATTTTCAAGTACTGTATGTTTAGAAATCTGTGAAATTAATGTATTTAACACAGATAATGAAAAGAACAACAATTAAAACGTATGTGTAATTAAGTTATACAAGGTCATGAAAATGCTAGAGATTCTTTTGGAGAAGCCATGGAAAAGTCATAGAAAGCCTTAAATTAAAAATGCAAGATTGTAGTTTTGTTAGTTTTAACCACACACCACTGACACACAGTTTAGTTTAGACTCTTCTGCTGACAGCTAGAGATGCTCTGAGAACTAGAGCCTTGTGACTGGAATTAAACTGGATTTTTCAAATTTTTCAAAAACAAACTGTGTTTATTTGTCATGATCTTTTAATTTCCTG
Organism: Mugilogobius chulae; assembly: GCA_038363315.1. Classification (NCBI taxonomy): domain Eukaryota; kingdom Metazoa; phylum Chordata; class Actinopteri; order Gobiiformes; family Gobiidae; genus Mugilogobius; species Mugilogobius chulae. The sequence goes on from CM076413.1 coordinate 37,915,956, forward strand.
TGAAGTTTATTTTGTGTGCGTCTTCTAACCCACCGGCCTGTTTGTTTGTTTGTTTGTTTGTTCAGACTGGAAACCAGCACATATACCAGCCTGTGGGCAAAGCAGGTAATTCACTCGAATTGTCTCATCACAAATTGTGCTATCTATATTATATTTATATATATTTGCCAGGCATATTTCACAGATCAGCAGCATGAGACTGTATTGATGTTGAGGAAACACATGTGCTCAATTCTATAGCTATAAATATGAAACTTCTCCAGTACTTTACAGTTATAAATATTATTTAAAAAGTTATTAAGTGCATGTTTTTTTTTTTATCATGTTATGTTTTCATTTAAAGATTAGATCCTTTTTTTGAGTCCCGAGAGGCAATTCAGGTGCAGCCAGCAGCATAAAGACATTCAAATAGGGCATTTAATATCAAATATACTCAAAAATGGATTGACCAGTTTTGTTGACATATTAGACACAAAGAAATATACACAGATAATTCAAATCTCTTTTAGTTTGTGCAATATGGAGCTACATTAACGATTAATCTTGTTTTTCTCATAGAAGAAAACGCATGTTGTTAAAACATCTTTTGAAACTGAGATGAAATAATAAAACATCTTTAGGAACAGATTGGATAATGTAGTTTTTCTAAATGAAAGCCAACATTTAGACTAAACTGATCAAGCAAATAAATTGACATTGACAAATATCCCTATAGTGTCTTGACCGAAAGTGCCTATGACAGGTTGAATTACTCATTTAATTAAAACAAAGTTAAGATTGTTAGATTTAAGATTTTACTAAACATTTTACAAAGCTCATCTTGTTTGTAGTTGTTTGTTTGTTTGTTTGTTGTTCAGATTACAAATTTACTTTCTGTTGAATGATAATGATCCCACACTAGGGAGCCAAAACTCTTATAATATAACAGGTTTTCACTTCTTGAGATATAAAAATACACAACAACACGCTCATTTTGGTAAATTCATGTTCTCGGACCATTAAAATGTACATTGTTCATTCGAGCATTTCTTTACTAACTTCTTCCTTAATCATGTAAAAACTATAATTTATATTTACAACTAGTGTTAATCTACTAAATGAAATTAAAATGGGAAATTTGTAGAAACTTGTCATTCACAGTTTAAATCTGAAATTAAACATGATTCTGAACGTTTTATTTATTGTGTTAATGTGACTTTTCCTGTGTTTAGAACATCCAGCTCCTCCAAAGAAGCCCCCTCGACCCGGTGCCCAAAGTCAAGTGGGAGGTCTGGCCTGTGTGAATACTGCAGACAGTTACAACGATGGAGTGAAGGTGCTTTAAACGAGAAAAATACACTAAATAGACACTTGCCAAACACCCATGAACACCGCAGTAATGTACACTATTGTCGCATTAATACAGCTCAACATCCACTACCACTAATCACAGAGCTATGTAACTATAGGAGTGTATGGTTCAAATATACACTGTGCATGTTTTAATGTTTCTTGTATCTTCTTTTATGGATGCACTCTGTCCCTCCTCTCCCCTCCTGCACTTACTGTTGACCCTAGCCCTGGCGGGTAAGCAGCACACCGTCTGTGTGTGTTTACTGTGCGTCTTGTCTAGTCTCCTCACACTTTATCTTCTGTCACTCTTCACAAAATCACATGTTTGTATTTTTGTTTTTTCCTGTTGATTAATTTCTGTTTAACTTGATTCAGTCAGTATTTACAATGTGTGTTCACGCTCCTTTTGATGTTAAAGCTCATATTTCAGATTATCACTTTTTTGTTGAAAATTACAGGAAGTTGTCTGAGTTGTAAAACAGAATGCCTACACATAAGTTCTCAAAAATTTACACGTAACTGACACAGTTTCTTGAGTGCTTAACTAACCATTTAACACAATTAAGTGTTACAAAATATTATCATTTGTCAAAACATAACATGTGTCATTTATGTGGGTTTTGGCCCACATTTAACAATGCGGTTGCTTGGTAACAGTTATGGACTCACCTATGCATTTTAAAGAAACAATGCATTGCTACTAGCATGTATTTATTGGGTATTTATTTGGAAAAAGACAAATAAACGATGTTGATGGGTAGAGAGCAAGAGAGAGAGAGAGACAGACAGACAGACAGACAAACAGACAAAAATGCAACAAAGACACTGAACATTTATACTTTTACATGCTACAATATTGCAAACATTGGTTAAGCTCATAATTAACTGTAGTTTCTAGTTGTACATTAGCTCCATCTAATGGACACAAAATACATTGACATTTATATATATATACAGGTGCTGGCCAGTAAATTAGAATACCATCAAAAACTTGATTTATCTCAGTAATTCCATTCAAAAAGTGAAACTTGTACATTATATTCATGCAATTGCACACAGACCGATGTTTTCCAATGTTTTTTTTTTTTTTATTTTGATATTTATAAGTGACAACTAATGAAAACTCCAAATTTGGTATCTCAAAAAATTAGAATATTGAAAAGGCCAATGAACAAAAAGTTGTTGTTTTTTTAATGTTGACCAACTGAAAAGAATGAACATGAAAAGAATGCGCATGTATAGCACTTAATACTTAGTCGGGCTACTTTTGCCTCAATCACTGCATTAATGCGGCGTGGCATGGACTCGATTGTCTGTGGCACTGCTCAGGTGTTATGAGAGCCTATAGGTTGCTCTGATAGTCGTCTTCAGCTCCTCTGCATTGTTGGGTCTAGCGTCTTGCATCTTCCGCTTCACAATACCCCATAGATTTTCTATGGGGTTAAGGTCAGGTGAGTTTGCTGGCCAATCAAGGACAGGGATACCATGGTCCTTGAACCAGGTACTGGTGGTTTTTGGCACTGTGTGCAGGTGAATATTCTAATTTTCTGAGATACTGAATTTGGTGTTTTCATTAGCTGTCAGTTGTAATAATAAAAATGAAAATTAATAAACACTTGAAATATATCACTATGTGTGGAAGGAAAGTATACAGAATACAAGTTTCACGTTTTGAATGGAATTACTGAAATAATTCAACTTTTTGATGATATTCTAATTTACTGGCCAGCACCTGTATTTTTTTTTTAACAAACTAACTCACTTTTTTATCTATTAATCAGTTCATCCCCTTACCCATTCATTAACCCATTAACCTGTATTTATGTCAAAGTTTGTCTGTCCTTTAAACTATTTGAAGCATTTACAGTGTTGGGAAGAATTCTTTGCAAATGTATTTAGAGAATAGTCAGAGTAACTGCATTGACATTTTTTAGAACAGCAGTATTTTGAATACTTAAATATTTTCACTATGATTTTTATTCAAAGTGGAAAAACACGACATTAGGTTAAATAAAAAAACATCATAATGTGTTCCTATAATGTCAGTAAAACTTAACTGTATACCACTTAATGAAAAAGTAACTATAACTAAATACAGCTACTAAGTAATGAGACAATTTTCAGAACCTGTGTTCAGTGACTTCCCAGCACTGTTAAGAGAAAATATCAAATCCATGCTTTCTCACTGGTGGTCTTTTGGGTCAGCTGCAGCCTCAGGAGATCAGCCCCCCTCCCACAGCCAACCTGGACCGGTCCAACGACAAAGTTTACGAGAATGTGACGGGACTGGTGAAAGCTGTGATCGAAATGTCCAGTAAAATCCAACCAGCGCCTCCAGAGGAATATGTGCCCATGGTCAAGGTAAATGTGAAAATTAGACGAAGTACTTTGAGTTCTAAAACTGAATTCCTTCACAGTCATTAAAAAATGTAACACTGTTTTATTATTTGTTCAGTCATAACGTCTGTGCCATTTATGTGGATTTTAGCTCATATTTACAATGTGGATGCTAGGTAACAGTTGTAGAATTACCTTTACATACGTGACATTTACAGGGAAAAAAAAGACAATTATAAACTTCATAAAACAGCCACATTGGATGAAAACAAGCAAAATGTTTTTTCATATCCTCAATATAATCACATGTTTCACTAAAAATGTCGTTAACCTATCATATGCTCTTTAAGTTTTCTGTGATGGATGTGAAGCAGTTTGCTGACCTTGACTTTACTGAGCTACGTCTCTCAGCAGGTTTTAATTAATGCATGTAAGATATGAATATTGGAGAATCCAGCTTTCCTCACATGGATAATTGAAAAAACCCCTGAGCATTTGCACTCTTCCTTAATTTATGCTGTGTGTAATGTTTTAAGTGGATGTTTTGAATAATTTGATCCGTGTTTTAGGATGTCGGTCTTGCATTGAGAACACTATTGGCCACGGTCGATGAGACTCTTCCACAACTTCCAGCCAGCACACACAGAGAGGTACTTTATTGCACACACATTTTCTTCCTTTTTTTGACTTGTTTGCTTTGATTCTAGTAGCTAATTTCATGTTTTCATTTGTAGATTGAGATGGCACAAAAGCTTTTGAACTCTGACTTGGCAGAGCTCATAGGGAAGATGAAGTTAGCCCAGCAATATGTGATGACAAGGTGAGCACAAATATATAATACCTCTTATAGATTTACACTAGTCAGATTAAAAAATGAAACTGAAAATATACAGAAATGCGAGTTTCCTCTTATCTGTGAGAAGTATCTGAACTGTAAAATAAGCGTAGAATCATTTTTAATTAATGTGTACTGCATTCAGATCATTTTCTAAAACCTAGAATTACCCGAGGACTTTGGTAATTTACTTTTTGTAAAATATGGAGGAAACTTTGCAATCATGGGCAATTTAAATGGAACTAGAAAACAGACAGTATTAGATAGAATTATCACAATTTACCTGAGGTTCCTAGTACGAGTAGGGCTTATGTGAGGCATGTCCAAACTTCGGCCTGGGGCCATATGCGGCCCTCAGAACTATATTTTTTGGCCCTCAGACCCTCTTAAGTATTTGAGAAGGTCTCTTTTCTGCTGCTCATGTCCAACCAGGAAGTAAATTTCTAAATGTCACAAAAACATCAGACTGGTAAAAAAAAATTAAATAGGCACGTTTTTAAAAATGTGTCAGATGTGCAATAATTTTGTACTAAATTACACTTGTGCTTTCAGTCTTCAGCAGGACTACAAGAAACAGATGCTGACAGCAGCCCACGCTCTCGCTGTTGACGCCAAGAACCTGCTCGACGTCATTGACCAATCAAGACTGAAGATGATGGCCCAGTCCCGCCCACACTAGCCCTGACAAAGCTGAATCAACAGGACTTTGTATTCTATTTAAAGGACGTATTGGACAGTGGTGGCGCTTTAAGACTCCTGGACTCTCGTCGTTAGAGAGAATGAAGCTCCGCCATAAGGAGACAACTATGGCTCTTATATTTTGATATAGTCTGTGAAGAATCGTTGACAAAACTGTGCATTAACTTCAAGGATACTCCACTGTGACTTTCTTATCACACAAACGGTAAAAAACTTCTCCTTAATCAGGGACCTGGCAGCTCGACTCTGGTTGGACTGGAACACAGTAAGGAAGGAGCTAAGATGAATTTATCTGGTATTTTTAACTCTGGACACAACCGAAAATGAGCCAAAACCATGAGATCACAGGTGTAAGCCGAAAAACATCTCGTCTGCAATGTGAATTTTTCAAAAGCCAAGCTCAGTTTGGGTCTGCATGACACGTCTTCATTGGATTTCTTTGTTCCTCTGCACTACAGATTTCAAAAACTGGATCAAACAAGTCAAATTCCCTGTCCGCTTTGTAGTCCATCATCTCAAACTGCTGCGTGGATGGAATTTAAAACTGCTTTTCTCGTATTCTCTCCGTCCATCTTTTTGGTTTTTATTTATAGACAGAAATTGCAGAGGACGCGATGGACAGAATGGGAGTATTGGAGGCCAGCCTACTTTTCATACACTACCATAAAAAAAACACTTTTGGCTTCCTCTGGATCAACTTTGTCCTGCTCTCCAGCTGCTCTTTGTCGGACAGTCTTCCCATGTGAGAAGGTTTCTGCACCATTAATGTGTCATTGCAATTAGGGTTGTTCAGTCGTGATTACAATTATTGCTTGAATATGGTGCTGGCCGATAAAGGGGGGAAGATATAAAAAAAAATCCCAGCAACCATTGATTACAAATTTGATCAATTTGTTGTTGATTTTATTAACAGTACTCATACAGATTTTCATTTACTGTCATCTAATGTGAACTCTGCTCACAGTTACACATATTTATGAACTAAGCATTGACTATAGATTTTTTTTATTAAATTGGGCCAAGGCAACTCCCTAAAGTTTTGGCTTTTTGTCTGTTTTATGTCCCAAAGCCATATTGTTTGCTAATTTAATGGGTTTTTTTTTAATCCTAGCTCTAGTTTGCCCTGATTGTGAAAGTTAAGTTAAAAAATAATGGAAATCTTACATTACATAGGACTAGCCCCACACTGTATTACCTAGCTTTGCCTATACTAACCTGGATCTAGAATTTTGATCTGGATTTAAGTCATTTTAAGTGGGTAAGATTCAATTGCTTACATAATATACAATATTTCACTGGTTTCAAGGCATTTCTGACTTGTTTTAAGAGAATTTGTAAAATGGTCTTAGCCACTGGCAAATAATTTGGCTCAAAGTAAGAAGTAATGTTTTCAAACAAGTCTGAAACAGATTGTAGAAGAAAATAATCTACATCTATACATAAATAAATCTTAAATGTGCTAACATTTCTGAAACTAAGGTTAACATCCTGGAATCGAGCATTTTTAACTTGTGTTGAAATTAATTTTTAGCAGTGTCATCTCGTATATCTAAATTTTCATTAAGCCCTTCTTTAATTGTGACAAATGTGCTGTCCAAAAACCTTTTGATAAAATACCAAACTTTAAAGAAGTCCCATACCAAAGATTATCATGACAATTTGTGATTCTCTGTGAACATGTTTATAATTGCCCACTTTTGTTTCAGCGAAGTCTGAAAGTGTCTTATAAATAAAATACTTTCACAAAATCTAGAGCAGTAACATTGGAGTTTATTTTAGGTTTTAAAAACAAAGTCTATTTAGTCAGAATAAACTAAATGAACATGATTTCATACTCAAACAGCCCTAATTGCAATGACTCAAATACAGGACGGATGTTACTGAAGACACTATCTATGTATTACCATGAGCCACTTTATATTTATCTAAGAACACCATTTTATATCATTGTTTGGTGCCACTGACATTTACAGGATCAATATCTTTTAATGTCTCCCAAAGAAGCTCCAGGTACCACCAGTCTTACCTTTGTGCTAAACGTCCCAGCATCAGGTGAACTTTTGGACTGTCCCCTGCCTTGAATCACCAAAACAACAGGGACACAACTATCACTCATCAATGTCTGTGAGACACGAATCACTGAAACGAACGCACAGCACACTTCTTTGTGTATTTTGACAGACTGCTTTGTGAAATGTACAGGTGGAAAATACAGAAAAGCATGATATACTGGTGTGGTGGTGATTAGCATATTTGCACAGCACCAAAATCTGAAACCATTTTGACCCTTTTCTGCCCAGATGTTTCCACCATAATATCAAAGGGTCACACATCTGGGCATGAATGGGATAAAATGTGAATAAACAAAACACAATCTATTTTAACTGTTGTGTAAATGTGGCTATATTGTAAGTTAAGCCGGTGTGCGTCACTGGTCAATTGTACAGAAGTCGTACTTGTAAACACTGGTTTTTATTTTGTCTTCTGGGCTGGACCGGCCGTCTTGTCAAATAGGAAAAAAGCAATGAAATAAAATAATATTAAATATACTAATGCAGTTGCTTTTCATGATTATATTGAAATAGGAAGCAAAATCTGATTTGTGGAGATACATTTAGTTTTAGTGCCATATTCACCTTATTCTGCTCCGCCCACTTTTGTTGGCAGTGCATTTAGATGAAATGAGTTGTATGTAATTATGTTTGTATGTTTTTTCGTATGCAGCAGGTGCAGCACTATAGCCCACAACAAATTTCTCCTCTAGGGACAATAAAGTTTATTGTATCTTATTGCTAAAACCGACACCATTAATCCTTGCTGTGAGCTGGTTCAACCAGTAACTTGTTGATGTTGGCACTACTTTCTTGTCATCATGGAGATAGAAAAGTTAATGCCATGCTGTGGAACCTTCTAAGAAAAGGCAATAACATCTCAAAAAGCAGCTGGCTACATTTACATAAAGCATATTTTAATGAGTGCAAAATTGTACAAGACTGAGTAATATTTACATTTTGAAATTAAGTTAATATTATTTTAGTCATTATAAACAGTTTATTTACAGTAGTTCCTTCCAGTTGATTTGACCCTTTGGGTCATTTCAGCAGCAGCAGTAAAACTCCCGTCAAACTCAGGAGTGTGATTTGAAAGTGAATTGTTTCGGCTCCACTGTAGTTGCACAGGTTGTAGGCGCTGCAGCAGGTCACGATGTTCCCGTTTCCATTTGCATCTGTCGAAGCTGAAGCCGCTGCTCCGTTACACGTGGCTTTACTGGCGCACTGCTTCACAATCGCCTTTGAAGCACCTATAGGGGAGAGCGGGGTTAGTTGTCACACGGGTAGGTTGTCACAATCACTGTATCTCAGTTTGTGAATGGTGCATTTGAAAAAAAGTCAGATTTAAAATGTTCATTAAATGAACCCAAATTCACTCACTAAACATTCTTGTAAACATACAAGATTGTGGTAAGACGACACTAAAAAAATTGAGAGCAAAAAGTACATTTTCAGATGTTGAGAAAAAACTGTCTATTTTTTCCAAAAACCGTTGACATTACAAAGAGGAGGGTCAGAGTGACAGTTAGAACTATTTTTTTCTGAGCTTGGTTTAAAAATGTAGAAGAAAGCTGAGGTGAGAGTAAAAAAGTCCAGTCGGGGTTGATTGTCACACTTTTTTCGGGGTTTGTTGTCACATATGATTATATCCTGCACAGCCAGAGCGGCGTTGGTTGTTACACTTTTACAAAAGCCAGATTTTCTCAAAAATACTGTATTTTAAATATTCCAATTCAATGTAGGAAATCAGTGTAAAGTATCAACTAAAAAATAAATCTAATTATTGTCATGGAGATTATTCTGTTCAAAAGTTATTGATCACTGATTCACAATAAAAATATAGTTTTACATTATCGTTAGAATCTTGACAAAAATGCATCTTTTAAATTTTCAGTTGGCTTTTTCTTGTAATTTAACGTCTCCTGATTTAGAAAATGTAAAACATTCTTAAATCAAAACAAAATCCAACATAAGAAATCAAACCAAAGACAAGACACATTTGTCATCGGTCTCCCATTGACATAACACTGACAACCAACTCTGACTTGGGGTTGGTTGTCACAGGTGAACAATTAACAATTAAAGATCAATAACTTTTGATCAGAATAAGACAGAGAACAGCAGGCGGATTCATTAGTTACCCAAGACTTTGAGCTTTTCTCTGTTGTTACAATGGTTAATGTGAGATTTGCTGTTTTTGAGCAATTCAAATCAAAGTGAAAAGTGTGACAACAAACCCCACTCTCCCCTATACGAACACGTTTAAATTCAACTGTAATTTTATTTCCTTATTTACAGTGGTTGGAAGTATTGTACTGTATTTTTTACATACATTAGGTAGTTTGGTCACACTTTATTTAGTACACTATTAACATCTAACTACTAACTAATAAGTTGGTATTCAGGCAACATTATTCTTTTAAAGGACAGATGTTTTCAAATTTTCTTTTTTAGTTTTTTTCTGCTTTAACTTTGCAGCCAGTAGACAGAGTTCCTTCTAATGTGGGAAACACAAAACTGTTGTGTGCTTTATTACATTTGAACAATGCAAACCATTCATTTTATTTATAAAGAAACACTTTACTAATGCTAATTAGTATCATGTTAAGACATTTTGGAAATAAAATACAGCTAGCATTGAATTAACTTGCAATATACTATGTTTCGTTAATAAAGGTGTAATGGAGACTTATCTTCCTGTGAGAGCTGATACCTGTAATTCTGCTCTACTGCATTTCTTTTAAAGTACTTAAAAGCAATTAGCACTTTCTGGTTTGTTGGGGTTATTTTGTTATTTTAATGGTGACATCCTGCTTAAAACTTTGAGTTGAAAGCTCTGGGCAAATTAAATCATTGAGAAAACCACAAAACCACTGAGAAACTGGTAAACCTACACTTTTCTTTATCACACTTTTTGAGAAATACTTACTCTAAAAGTACACTATACAGAATTAACAGAATGAGCTACTCCTTCCACCACTGTTTAGACATTTGTGCTTTCATTCACAGAGTTTTGTTACCCGCAATGTCGACGGTGGTCATGCATGTGTCGTGTACGGCCTGGCACTGCTGCGAGTTCTGGTTACAGGCTTCATTTGTGGTGGCCGAGCTGCAGACGTAGCAGTCGAGTGCTTGTGCTGAAGGAGAAATTAAATATAAAACAACACAAATATTATAGTTCAAACTGGACAATGACAATGACCTGTGTAAAGACTGAATGACTAATGGCAACTCCCTAAGCTTTCTTCAGACTTGTCAAGCTAGTCTTTCTAAAGTGAAACTCATCTGACAGAAAGCAATGATTAAAATGCTTATTTCATCATGAGCAAGAGCTAATATTATGTCATTCAAAAACTAAAAACTGTTTATTAGCCAGGAAAGAAAAGAGGCAAACAACATTTCCATTTTTTGCAGATACATTTTTTACGTTCAAAAATAGTTCAAAGGTAATAAACATGTAAGTGTAGTCTATATACAGTATTTATAGTAAGTGTTTTAAATACTAAGAAGAGCTAAAGGCTATAGTTTATTTATGGGACAGTCGTGTGCATCTGCATAATTACATGTAAACTATGTTTTTTCGTAGTTTTTTGACATACTCCATGTAAAAAGAGACAAGGCCTTTATCCTAATGTAATTGTTATTAAGTACCAGTAAAGTACTGACAATTTAAAACTCATTTTCAGAAACCACAGTAAATTAATTTTGATCATGTCAATGTAGCACAAAACAGGTCTTTAAACAAATTAGTTTAAGCTGTAGTAGACCAAAGACAATCATATCAACTTAAGACAAACCCTAACGATCCATTAGTCGACTAAATGGACGCCTACCTTTTAGAACCAGTATGTGTCTCACTAATCTGACCAAATATCTGACCCCAAACTGCACTCAGACCACAAGCTCATAAGTTTTCATGTTGAAGAACTTGCTGAAAAGAAAAAAGGCATGCAAGAGATTTTCATGTAAAATATGCAATGTGCTTTCCAATCCTGACAATTTGGCTGTTGACACCAATGAGTGAATGTGAAAGTATTATTTGTGTTTTTGTTCAACTCTTTTCAATACAATGTTTACTACACTTAGTTATGGCATCTTTTTAAAATAACATTCACAATATTATCTAAAATTGTATTTGTTTATTTAAAATTCCTACTGTTTACTTGTAGTTTTAACTTTCTTTTTTCTTGTAAAATAAAAAAAAACTGTCAGGTAAAATGAGCACTCATCTTATTACAACTATTACTAGAAAAAAGAAAGTTAAAATTTGATCTAATTCCCACCTGTTTCACATAAGTTCATACACTGTTTTTGCAACTTTTAAGAATAACTATTAAGCTATTCAAAAGCTTAAAGGCTCATGTCATTAAGACTTAACATCCCTCTGCTCTGACCTGAACAATCATCAGTGTTTGTTCTTACCTGATGTGAAGCAGAGGCTGAAGACCACGAGAACGAGCAGCATTTTGCACTGACTTAGCCGCAGTGTCACCTGTTAGCTCTTGTGTGTGTGTTTGGTTGTGATTGTGGTTTGGCAAGTTTGTTCAACAGTAGCCCTTTATCCAGGCAGCAGTTCCACCCTTCTCCTCCAGCGCTGGCTTCAACCACCAAACATCTGACAAATGCAGACGGTGATCATTGAGGTGACAGGACATTCCTTTTGCTTTGGTTTCACAAATACTGCTTCTCTCTATTTATCTTTTGTCAGTCACAGAGACACAAAAACTGTTCAGCTGCCAAATGTTATGTCATGTTCCCTGTAAAAATGTGAAATACAACCTTCGTTCAAAGGATTAGAATTTAAAAGATTTGTTTTGAGCAGAATATAATTAATTACTTAAATGATGTAACATATTTCAGTCTGGCTTTTCTAACAGTTCACAAGAGAATTTGCAGATGAGGTTAACATAATTTCTTATCTCATTTGCGAATTTTGTCTATAAACAGTGTTAAACAACTAAATACTAAATACATAATACAGAATGCTAACTGAAATTAACTGTATTTAGTTAAAGTTACTCTTTTACTTTCAAGTATTCAGGTATTCAGAATGCAGTTAGTTTTATTTATTTTTTTTTTTTTCAAACTCTGATTAGCACATTTCAGTATTTTAACACAATTTAGGTTTAAACTTCTTTTGAGAAAACTGTAAAGCTGTAATTGTGATATTTTGTGATAATTGCAGACTATTTCCGACTGTAATGATACTCAATGTTTTCTTTGTGCATCAACATGGAAAATCAAACTATTAAACAAAAATCAAAGCTGTTTTAATCTTATGCCATGTTTATTACACTATAAATATGATATATGTGTCTGAAATGTTTAGAATACAGTCTTGAAGTAATGGAATGTAATACAAAATACATTTAATACTGGTATTCATGATTCTGTGGCTAAATGCATTTTCAAAGTATTTTTCACAACACTGTCTGTAAATGAGAACACATTTATTGAAACAAGAAACAGATAAATGAGTATCTGTATATCTTCATCACAAAAGCCTGAAAAAAGTCATAGACCTGATTTTATGATGTTTTAACTAATCTGGAAGTACATTTTGCAATGCACTACTTTTTAGTGTTCAATCTTAAATACATATTACTTTATATGTAGCCCTGAAACTGAAAATATTGCAATATATTTCAATCTAAATGTGATTAACATACTGTACATTCATCAGCGCTGTTTAACATTGAAAATAGTTAGATTGCTTCAAGAGACTTTTACAGAAAATATGATCTAGACCTCAAAACATTTAAGCACACTGACAACAGTTTGCGTTCACGTTATGTTATGATGTCATGAGGCCAGATGTTTTGCCTTTTAAAACATTTTATTTTGGCTTGAATTAACTGTAATTTAACATATTTTAAATGTGATGACTTTTATTGCTGACACAGGGATGATTTTTGATTATTACTGATAGTGACCCCCTGATAAAAACACGCAACAGTTTGAACTACAGGTCCCAGAATACACTGCTCCTAGCGCTGACAAGAGGAGCCACATAAACCAGAATAGATAATAAGCCTATTGAAATATAAAGGTTTATCTTGATGAGATGTGATTATAAAAGCTAAAATGCACTGGAATACAGCAAATTTCATACTTAGTCAAAAAACTTTTAGTAAGACAATACAATATAACATAATATAAAGTGTTACAAATCTGGACATACAGTAAATGTGTTATTTTGGCTTTAGCCCAATAACACAGAAGGACCTATTATTTGAAAATGTGGCCCTTGACCAACTCTGATCGGTTTGGCCCCCGCAGAACTTAATTTTAAATACTTGGTGAATGTTGTGGTTTCATGTGAAGGCAGTGCATTGAAAAAATATATTTGATTACTTAGTTCTATTGTATCTTATGTATTCCAATCACTAATATTTTGTAATAATACAGTAGCCAAAGGCGCCACACTGTTTTGCTAAAATACAAATCACTTTAAAGCCAATATCTTTGTCTAATGTATTACTTGCATATAATTTCCAAGGCAGGTAATTCCTAGACAGAGCTGAATGTAAAACAAAGGAATGCAAAACTACACGCCCAGGCAGCACCCATCGCACTGTGAACAATACAAGTCAACATGTGAGCCTCAAAGCCAGAAATGTCAAATGTGTTCATGCCAAATATAAATGTAGATACTGGTTCAACAGAAACCACTGGTGACTGAAATTAGAGACACTGAGAACCACATTGCAAGCTGTCATATTTTTTATTCTTGTCATAAACGTAACAAGGCAAAAACACTGTCCAAGAACAACTGCAACAATTACACTATTTACATATTCAGGTCTCAAAGAAAGATTTTCCGGTTTGTGTTTGGCCAAGAGTTACAGACATTTGTCACATGCAAGTTTTTTGTTTTTTTTTAAGTCAAATGATTCAGTTTGTGATGGTGAAGAAATATAATAACAGTAAAAGATAGTTTGTATAATTTTAAAGGTACAGTGTGTAACTTTTTAACTGAAATGATCTGGTATGGATGTAAAAGAGGCCACAATCTAAGAACAAATTTAACCCATCACAGCTCTACTGAGTACTGGGTTTAAAGCTGACATGAAAAAAGAGAAAATCAGGTAAACAGTGGTAGAAAAGCAGATTCATAAACCAGACTCTCACATTCACATCTGTTTCTTCTTAAAAATATGGCAAAACTCTGCACTGTTGCCACGGCAACAAAATTTTTTTGTCAGTTTCTATGTTAAAGGTAATTTGTGCAAAACAAAAACTCCAGAATTAAAGATTAAGCCACAAACAGTAAAAAAGTGTATTGTATTGCTCATAATAGGCTGTATGCATGGAACTGCAGTTGACTTGCATATACTTTCAAAATAGCTAACTTCTGTACTTGCGACCATTTCCTGTTAGCGTTAGCATTTTAGACACAATCACATCTCTTTTTAAACACGCAAGTGTCTCTGGTGAAATATTCCTCTAATATGTAAAGTCTTTAACATGTTTTCACCACAACTGTCTGATCTAAAGAGTATTTATTTGTTTTAAACTGATGTAGTGTAAACCCCATAGAAATGAATTGAACAGAAAATGGTTGTATGAACAGGATGTACCTATTTTGAACGAAGACAAGCCAACTGCACAGAGCCAATTGACGCTGTGTTTATTTTCAAACTGTCAGACTTTAGAGTTAGCATTGACAGACAAACACATCTTTTAATAAACACACTTTGGTACAACTCACTGCTTACTGCGCAATCTTATTTTTCATTTTAGACTGAGGCATTGAAACCCATAGAAATTAACTAAGCAGTAAATGAACATGCCAACAGGAAGTTAGCATTTTTAAAAATAAATAAGCCAGCTGACGTCTGTGCACTGAGCCAATTTTGGAACTCTTCACAATGCAGCCTGAAATTGATGTATGTAAAGCTACACAGTGTCACTTTAACCTTGCACTGAACATTACATTGTAGATAAAAAAAACAGAAATGCAAAATGATAACTGCAGTAAAGTGAAATAATTGTTGCTTTTTACTAACTCATTTCCTGCCTTTAACTTTAACCTCACTGAGTCTTCAGTTTCTTGCTGTGAGCGCCAGAGTCTCGTCTTCTGGATTTCGAGCCGTATTTCCTGATAGAGACAGTATATAAAATTATAATATTGTTGTGTCTGTGCAGGCTTCACTGTTACATATCGAGTTGCATTTGCATTTGTTTCTCACCTGCGCTGGTAGAGGTAAAGTAGAAGGAAAAGTTCATCTCTAAAGCAACAGAGCTGATGAGACGAAGTGAGCGACAGAGAAGGATTTATAATAGAGGCGGCATAGCACAGGTCAGAGATGAACGTGTTGACCCCCTGAAAATGAGAAATAGTAATTGTGTTATCTGTATTTTATCTTAGGAGGATTTCAGAAGAGCGGCAAATGTTATGAAGGATCAGAAAGGGCAAGTTGGCTGTCACACTTCAATTTATCCCTCTGTAATGACACTAGCGCTTTAAGTGGGTAAGTGCCGGTACTCTAATTTTAAATCAAAGTACCTGTCCTGCTAAAATCATGGTAAGAATGTGTTGGACCCTCACAAAAGTGCCGGTACTCAAATAAGGCATCTTCAAAAGTGCATCCCGGTCAACTTAAAGGGAACCTATTATGTAAAACCCACTGTTTTTGAGTTTTAACTGTGATCTAACAAAGTTTTCTCACCATTCAATCAGTTCAATCAGACTTGTATTTTAAATGATTCATGCATGCATGCTTGAGTAATTTTTTATTGTCCTGTAGCTGATCCTCGAGAGCTCAGAAAATCTCATCCACCAGCTACAGCAGTGTTTCCCAACCAGGGGTACATGGACTCCAGGGGGTACGCAACCATTTGCCAGGGGGTACTTGGGAAGATTGCAGATTTATAAGAGAGGTAGAATTGCAATTATTGTAATGTGAACACTGTTATTTGCAACACATTTTACATGTTAAGAAGTAATTAATTGATATAGGATATATAAAAAAAAATGCAACAATTATAAATGAAAATGTATGAGTAAAGATAAAAGAAAACACATGACATAGGCGGTACTCCGTGTGCAAGATCATGATTGGGGGTACTCAAGACAAAAAAGGTTGGGAACCACTGACCTACAGTATCTCCACCCACTTGTCTGTGTTTATTTGCAATATAAACGGAAGAAACACTAGTCTTAAAAAGATGAGGCATGAAGCAGGAGTTCTGATGCAAGAGAGGATTATTTCCTTCAGTACAGAACCCAGGACCCGAAGACATGAACCCAAACATTGCGATGGTGTGCAGTCCAGTCTGAGGAAGCCTCTGCAAGTGGGAGTTATGTATGACTGATGACGCAGTGTCTAACTGGCACAGAAAGAAATTATAACTTCTCCCACATACTCAATTAAAGATTCAAAAAGGTTGTGAAGCCCTTTTCAAATGAAACAAATTAGTTTTCTATTCTTTCAGTTTGGGACCAGGTAATCAGTCATAATTAGATCAAATGTTTTTATTTTTGCCAATTCATTTATGACGGGAAAAATCTAAATGATCAATTAATCAAATAATCCCAACATCCTTATCTTAGAACAGAATTTAAATATCAAGAGTGTTGAAAAACTAATACTAAAACATTAGTGCATAATGTTGAATTTGCACAAACCGAAAAATGTGACCCAGCAAAAATCAACTTGTAATTTATAGAGAAATTGTAATTCATGTACTCACTCTATACATCAACACTGCCCCCTGCAGGTGGCTCACTGACTTCAGCTGAGATGTTGGGAATTGGGAAGAAAGAAGATAAAAAGTGTTCAAAATATTGATTACAAAAAAATCTACATTTAAAGTTCCAATAATACACAAAATGTAGTTTGATAGAATCTTGTTTCCACATCAAAAACACCAGTAAAGTTGTGTTTTGCTTCATTCACATTTTTTGTAATGACCTTGCTTTTTTAACTATCTACATTTTCAAAACTCAAAACGCTCAGTTCCACTTTGTGATGTCATTAAGAGGTCATTTTTGCTTTAACAGCTATATATTTGCAGTACTCAAGAATAATCTTAAAAGGTCACTATTTTTATAAATAATTTTGTTAAAACGTTTTTTTGAGACTTCTAGAATAAGTCTTCAGCAATTTAAATGAGGTTAAAACAATTAGCTGAGGCATCAAAATCAAGCAAATCCAAGACTGAAAGTGTGTATGATTGTAGTTAAAACTTAACTTAAAAACACAGTAGAGCACGTCGCGTGTTACCACTTGATGACATCAGAAGGTGGACAGTGTTTAAGTTTGAGAGAAAGTTTGTGATGAGGAAACAACATTGTAACAAAGAGAA
The DNA here is from genome assembly GCA_038363315.1 of Mugilogobius chulae. Taxonomy (NCBI): domain Eukaryota; kingdom Metazoa; phylum Chordata; class Actinopteri; order Gobiiformes; family Gobiidae; genus Mugilogobius; species Mugilogobius chulae. Next base: position 37,933,521 of record CM076413.1, read on the forward strand.
AAAACTGTGTAATATTGGCCCTTTAAGTTCATGTACCTTGTGGTTAATGAAAAGCTGTGGAGCCATGGACAAGAAGCAGAGCGCATAAACACCTGAGAAGACAAACACGGGTTAGAATAAACAGGAAACTTGACAAAAAACACCAAAGAAACAGATCTGAGCTGCTTTAAAACTACTCACCAGTCACCAACGTGTTAAGCAGCCAGGAAAAGTAACTACAAATATAGAGATATTTATTAAATAGATTGAAGATGAATACATTCAATTCTATTTAAATTTGTAACATTTAAGCTGCTCACCATTTCTGTCGTAAGTAGGCCAGTGAGAAAATAGCTCCGCTGATACACAGAGGATACACCAAGTAGGACAAATATCTGGAAGCCTGTGGAAATGAAAAGAGTAAAAGAAAATCATTAGTTTTAGAACTGAGCAACAATGACCCTGACACGAGTCTTATAAAAAGGGAAGTAGGGTGTAACATGTGCACCTGTGTATCGTACTCCACTGTTTTCTTTTCTTCATCGTCCATTTTGTTTACCTAACATCAATCAAATTATTTAGACAGTGACAGGAAACACATTTGATAATGGCCGAACACTCACAGTTAAACCTTTCCATTTCAGCTGGATTTTATAGACTTTGAAGACTTTCCACACCTGCCAAAGTCAAACAGTACAATTAAATGCATTGTTTTGTTTATGTGTCATTCATAATATTTAATTGATCTATACAATTTGTACCTCTACAAATGCTCCAAGGCCAATGGGGATCAGCACCAAGAGGCTGGTCTCTTCCAAAAGATGCATAAAGATCAGCAATGTACTGAGACTGCGCCATAGAACTAAATAGAAAAAAAGTTAATAGAATGTTATTATTAGCACATTAAATGCTAAATATGATGTAAGTTTTCAACAAAAGGTTTCTGACCCGTCTTTCTGGACACTCCTGCCATGCTGCTCTTTTCTCTCCATGAGCTTATGTCATTTTTAAGAGCTAAAAATTCACATACAAGCTGGAAAAAAGTAAATTACAAATGCTCATACAGTATGTTTGTGCATATCAAGCTTTTAAATCAGGCTTCTTACTTGCAGAGATGTGATAAGTGCAGTCAGGATTAAAAGGTAAAGGTTTGACCCAACTAGAGTTTCTTTAATTTCATCAATGTTTTCTTCTGTAAAGCCTGAAAAGTTAAGGAAATATGCTAAAACAAGGAATTTCTTCCCCGCTGATTTCAATTCAGCAACAAGTCATAGTAGTTTGGTTATTACTTTCATATTAAATGTCTCACCAAATTGTCGGAGGGAATAAACCATGTCTTGTAACTGAACCAAAAACCTGAATCTCCTCAAAGAGACACCTTCATAGGACAGAGTGAGAGGGAGCTGCACTGAGCTGCTGTTGATTTCCTACAATAAGTAAAGTAAAATATTAGCCTTAATCATTAGAGTTATGGAACACAAGTAGTGCTGGTAAAATCCTACCATAAGGTCTTTGACTCGGAATCTGAGCTCATTCACCAGCAGAAGAGGAAGGTATGTGACTTGCCTTTCATTCTTAGAACTGCAAAGGAAAAAAAAAAAATTCTAACTATAACTTTGTTACAGTATAGCTGAAGCATTGTCAGTCAGTCTTACACTCTCATGAAGCGCCGGACATCACTGGGAACTCCTCCTTTATTGAATGAGAAACTTTCAGACATCATTAAAATGGACAGATGTGGTCTCCAGTGTGATACAGGCTTTGGTTTCCGTGATGTCCTCCTCTGATAGGAAAATACGCTTTTTATTTTTGATTATACAAGTGACTGTACATTTTTATGTCAACTGCCTTTTGAAATTAGAGAAATAGTTATTGACTCAGAAGATGAAACCCTGACAAAGATTTGAGTTATACTTTCATGCTGTTACCTTGTTCTCCTCTGATGCTGAGCTGGTGAAGTAGGTAGTGAGCTTGGCTGAGTAATGGACCTCTCTTGTATCTTCTAAGGGGGAAACTCCAGCTTTGTGCACATAGACAACAGCATACAAGCTGCCGTTAGCTCTAGTTTCTTCTGGCACTGCAACATCGATCTGTCTGAAGAGGAAAAATGTCAAAATGAAGCACACAATGACACAATACTGAACACTTTGTCTTACCTCACCTTTCAAATGAAGACTGAGGGTTAAATGGGTCGATTTTAAGAGCAAGATTAAGCTGGCTGTTGTCTGGTACGAGACAAGTGAATATGCTTAGCTGAAAAAGATAGAAACACATCTTTAAAAAACGACCAAAACAATGAATTCGTAAACCACATGATGTGAACAGGAACATTTAAGACAACATCAGAAAGAGGATACATGCAATTGGGTATTGTGTGAGATTAGGATGCACATTTTTTGTGTAAATATTTGTTATTGCAAGACCACTTGTGCTCTTTTGTCTTGCCGGTGTATTTTAGGTAAAGATATGGTCAAATCATGTAAATGTACCCTAATTTAGTAGACTAATCGCTGCACAAGTCATGTTTTCAGTCGACCAAGAATTTCTCATACACACACGGCTTTACCTGTAGTCTGGGTCTTGCAGTCAGGTAGGAGGTGATGCACTGCTCTCCTCCGTCGCAGGGCTTGTTGTTGAGGAAACTATAGAGCAGCCAGGCGGTGTGCAGCATGTACACCACAAACACACCGAGCAGAAGCTTAGCCCACGAGCTCTTCTGACCGCCATTTCCCGACGAGGGCTTGGAATAACAAGATGGAAACATGAAAAAATATAAACATAAATGTTGCCTACAACTAGAATGAATATTGCCTCCAGAGATGAACACTACAGCGCTTCTCCTCCTACAGCATCCTTCCGGTTACTGCATCCTTGAGGAGGAAGTGGTGCTGATGCTGCTTTATTTTATTATTTTTTGATTATTTATTTTGTTGCGTGTAACAAATTTTGCGCAAAGATTTTCATTGCAATCCACGTGTTTTTGCGCAGGTTGAAAAACAACAACCCTACTGACAACATTATTATTATTATTATTATTATTATTATTATTATTATTATTATTATTATTATTATTATTATTATTATTATTATTATTACACTTTTGTGTGTTCGTATTTTATTTTTGCAGAGACGATCTTCGTTTCGCGCGGTGCATTCTGGGTGCGCTCATTGCTCTTCCTTCATGGTTCATGCCCTGCTGCTGCTTGTAAATGTTCTTCAGGATGTAAACATGAAGCGTACGGTTGGATCTTACTCGTTTTTAAACGTGTTTTTCAATTTGTTTTTTCATTTTTTATTCACCGTGAGTTGTCAACGTGGTTAGAGTCGCACAAACATGTTTTAGCTAGCTACAGATTAGCACATGTTCTGATATAGCAGGGACAGCAGCAAGAAAAGTTAAGAAAGTCAGATATACAGTGTTTGTTTGTTTTTTCTTTCTTTAACATTGTAAAAGGACCTAAGCAGCGTGAATAAAATTGGACCAGGGCTTTTGGACTTATTGGACCTATTTCTTTGCAATGTTAAACCAGGAATCACCACAGAAAAAGGACATCAAATGTAAGAAGAATCGATATTTGATCTACAAGCATTTTTAGTAATTGTAAAAGTCTTTAAGCAACAGGAAACATGCTGTTCTCTGGATTCAAGATTTCCCTAGGAACTTGTTTACCTTTTGGTATAAACTTACAACCAAAATATGTTTCTAGACTGCTGACACAGTGTGGGATACGAACTTTGGTCATTGCAGGCGCCTCTTCACAGAAGCACAACACTTTACCTGGAAACAAACTGGGATTGTGCTGGATTTACTGTCAAAGGAAAGCTCTTACCAAAAAACAGCAACTGAGTCTTTATTCTAGTCTGTTTCAGAGAGGCTTGTTGCAAGCTGGAGCTGCGTTGTCTGGTAATGTAAAGCCATGCCCCTACTTGATCTCATAATGTTGATATTGCCTAGAATGTTCTCAATTAAGGCGTTAAACATGCAACTAAAATGTATTTAACTATGGTCGTTTTTAATGTTCAAAAATATCTTGAAAAGCATGATTATTAAGAGTGTGAGTGCCCTGGCTTTATTAATTGGTCTGGTAGTGTCACAATATGCACGTCTCCATGGATAAATCTGAGTTTAATAACTTACATTCTATAGGCAAAGCAGTGTCATCTTCATGGAGAAAAGACCATGGCAGACCTTCCACCAAAAATCTCACACACTGCACCTTTAAAAATTATTATTTCCCCCCAACAGTTTGCCCCATTCGTCATGCAATGTCTGAAGCTTCTCTCTCCAGTGTTGCTCCCACCTTTGTTGTGGTAAGTAAAACAATGGTATATTATAGTAGACCCTAACCTATAATGTCTGCTGAGCTATATTTATTAAACTCTACATTAATTTATTACAGATGAGATTTGACCAAGAAGGAAATGTCACAACATTTGGTAAGACATGATTTATTATTTGAAGTATTCTGTGAATAATTTTTTCCTTTTTAATTTACTCCTCTTTGAAAAATCTGTGTTTTTGTTTTTATTTTCATCATATTTTCATTATTTTTGTTATACAGAAAAGAAAAAGACAGAGCTCTGCCAGGAGTTGAGTCTGCAGGCTCGAGATCTCCGCTTTCAGCACAGCACAAGCCTCACTGCCAGAAACAACTGTATCATCCTCAGAATGGAGGTAGCGTAGTATACAGAATGTTAATTCGTCTTTAAATTAGAATTCTATTTTAAGACCATTAACATTTTGACCTTTATTTAACCAGGAAAGTCCCACTGAGATTCAGAATCTCTTTTACAGGGGAGTCCTGGGAGAATTCATAAAAATGTTCATAATTAAACTATTGCCACACAATCAAAACATATTTTAAACTACAAGTGTAGCAGCTCTTTATAAATTATACAAATCAATGTGCAACATTTGTACGAGAGATCACTTTTTAACTTTAAAACGTTTTTAAGTCAATTTATGTAAACATTGTGCGAGGACATTCTTTAGACTTTGCAACTGTCAGTTGACCACCAGTAGAAGAACTGGAATAGGAAAAATGGAAAAAACAACTATCGTTTCGGCTGATCATTCTGCATAAAGGTGTGGGGACGTCCTCTATTGTGTCCACTAATGTCACAGTGTAGTCGCGACACTCTGCCTTACATCTAAAACATAAAAAAAGATAATTGAAATGTAAGAACGTTTTATCAAAAGGCATGTTAAATGATCATAATATTCTGTACCTTTCTGTTCCAAACACACGACACTCGACACAGCTTGCGTGCTCTTGGCACTGATTTCTACAAACAGGGCAGGACTCACAAGTTGGGCCGGCATAAGGCAACTCACATTTACACCTCCCACAGACGCACATGCCTCGTCCGCTACAAATCATCTGGTTTTCAGCTCTGCAGGGAGCAGAGTCCATGGTACAGCTGCAGTCTTCTCCCATCCAACCCTCCTCACAAAGGCACACTCCACACTCACACATCCCCCGGCCTCCACAAATCCTGTTTAAAAAAAGTTAGAAGAGTATTGAGTATATTGTTTATATGTAAAAACACTTGTTAATCATTTGTTAAAGGAATACAGTTATGCTGTAAACTTGGCAATAGTATAATGATGAGATTTCTGAAGTATTGTCATTAATGTTATGAATATTTCACATTTTCCAAACAAGTAAATCGCAACTAGTTTTGAATGTGAATATGAATAATGTCATTGAAATACACTAAAAAAAAAGTTTATATCGCTCAGTTTTAGTGAAGAATAAAGATAAATGTATAATTTTACATAATTTATCATAGTAAAATCTGTTGCTTTTTTGAGTATATACAGAAAAAAAATCTTTAGACATGTTTTGTTTGTCACAGTAGATGCAAAGACATTATCTGCAAACTAGATCAAACATGTCGTATTTTCTTTTCTTAGATTTAAAACCATGACCAGTTTGGATTGTATGCTGTCAAATGTGAACCCACTCTACCTAATTTCTCAGTATGATTTTAAGGTGTGTACCTGCCATTGTTGTACGGACAGTTAAAGTTGCTGCATTCACAAAAGCGACCAGAGTACTTCTCTTTTGGATCTTGACGCTTTTCACAAACGCAGTAGCCCTCTTCACAAAAACCCCTCCCACTGCAGACAGGGGTGCTGGGGCCGGACCGGCAAAACTCCTCACCCTGTGATGCCAAAGAATCTGTCTGGCAATGTGATCCAACATAGGGGCTCTCGCACTGGCACATGCCACACACCAGAGTGCCGTGATAATTACATTCAGGGCTGTTGGTCTCCTGCTTGTTTAGACAGCCGCACTGACCTAAAAAAAAGGGTAAAAAAACAAAAACACAGTTTTATGGCAAAATTTGTGACTATCCACAATACTTACATTCCAGGTTAATTTCCAGTTTTAGGCTTTGATCAAAACCACTTGGCTTTATATCAACTGACCAGGGTCCAGTTTGGTTTTGTGGCAGGTTTAAAGTATCATTGCTGAGGCATTTATCTGTCTTTACGTTCACCTTAGTTAAAAAAAAAAGATACTTGAAAGTCTTTTCTTAAGTACAATAACTGCAAGACATGTCAGACATCTGTTGTTATTAATGATTCTGGCTTCTGTTACAATAATAATTTTTTTGGCTAAGCATTTAGTGAAATATTTAAAAATTCAATGTACAATCAAAACATTAGCTACTTAACTAATGCTGATAAATCAGAAATTGTTTTTACTGTCTTACCTGAAAAACTGTAGGATTTTCAGCTGAAATCTTCTTGAATGTCATGTTAACACCTTCTGGTACTGAAATGGCTTCCAGCACAAGCTCTTGAGTCGGTTGGTCTCTGGATTTGGTGATTTTTATATTGATGACTTTACTTACACCTGGTCTTAAACTAACAGACATTTCCTGAGGCTCCAAAAAGATAAAACGACCATCTGCAGGCTCATTCCTACCACAACGCCCAACTTATTGTCAACGTTTCATCAAAAATATCAATGATTGCAAACATACTCTTTAGACATACCTTTTTATGGTAAATTCTCCTCTAGGGTTATACACTTGGTTGCTTGTACACCCTGCCTTTCGATGACTTTTTATTGTATTGCATCGAGGTGTTAGCACAGGATCCATGCACCACCCGCACTCTGGACCTGACTGTATGCACTTGTCACAGGTAGAAGCCGAAGTCAGGCAAGATTGTTTTTTAGCCTGACTCGGACACAAAAGGCTCCCCAGCACAAATAAGCATAGCAACCTGCCACCCATGCTGAAATAAAGTAACAAAGGAATTTATCTTAAGATGTTCATGATGCACATAGCCTCTGTGTGAATACATCATTTGTAATTAGAAATATGAAGAAAATACCAAAACAGAAAAAACTATTAGAGAACTGAAATGCAGGTTACCTTGTTTTCTTCTTGCTGCTGCAAAAGTCCAAAGCCAAGAATGAGTTTAGGCTAAATAAACGCTGGCTATTGACAATACTGATACCATTTGTCTATCCTAATATTGACTGATTAGAGGTCAGAATGGGAAAAGCACAAGCAACTTTTGAAATTATGGATTGAGATTGAAGCATGTGACGAGAGAACTGGGTCATATGTTGTTTGTTGGTCATGTATTACAAAAGTCATGGGAATGAAATGAAATGTAGAATATTGTGATGTAATTGAACTAACAGCAGTCGTGTCAAGGGACGTGATGATATACTGTCATATATTAGTATTTTTTTGTCATTGTTATAATACAGTGGAAATGTCATCATCCCATTGTTAGTTGTGCCAGAAATTAGGCCTAAATACCCCTAAAGCCAAGAATTAATAGAGCATCTTTAACACTGGAGAGGCTAAAAAGCAATGAGCAAGATGCAAGACAAGATGTGACGAGTAAAAGCTAACTTACCACCTACAGTAAATACCCTGAAACAAGTAAATAATAATACACAAATAATGTACAAATATATAGTACAAACATTATAAAAGGCCATTTTTATTTGAATTGACAGATAAGCCTAGAGTCAAATGTGTACTGTCATATCACCCTGTCTCATGTTTGGTCGATTTAAATTATTAGATTTTTCTATGTTGAAGAAAACAACATATATTTCTCTGTGTGGTAGTCAGACACCTGTGTCATCAGATGTACATGACTCTCTATAGCGGAAGCATTGCCAGACTGGACTGGATCAGACTGGAATGCATATGATTGCAGTTCATGTTTCCAAACTTCTTGAAGAACTCCAACCTCATACTTCTCATTTCAACTCTCCTTCTCAAATTTTTTTGACAACACTACCTGCGACTCTATTACTTAATCACAAAAATCATTTTACATCATGTTGACCAGCTCTTGTTGCTATGTATCTGATGATATGTACTTATATGTACATTTTGCAGACTCTAAAAGCCATTGTGACCTTGGACAGTCTTCAAGTGCTGGACTTTCGTGGGGTGGGACTGGAGAGGTGGCTGGTGCTGGAGCTCGCCCCACAGCTGGCCACACAGACTCACTCTCTCCCTTTTGAATTCAGAGCTATAGAGGCCATACTACAGCACCGGGTGAGCATTCAGACATTCTATGTTTACATACTAAATTATAATCATTGTATTTATGAAGTTTTAAGAATAATGAAATAGTCAAACCAATGTTGCAAAGACAAAATGTGAGAAATAGAAAAGCCTCCAAACTTATGAATTTATGAATATCTTCATTTGATGTGCATATTATGTACAAAATTAGAAAATTATGTGTAAATCTTCAGGTTTTTCTGACCATGTATTCAAACTGAGGGTAGAGTAGCCCAAATGTGTAGCTGCTTCAAAAGAAAGTACGCAAGCAAGAGTAACTGTGGGAGCATAACATGTCTTTTAAAAGTTTAATATATTGTAATTGATGGACAAAATATAAAAAAATAGCCAAAATGAGTCTAGTATGATCTTTTAAAAATGATTGAAACATGGTCATTTTACATTGGCAAAGTAAAGGTTTTGTCAAAAGATGGATTTACTCACAGTGAGAAGAGGAATGAAAATGCTTATTCTTTTAACAGTGCTGTTACATGTTTTTAAGTTTTTCCAAGTAAAATGTGTGTCTGAAAATTACTCACCAAACTGAGATTAATCCATCTCAAATGTAATCATGGCCGTAGTTTTTGTAGATTAACTTCTGCTAACAAAGACTGCAAGATTATCCTAATATGTTACTATTCTTAAATATGACAGAAACAAGCCATTAAAGTCTGGCTAATTAAATAATTATGAATATTGATGATATGTCGTTGCCCATGTCTCTATAATTTTTCTATATATGGAGAAAACTGGAGCAAGAAGCTAATCTTGTAAATCTAATATGAGCTCATATTTTAATAAAATTACATGATTTTCTTTTAAAATTTTAGGTGTAGATCTTCCTGCTTTAAGTCTAGGGAATTTTTTAACTTATGAGACTATAAACTGAGCGGCTTTTATAACATGTCTTGACTCAAAGCAAGAAAACCTAATAATCAATTGATAACCAATGGAAAAGTTAGAACAGTGTTATTGTCATTTATAAAGAATGCTATATACTTTAGTGAAATAATTTGGACCTCGGTACATTTTCAAAATCTTGCGTGCGAACCTCCATGTAACTGACTTGTGCTCATCATTGATCTTATCACTGTGAATGTCTGTCAACAGGTAAACGCTCTTCAGACCCGGTTAAATGAGGTTGAGCCTGTTGATTTTGGACACATTGGAATCTCTAGTCGACCCAAAAATCCTCTCTGCGATCGAAGCAAGTTACATGTTTTGCTTCAAAACAGCAAGAGGTATTTCAGTAAAGTTAACTGACTTCCACTAAACACAATCCTCAAAGACATTTTAATTGTCGTCTTCTCTTTTAGTTTATCAGAGTTGGAAACCGACATAAAGGTTTTTAAAGATTCATTGCTGAAGATCTTGGATGAGATGAGATGATCGAAGAACTTTGTCTGACCAAGTGGACAGACCCAAGAATTTTGTAAGGCCTGGTCTAGACATTTATTTAATACTGCACGCTAAAAAAATCCCTCAGTATGTATGCTTAAAGATTTACAATGATATATATTGTGTTTATGTTGTGTCTTTCTTCAATTACAGTGAAGAAAGCAGCCTGGTATTGACCATGCTGAGGAAATGGAACTGTTGTTGGAGAATTATTACATGCAGGTAAAAGATGTGTTTGTGATTTGTTTTTCTGAATGCCTCTGATGTAACACATGCCTATTATTCTCATAATTGTTGCTAAGGCAGATGTCAACATGCTGATAGTAAAGAAACAGTTTAAATGTTTTTACTTTTTGGTTATCATAATTAACTTTGTAGATGCTAGGGTTTTTATTGTGAAATCCAGTCCAAAAAATGTAGAGACTATCAACTTTGTCCTGGAAAATCCAAACTTATATCTCTCAGTGTTATTTTATGCATTTACTAGTACAGAGTGGAGTGGTTATAGATTTTCCAAACTGCTAAAACAGAAACTGAGAATCTAGAGTCTAGAGAAGTTGAGCCTCGAATGTCTTGGAGCAGAATTGCTACTTTGGCGCCTAAAGGGTAAATCTAAGTTCCTGCTTTTTAGAGTTTATTCCTGTGATGGGTAATATTAAGTTGTGCTTTCTGCAGGCAGAAGAGTTTGGGAATAAAGCCAGAGAGTTAAAAGGACTGATAGATGACTCTGAAAGTGTTATATTTATCAATTTGGACAGGTAAAATTATTACAGTGATTTTGCACATATTGTGTAAACCACAGGTGTCAAACTCAAGGCCCGGGGCCAGATGCGGCCCTCCACCTCATTTCATGCGGCCCTCAAGGTCTTATAAGGTTTACTTGAATTTTATTTAAGTGCCAGAAGTAATCCGTATGTCTTGACCTAATAAAACAATAGGTCTGAAACTTAAAGACTAATGCTAGATGTTGTTCAGTTGTTGTCACTTATATACAATAATAAATATACAATAATCGAATACAACTATTATTTGTCGTATATCAAACATTAGTAAGGTTAAATTCAGTTACAACCGGCCCTTGGAGGACAACCCCGATGTCAATGTGGCCCTTTGTCAAATGAGCTTGACACCACTGGTGTAAACTGTTTTAAACTTTGTTAAAATGAAATATTTAAACATACTTTTCCCACAGTCATCGAAATGTTATGATGCGTCTGAATCTGCAGCTAACGATGGGCACATTCTCCCTCTCTCTCTTTGGTCTAATTGGGGTTGCGTTTGGTATGAATCTGGAGTCATCTTTTGAAGAGGTATTTCTCACACAATGCTTTAAAATAAATAAATAAATACTGTTGACTCAGTCTTCATGGTTGGTGTTTTGTTTACTTTGACAGGATCCCAAAGTTTTTTGGCTCGTCACAGGTTTTATGTTTTTGGGGAGTGGTTTAATTTGGAGGAAACTGCTTTCATTTTTGGGACGCCATCTAGAGCCATCATTGGTAACACAATTTGATACATTTTATTTTGCATACATTTATTCATAATATTCACACAGTAAAAACTTTTTACTCTGTGTCTTGCAGATTCCTCCAGTGTGGAAAAGAAACCTAAAAGGTGGTGGACTCAGATGATCCTTTTTTCTTTTTCTCTGTAAAAGTCATTGTGCTGCTAAAGACTTTCTTCTGAAGTCCTGATTTTAATTAATGTCGTTACAAAGTCTCAATGGGATGTAAACTGTCTGTGTGATAAAGTCCAGTAGAGGTCAGCATTGCATTTACCTCCATTTTTTCACTGTGATTTATTCATATAATGCAATAATGTATATTATTTAAAGGTACTGTGTTAACAAAACTTCTAAGTTAAATTAAAATTTATAACATTTTTATTGAATCTACCGTGTAATGTATATTATCATAGTGGGGCCAGAATGAGGTTGTCTCTAAAGCTTTTTTGTTTACCCAATAGGACAATAAAATTTGATTTATTAAAAATAGGTGGTAGTCATTTTTAATAAAATTGTCAGTATGTAAACTACAGTCTATGTGCAAAATGCACCAATATTGGCATTTTTATTGGGAAAATGGCACTTTAAAACCATAGAGGAAAATGTAAGACATTTGTATTTGTACTGTAGCAATTATAAATGTGCAAAACGATCATTTTCAAGACACTTATATTATATTGAATCAGGCCTATCCATCTACCTAAAGGTTTCAGAGTTTAAAAACGTTGCCATAGCAATAAGCAATTCATAACAAGTATTATGTAAAATATTTAATTCTAAAAAAGTTCTGAAAGTAACTGCTGAAATGTTTAAAACTGAACTCATAAATAAAAACATAATTCATCCACCTAAATCAACGTTAAATTCATTATTAAAACCGTGTCTCTTTATCTTTACCTTTTACAATAGCATGCTGGAGTTTATTATAGTTCTATGTAACACATAAAGTAAATGTATCCGCTTATTTATGGTACATGCCTTTGTATGTGCTTTCCATCCGACTACGCAAGAAGACGCCCCTGTTTTCCTCAATGAACGTCGCGCTTACGTCATTACGCAGCCACGCTGTTTGCCAGACCCAGACCAAACAACTTTTTCAGAGCTCCACATCCACAACGCGGCGAGTTTTCAGCGAGAGCAGATTTATCTTTGATTTATGTGGACGGAAATCGGATTATTTTGACCTGGACTGTTCGTAATTGTATAAACGTTGAGTTTAGAGCACTTTATTTTAGTTTTGTATTTAAACTTTCCAGAAGTTGAGATGAGGAATTTTTGCCTTGTGATCCTCGTCGGATTGGCGGCTGGTTTCTTCACTGAAAAGGTAAAACACTTTGATTTACGTTTTTATTTAGGATTAATTTGACGTTTTTAACGATTTCATGCGGACATTTTTCATTTTGAACAAAAACCTCGTTGTTTTTGTTATTGTTTGAATAAAGCACAGTATGTATTTTTTTAGCTAAAATAAACGCTCTCTGATTGAATAATGTGTGATTTTACTCAAGAGCTATTTCAAGACTGTCTCCTAAAATACTGAAATGTATGTTAATAATGTAAAATCATCTATTAACGTTACATTTGACTAGTTCCCTTTAGCTAAATATCTGTTTCTTATCTCTGCTCCATATGTGTTTGGATACAACTCTTGATTTATTTGATTTATGTTCGAAGTTCTGTGCAACGTTAAAAATACCGAGATCGTTATACCGGTGAAACGGTCTAGTTGTCTAGTGTGCTTTAGTTCTCCATGTCAGCATTATTCCATGTGTCAAAGTGAAACACGGGCCAACAAAGTATTCACAGTCCGTTCATTTATTTTCTTGCTTTTGTTTCACTTCTGTCCATCCACACATCCTTGTGCACTGTCTTTAGCGCTCCACTTTCCCTTCGTTTACGACGCAATCCTTTACAACGATGTGATCGAAATTTGTGACAAACATCTTCATCCTCAAAAAGTTGCTTTTGGCCCAACTCTGGTTTTACATGCAGAGGATAACCTGGCTCACGCCAGATGGATCTGTGTTGAACTATGATCTGAGTTCTTCCACAGTATTCATCTGGACCTTGATTCGCTGAAACGTTTGAGAAAAGGTGGGATGTTTAGTGAAATACGTTGAGCTGAGTGGCTGACCTTATTGTGCTTAGCCAATCACAGCAACAAATTGTAATGGTGTATGCAATGTCACGTGAGATAGAACAAGTGCGTGTCACACATACTGCTCTTCTTTCAAAGAAATTACTCCGTATTTCTGCTAAAACCGCATCAAAAGCAGCAGAAACATGCACATCCACGGGAGCAGCCATCTTTGTTCAGCTTAAATCAGACTCGGAGCCAACAGCCTGTCTAGCCTGCCCTGCTACAATGTGATTGGGCCTCAAAACCACGCTGCTGTGATGTGATTGGGCCGGAACACGCTGGTTCGGACTCTCAACCAATCAGGCTGCTGGAAAGCCAGATGGTTTATCTCGAGTTTGTGAATTGACAAATATTGTGAGATAAACATCTGTCTGGCCAGGTTAGTGAGTGGATGGTCCGGCCGGGTCAGACACCAGTGACTTGCCCTCTGTCCGGAGCTGAGGACGCCTGGTTTGTGCGAGGCTGTATTTAAGGAGATAATTCTGCACTTATGTCATGTCAAAAACACATCACATTTTACAGTTTGTGCTTTAGAATCTAGGCCTGGATCTAACAATCCATTTCAATTTAGATTTTTCTGTATTCAAAATGAACACAAATAAGGGTAGTAAAGCGTATAAGCTTCATATCTGTGGTTAAGCTTTCAATTTGTCTGACTGTGGCCACCCACTACATTAGTAATATTCTCTAAATGTATACAGTCTAAATAGGTAGGACTCCCAAAACTTGTAATGTTCCATTTACTTTTACAATGTGTGTAAAAGGTGGGGAGAAGTGACTGAATAGATCTTATTAAAATTTGAATCGGTTTTGATTAATGGTGCAGCCCTACTGCTACTGCTGCTTTTCCTGCTGTAAAATAAAAAAAATTAACTGATTATACATTAAAACAACACTGCATAATAACTTGTAAAGTTTAATTTTAATTAATTTTTTGACTTACCTTCTATAAAAGACACCGTGTCAGGTAAACGGGGCTCTGCAGGATGTTGTATCGGCCGATCTCGTCTTCTTTGGTAAAAAGCAGCAGGTCTGTGTAGACCATCACAGTCACCTGCTCCAGAGCACAGTCTCATCAGCTGAAATAACTACCGTAAGATTCAAGATTCAATAATTTATTGTCATTGTTATATTAACAACGAAATTCCATTAGAGCATTCCATCAGTAAACATGGCAATGTTGTACTTAGTGCAACTGTAATTGGTAACTACATGTCTCTAGAACTGTGGTTCCCAAAGTGTGGTCCAGGGCCTAAGAGCCTCCTTAGCAAGTGCTCCAATGGTTGTTCAAACTTTGAAAGAAAATTGAGTTTGAAATTAACTATGAATTGTATTTACTGATAGATTTAATATTTTATGTCCACAGACATATTCATTTTGTTTGTCTCTTACATATTAATCTGAAAGGAGACACATGGTGTATTCTTTTAAAGTGAGTGTAAAATATTATTGGGGTCGTACTCGTAATGCAATCTTTGGGTCCCCAAGGGGGGCTGTAGTGCTCAAAAGTTTAGAAGGAAGCGGCGGTGACAGTACCTTGGCAGGAAGCAGCTCTGGCTGGTGCAGGATCAGGTCTTCAGACATCAGGAGGGTTCTGTCAGGGCTGCACAGATCTATAGGCTGGAGAGGAACACACTGCATCAGTCCAGAGCTTCTTTTGTCCTCATCTAACACTGTCTGGCCGAGCCCTGAGACTGAACCAGGTCTAGAACCTAGCACTGTTCTAATACTGGTTCTTTTACTGTTCAGGCCTGATCCAGTCCAGTTAATGTAGGGATGCAACAAGTTCATCGATCAACTACATCAGTAATTGGATAATCGTTAACTGGTCTATATAAAGTCAACATACATGACTTGGGTTGAGCAGCAATGAAATGGAAAATGTGTAGATTAGAGACCTGCACGGGACTAGATTTTCATGACCGCTCCCGCCCGATCCCGAAGCATCCGTGACCGTTCCCGCCCAAACCCCCCGCGAGTCCCGTCGGGTCCCGACTTTTTTTTTTTTTGGTGACACAGAGGATGCGTGGCGGCCCTAGGGCATAACAACATGGACACAAATGACTAAACTCTTCATAACTCTGCATCTAGTCTTAAAATGATTAGGCACCAGCCTAAATAATCTGCAACAAGGCGGTTATGTTCGTTTGACATGTCACTCAATCATAAAGCGATGATGTCTGTGTATTTCTTACCTGAAATACAAAGCTCCCCACACCTCCAGTTTCTGCTAAACAAACACTTTACTTGCCCAAACTCTGTGTATTATTTCCATCTCCCATGCGTAAAAGCCAGTCCTTCATTCATTCCTCTGGGAAAGTTTTCGCCTGTGCTGCGGCTGCTGCTGGCACGAGGACTCAGATGATACGCACGCTAGACTGGGAAATACAGCAGTGTCGTTGCGTCTCTCTGTTGAACAGCAAGAAGCACAAAGCGGTATTTCTTTCTTGCTACGTAATATTTTTAAGAGAGCGGAGAGAGCGCGAGTTCGGTCGGGACCCGAAGTGTTTGGCCTGACCGCCCGTTCCTGCCCGAGGCAACGTTAAAACCGCTCGATCCCGAGGGTTTGCTCACGGGTCCTGTGGGTCCCGCGGGAATTCCCGCCGGTGCAGGTCTCTAGTGGAGATTTAGTGATTTTGCTCGTAGCAGTCCTGATCTAGTCTAGTACATGGCCCGAAGAGGTTCTATCCTAGTCTAGTACTGTCCTAGTTTAGCACATGGTCTGTAGAGGGGTCCTGTACTGGTCTAGTACAAGGTCCGTAGTGGTCATGTCCTAGTCTAGTAAATGGTCTGTAGTGGTCATGTCCTAGTCTAGTAAATGTCTGTAGTGGTCCTGTCCTAGTCTAGTAAATGGTCCGTAGTGGTCCTGTCCTAGTCTAGTAAATGGTCTGTAGTGGTCCTGTCCTAGTCTAGTAAAGTCGGTCCTGTCCTAGTGTAAATGTCCTGTCCTAGTCTAGTAAATGGTCCTAGTTTTGGTGCTGTCCTAGTCTAGTAAATGGTCTGTAGTGGTCCTGTCCTAGTCTAGTAAATGGTCCTGTTTAGTCTGTCCTAGTCTCCTGTCCTAGTCTAGTAAATGGTCCTAGTTTTGGTCCTGTCCTAGTCTAGTAAATGGTCCGTAGTGGTCATGTCGTATGGTACTGCCTAGTCTAGTACATGTGTAGTGGTCCTGTCCTAGTCTAGTAAATGAAATCCGTTGTATCTTAGTCCTCCTAGTCTAGAAATGGATCTCGTATTACCTGTGGTCTGCCTAGTCTAGTAACATGGTCGTTAGTGGTCCTCCTAGTAGTAAATGTCCGTTGTGTCTTGTCCTAGTCTAGAAATGCGTCCGATAGTGGTCCTGTCCGTAGGAAACTCAAACAATCCGCTAGTGCGATAGGCCTTACCGTGTCCTAGCAGTTGTGGGGAACCAATGAATGGTCAGCACTGGTGAGTGGTCAACCTTTGNACTATCCACAATACTTACATTCCAGGTTAATTTCCAGTTTTAGGCTTTGATCAAAACCACTTGGCTTTATATCAACTGACCAGGGTCCAGTTTGGTTTTGTGGCAGGTTTAAAGTATCATTGCTGAGGCATTTATCTGTCTTTACGTTCACCTTAGTTAAAAAAAAAAAGATACTTGAAAGTCTTTTCTTAAGTACAATAACTGCAAGACATGTCAGACATCTGTTGTTATTAATGATTCTGGCTTCTGTTACAATAATAATTTTTTTGGCTAAGCATTTAGTGAAATATTTAAAAATTCAATGTACAATCAAAACATTAGCTACTTAACTAATGCTGATAAATCAGAAATTGTTTTTACTGTCTTACCTGAAAAACTGTAGGATTTTCAGCTGAAATCTTCTTGAATGTCATGTTAACACCTTCTGGTACTGAAATGGCTTCCAGCACAAGCTCTTGAGTCGGTTGGTCTCTGGATTTGGTGATTTTTATATTGATGACTTTACTTACACCTGGTCTTAAACTAACAGACATTTCCTGAGGCTCCAAAAAGATAAAACGACCATCTGCAGGCTCATTCCTACCACAACGCCCAACTTATTGTCAACGTTTCATCAAAAATATCAATGATTGCAAACATACTCTTTAGACATACCTTTTTATGGTAAATTCTCCTCTAGGGTTATACACTTGGTTGCTTGTACACCCTGCCTTTCGATGACTTTTTATTGTATTGCATCGAGGTGTTAGCACAGGATCCATGCACCACCCGCACTCTGGACCTGACTGTATGCACTTGTCACAGGTAGAAGCCGAAGTCAGGCAAGATTGTTTTTTAGCCTGACTCGGACACAAAAGGCTCCCCAGCACAAATAAGCATAGCAACCTGCCACCCATGCTGAAATAAAGTAACAAAGGAATTTATCTTAAGATGTTCATGATGCACATAGCCTCTGTGTGAATACATCATTTGTAATTAGAAATATGAAGAAAATACCAAAACAGAAAAAACTATTAGAGAACTGAAATGCAGGTTACCTTGTTTTCTTCTTGCTGCTGCAAAAGTCCAAAGCCAAGAATGAGTTTAGGCTAAATAAACGCTGGCTATTGACAATACTGATACCATTTGTCTATCCTAATATTGACTGATTAGAGGTCAGAATGGGAAAAGCACAAGCAACTTTTGAAATTATGGATTGAGATTGAAGCATGTGACGAGAGAACTGGGTCATATGTTGTTTGTTGGTCATGTATTACAAAAGTCATGGGAATGAAATGAAATGTAGAATATTGTGATGTAATTGAACTAACAGCAGTCGTGTCAAGGGACGTGATGATATACTGTCATATATTAGTATTTTTTTGTCATTGTTATAATACAGTGGAAATGTCATCATCCCATTGTTAGTTGTGCCAGAAATTAGGCCTAAATACCCCTAAAGCCAAGAATTAATAGAGCATCTTTAACACTGGAGAGGCTAAAAAGCAATGAGCAAGATGCAAGACAAGATGTGACGAGTAAAAGCTAACTTACCACCTACAGTAAATACCCTGAAACAAGTAAATAATAATACACAAATAATGTACAAATATATAGTACAAACATTATAAAAGGCCATTTTTATTTGAATTGACAGATAAGCCTAGAGTCAAATGTGTACTGTCATATCACCCTGTCTCATGTTTGGTCGATTTAAATTATTAGATTTTTCTATGTTGAAGAAAACAACATATATTTCTCTGTGTGGTAGTCAGACACCTGTGTCATCAGATGTACATGACTCTCTATAGCGGAAGCATTGCCAGACTGGACTGGATCAGACTGGAATGCATATGATTGCAGTTCATGTTTCCAAACTTCTTGAAGAACTCCAACCTCATACTTCTCATTTCAACTCTCCTTCTCAAATTTTTTTGACAACACTACCTGCGACTCTATTACTTAATCACAAAAATCATTTTACATCATGTTGACCAGCTCTTGTTGCTATGTATCTGATGATATGTACTTATATGTACATTTTGCAGACTCTAAAAGCCATTGTGACCTTGGACAGTCTTCAAGTGCTGGACTTTCGTGGGTGGGACTGGAGAGGTGGCTGGTGCTGGAGCTCGCCCCACAGCTGGCCACACAGACTCACTCTCTCCCTTTTGAATTCAGAGCTATAGAGGCCATACTACAGCACCGGGTGAGCATTCAGACATTCTATGTTTACATACTAAATTATAATCATTGTATTTATGAAGTTTAAGAATAATGAAATAGTCAAACCAATGTTGCAAAGACAAAATGTGAGAAATAGAAAAGCCTCCAAACTTATGAATTTATGAATATCTTCATTTGATGTGCATATTATGTACAAAATTAGAAAATTATGTGTAAATCTTCAGGTTTTTCTGACCATGTATTCAAACTGAGGGTAGAGTAGCCCAAATGTGTAGCTGCTTCAAAAGAAAGTACGCAAGCAAGAGTAACTGTGGGAGCATAACATGTCTTTTAAAAGTTTAATATATTGTAATTGATGGACAAAATATAAAAAAATAGCCAAAATGAGTCTAGTATGATCTTTTAAAAATGATTGAAACATGGTCATTTACATTGGCAAAGTAAAGGTTTTGTCAAAAGATGGATTTACTCACAGTGAGAAGAGGAATGAAAATGCTTATTCTTTTAACAGTGCTGTTACATGTTTTTAAGTTTTTCCAAGTAAAATGTGTGTCTGAAAATTACTCACCAAACTGAGATTAATCCATCTCAAATGTAATCATGGCCGTAGTTTTTGTAGATTAACTTCTGCTAACAAAGACTGCAAGATTATCCTAATATGTTACTATTCTTAAATATGACAGAAACAAGCCATTAAAGTCTGGCTAATTAAATAATTATGAATATTGATGATATGTCGTTGCCCATGTCTCTATAATTTTTCTATATATGGAGAAAACTGGAGCAAGAAGCTAATCTTGTAAATCTAATATGAGCTCATATTTTAATAAATTACATGATTTTCTTTTAAAATTTTAGGTGTAGATCTTCCTGCTTTAAGTCTAGGGAATTTTTTAACTTATGAGACTATAAACTGAGCGGCTTTTATAACATGTCTTGACTCAAAGCAAGAAACCTAATAATCAATGATAACCAATGGAAAAGTTAGAACAGTGTTATTGTCATTTATAAAGAATGCTATATACTTTAGTGAAATAAATTTGGACCTCGGTACATTTTCAAAATCTTGCGTGCGAACCTCCATGTAACTGACTGTGCTCATCATTGATCTTATCACTGTGAATGTCTGTCAACAGGTAAACGCTCTTCAGACCCGGTTAAATGAGGTTGAGCCTGTGATTTGGACACATTGGAATCTCTAGTCGACCCAAAAATCCTCTCTGCCGATCGAAGCAAGTTACATGTTTTGCTTCAAAACAGCAAGAGGTATTTCAGTAAAGTTAACTGACTTCCACTAAACACAATCCTCAAAGACATTTTAATTGTCGTCTTCTCTTTTAGTTTATCAGAGTTGGAAACCGACATAAAGGTTTTTAAAGATTCATTGCTGAAGATCTTGGATGAAGATGAGATGATCGAAGAACTTTGTCTGACCAAGTGGACAGACCCAAGAATTTTGTAAGGCCTGGTCTAGACATTTATTTAATACTGCACGCTAAAAAAATCCCTCAGTATGTATGCTAAAGATTTACAATGATATATATTGTGTTTATGTTGTGTCTTTCTTCAATTACAGTGAAGAAAGCAGCCTGGGTATTGACCATGCTGAGGAAATGGAACTGTTGTTGGAGAATTATTACATGCAGGTAAAAGATGTGTTTGTGATTTGTTTTTCTGAATGCCTCTGATGTAACACATGCCTATTATTCTCATAATTGTTGCTAAGGCAGATGTCAACATGCTGATAGTAAAGAAACAGTTTAAATGTTTTTTACTTTTTGGTTATCATAATTAACTTTGTAGATGCTAGGGTTTTTATTGTGAAATCCAGTCCAAAAAATGTAGAGACTATCAACTTTGTCCTGGAAAATCCAAACTTATATCTCTCAGTGTTATTTATGCATTTACTAGTACAGAGTGGAGTGGTTATAGATTTTCCAAACTGCTAAAACAGAAACTGAGAATCTAGAGTCTAGAGAAGTTGAGCCTCGAATGTCTTGGAGCAGAATTGCTACTTTGGCGCCTAAAGGGTAAATCTAAGTTCCTGCTTTTTAGAGTTTATTCCTGTGATGGGTAATATTAAGTTGTGCTTTCTGCAGGCAGAAGAGTTTGGGAATAAAGCCAGAGAGTTAAAAGGACTGATAGATGACTCTGAAAGTGTTATATTTATCAATTTGGACAGGTAAAATTATTACAGTGATTTTGCACATATTGTGTAAACCACAGGTGTCAAACTCAAGGCCCGGGGGCCAGATGCGGCCCTCCACCTCATTTCATGCGGCCCTCAAGTCTTATAAGGTTTACTTGAATTTTATTTAAGTGCCAGAAGTAATCCGTATGTCTTGACTAATAAAACAATAGGTCTGAAACTTAAAGACTAATGCTAGATGTTGTTCAGTTGTTGTCACTTATATACAATAATAAATATACAATAATCGAATACAACTATTATTTGTCGTATATCAAACATTAGTAAGGTTAAATTCAGTTACAACCGGCCCTTGGAGGACAACCCCGATGTCAATGTGGCCCTTTGTCAAAATGAGCTTGACACCACTGGTGTAAACTGTTTTAAACTTGTTAAAATGAAATATTTAAACATACTTTTCCCACAGTCATCGAAATGTTATGATGCGTCTGAATCTGCAGCTAACGATGGGCACATTCTCCCTCTCTCTCTTTGGTCTAATTGGGGTTGCGTTGGTATGAATCTGGAGTCATCTTTTGAAGAGGTATTTCTCACACAATGCTTTAAAATAAATAAATAAATACTGTTGACTCAGTCTTCATGGTTGGTGTTTTGTTTACTTTGACAGGATCCCAAAGTTTTTTGGCTCGTCACAGGTTTTATGTTTTTGGGGAGTGGTTTAATTTGGAGGAAACTGCTTTCATTTTTGGGACGCCATCTAGAGCCATCATTGGTAACACAATTTGATACATTTTATTTTGCATACATTTATTCATAATATTCACACAGTAAAAACTTTTTACTCTGTGTCTTGCAGATTCCTCCAGTGTGGAAAAGAAACCTAAAAGGTGGTGGACTCAGATGATCCTTTTTCTTTTTCTCTGTAAAAGTCATTGTGCTGCTAAAGACTTTTCTTCTGAAGTCCTGATTTTAATTAATGTCGTTACAAAGTCTCAATGGGATGTAAACTGTCTGTGTGATAAAGTCCAGTAGAGGTCAGCATTGCATTTACCTCCATTTTTCACTGTGATTTATTCATATAATGCAATAATGTATA
Source organism: Mugilogobius chulae (assembly GCA_038363315.1). Classification (NCBI taxonomy): domain Eukaryota; kingdom Metazoa; phylum Chordata; class Actinopteri; order Gobiiformes; family Gobiidae; genus Mugilogobius; species Mugilogobius chulae. The sequence goes on from CM076413.1 coordinate 37,955,951, forward strand.
TTATTTAAAGGTACTTGTGTAACAAAACTTCTAAGTTAAATTAAAATTTAAATTAAATTTTATTGAATCTACCGTGTAATGTATATTATTCATAGTGGGGCCAGAATGAGGTTGTCTCTAAAGCTTTTTTGTTTACCCAATAGGACAATAAAATTTGATTATTAAAATAGGTGGTAGTCATTTAATAAAATTGTCAGTATGTAAACTACAGTCTATGTGCAAAATGCACCAATATTGGCATTTTTATTGGGAAAATGGCACTTTAAAACCATAGAGGAAAAATGTAAGACATTTGTATTTGTACTGTAGCAATTATAAATGTGCAAAACGATCATTTTCAAGACACTTATATTATATTGAATCAGGCCTATCCATCTACCTAAAGGTTTCAGAGTTTAAAAACGTTGCCATAGCAATAAGCAATTCATAACAAGTATTATGTAAAATATTTTAATTCTAAAAAAGTTCTGAAAGTAACTGCTGAAAATGTTTAAAACTGAACTCATAAATAAAAACATAATTCATCCACCTAAATCAACGTTAAATTCATTATTAAAACCGTGTCTCTTTATCTTTACCTTTTTACAATAGCATGCTGGAGTTTATTATAGTTCTATGTAACACATAAAGTAAATGTATCCGCTTATTTATGGTACATGCCTTTGTATGTGCTTTCCATCCGACTACGCAAGAAGACGCCCCTGTTTTCCTCAATGAACGTCGCGCTTACGTCATTACGCAGCCACGCTGTTTGCCAGACCCAGACCAAACAACTTTTTCAGAGCTCCACATCCACAACGCGGCGAGTTTTCAGCGAGAGCAGATTTATCTTTGATTTATGTGGACGGAAATCGGATTATTTTGACCTGGACTGTTCGTAATTGTATAAACGTTGAGTTTAGAGCACTTTATTTTAGTTTTGTATTTAAACTTTCCAGAAGTTGAGATGAGGAATTTTTGCCTTGTGATCCTCGTCGGATTGGCGGCTGGTTTCTTCACTGAAAAGGTAAAACACTTTGATTTACGTTTTTATTTAGGATTAATTTGACGTTTTTAACGATTTCATGCGGACATTTTTCATTTTGAACAAAAACCTCGTTGTTTTTGTTATTGTTTGAATAAAGCACAGTATGTATTTTTTTAGCTAAAATAAACGCTCTCTGATTGAATAATGTGTGATTTTACTCAAGAGCTATTTCAAGACTGTCTCCTAAAATACTGAAATGTATGTTAATAATGTAAAATCATCTATTAACGTTACATTTGACTAGTTCCCTTTAGCTAAATATCTGTTTCTTATCTCTGCTCCATATGTGTTTGGATACAACTCTTGATTTATTTAAGTTCTGTGCCTAACGTTAAAATAAGTGAAAGGGCAAATGATCACATTTGCTTAAATTTTTAATTATCAAATCTCTTTTCATGTTTGCCCTGCGTGTGCGCGTAGAAATGCCGAAAAACACCTGGAAATGACAGGCTAAAAGGGTCACATTTATCTGCACCTTGTCACAAGTGCAAATATATCCTGTGTGTGATTTATAGACTGTGAAAGTCCCCAAGAAAGCCTCTCAAAAACACTCTATACTTTTGATTTATGGATTTTATGCAGTGGAAAGTAGTGAAGTGAAACCTGAGAGTGGCCTTGTGGGACATGAAGCACTGGACTTACAAGTTGGCCAAAGTGAATAAATACGAAAGACAAAAGTGATTTTTAGCTTTTACCATTATTATGTAACTTACATAACCATAATTTTATATTGACTCAATAATGGATGCTTGTGCTTTGTTATTTTTAGGTTGTTTTAGCTGTGCATTTTTACAATTCCACCCTGTGTGATGAGGATTTAAAGGAAGCCATTAGGCCATTCACTTTGCTCATTCATAAAATCACTATTCACAAAGTTTGTGTAAGTTTTGGCAAAAATAAATATCTCGTTATATTTAGTCTTTCAGTCATAGTATTCAGACAACCTTTTAACAATGCACCAGGAATGCTAGATGTCTTTGAATAATTCATCAATTTAACAAGAAAGAATAGAAATATCACTTATACCATTGTTTGGTGACTTTTCTGTCACATTTAAAAGCTTAATTCATAGACAACATTCTTGAGTAGTTGTTACTTGTCGACTATAAGAAAATAACTGTAAACGTTTTTTGATAATCGTAATCATTAATTGGACTAAACAGATTATACATTAAGAGCACCTTTTATAGCAACGACTAATGCATTATTAAACAAAACATAGCAATTGGATATGAAATGGGAGGAAAAACCCCTAAGAAAAGTGTTTTAATGAGAACAAAATGATAGAGATCTATATTGAAAAATTTATTTAGAACTTCTTTTGAAGACCGAGTAGAGTACAAACTTTCCAAACGTAAGACAGAAAGTTTATAATGTAAAATAGACTTATGTGCCATATTATGTGAGAAAATTGGGAAAAAATGTGTTTCTTTTCACAAATCAAACAGATAATCTTGACTCTTTCAGGACCATCCCATCTCTGTCTGAACGCTCTCCTCACTTACAGGCTCCAGTCCTAAATTGCTGGGTGTGCGAAGTTACATGGTATTTTGGTGTGTTTCTAAATGACTTAAGAGCTACTGATTAGTCAGTCATTGATGCCGCTCGTGAGATGAATGTTGAAACAGGCTCTGTGTGTGTCACTTTGGGAGCCGGTAGTTGGGTCATTTTCTGGATGGATGAGTCAGGCTGCTGAGTCCCTGTGGCTAGTCCAGACACGCTCCGAACTGCACAGGGATATAGGCACTTTTCCATTTCGCCATTGTTAAGACCGGTCACATGTTTTCTGCGTGGAAATCATGTCTCATCTCCCTCAAGACTGAGTGCCTTTGTAGCATCAGATAAAGGCCTCCTCACTGCTGCTCACTGCTGCTCACTGAATAAAATATAAAAAGTACATGGAGTAACTGTGGGCACAGTTTAAATGCCCTTTACTCCACTTGTCATCTGATCTGTTATACAACACAGGAACGTGTGGCAATACGCCGATCAATTCATCATTTCATTCATCTTCTGAACTAAAGAGGACATTGAGTCTTGTTATAAGTAAGCGTTACCATTCCAATAACAAAAATGTAGTGAAAGTATTCTCCTTTTTTTAGACCTGCTATTCTTTACAGTTTAATATGCAAGTCTGATACCTCCATATACTTAAAGATTAAAATTACTTACCTCTGGACCATTAGAGAACAAAGCTTAAATTAAAAAGTAAAAAAAATGCCTTTGGGGTGTAGACTATATGTTTTTTTTTTTTTTTTTTATCTTTTTTGTATTTATCTCAACTTTTTAGTTATAAATTAATAACCTATATATGATAAATGCAACAAAAATAAAAATGAGACCACTTAGTACTGTTTGAGTTGAATAATAAAGAATTTTAGTTCTCAACAGGAACAGAATGCTGCAGTGTTTTTAAAGCTGTAATTGCAGTCAAAATGAATACATGTTGATATGAAATGTGTGTCAAAGGAATTAGGAGAGGAAATAGTCAGATTTTAAACCTAAATGCAGTGTGAAAATCAGCTACCCCACCTTTAAAGGGGACCTATTGTGTTTTTTAAAAATATTTAGTAAGAAACTAGAACATATACAGATCAGTAATTTACGTTTTGTTCATTATAAAACACAAAGTTGATCTAAAACAACTTAAAAATAGGAACACCTCTACTGACTTTCTGTTCAAAACGGCAGAACTGATAAGCCCCGCCTCTTCATTTTTAAATGTAACTGTAAAAAGCAACAGATTTTAATCAACACATTTTATTGTTGAAAAGTGACTATGGGACAGTTTTGAACCATATGCACGTCACTTTGAGTATTAATTTTTTGAATTTATAACAAGTAAATACAGACAAGTGGGAGGGGATAGGTGGTAGGTGAGAACGGGGATTTCTCAGCACTTGAGCTTCAGCTGAGGAACAATACAAGATTACTCCAACATGCAGGAATCAATTCAAATATAACTTTGAGTAAACTAATTGTAAAGGAAGGCCGTTATAACAAGGTTAAAAACTTAGAAAAGTGAATTTGACATAATAAGTCCCCTTTAATTTCTCCTCTATCTCTGTTAAAAGCAGGAGCCCTCTTGTTGCCTCTCATCTTCCCCACAGAGGTGTCTGAGCTGCTGTGACAAAGCATTCAAACCAGATGTTTACTTATTGTTGCATATTTGCCTGTGCCGCGTATTCTTTCCAGATGCATCATGCACTGGAGAGAGGCTGTTGCAGTAACTGTGAATCCATTAACACAAGTCTATGTAAAGGATGTTACACAACGCCGAAATATGCTCCCTGGATGAGACTGCTCATAAAACAAGAGGCTGAAAAGATTAATCAAATTCCTGCCATTGTTATTTAAATCTGAGAGAGTGAGATAGCTGATGTCTACTAGTCAAGGAATGAATACTTCACAAAAGACACAGAATTGTGCTGTTTAAGGTCTTGAAAGAGCAGCATTTTAAGAAACCACATTTGTCCTGAAATTTTAAGTTTCATGTGGAACTGAACGGTAAAAAATTGATTTATGATCTTGTATTCCTGCAATGATGTCCAGTGTAGCTTTTTTGACATGTTTTTTTCATATCAGTCAGTCTTTTCAAAGTTATGTGTAAGAAAAAAGTTTATTTAAATAATTCAGAAAAGTTTGAAACAATTAGAAAAAAGACTTTATTTACACGTTTAATACACTACATGATTAATAAGTCTACATTGTGATAATATCGTTATTGCCATATAGCTCAGAGAAACCCCCACCCCTTTTTTTTTTATCAAATTATCTCAGTACTGGTCCCAAATGTGAGGTCTGATGTGATAAAATGTTAAAAATAGTAGAAGAAGACGTCACGTATACAGTTGTTGTGTTTAGTTTATACAGGCAGCGGAGCATCTGCTTTTGTGCTGCGGCGGTTTTAAAGACAGCAGGAATGTGAGATCCCCTCTGCTATTTCAGTCAGTGCTGGCACCGTGTGACCAGTGTCTTGTGTGAAAATAAAGTTCAAGATCCTGCCCCCCCCCATCTCTCTTTTGGCCCGTTTCAGCGCTATGACAACACTCCAGCTGGTTTGTCTTATGTCTTTCTCTTGTTACAGTCGCGGTGGTTCACATAAAAATCAGGACATCTGAGAAGCCACAATGGAACCAATTAAAAGGCTTCATGAGGTTTTATAAGAGCAATATATACTAAACTCACAACATGTGGCCATTGCGCATAAGATAAAATACCAAATGCGTAATGCGACTTGGAGCTTGCAAGATGCCACAATGTGTTATTGTGATTATTGCAAAAAAAAAAAAAAAAAAAAAAACCTTATTCATGAATGAGACCAAAAAATTGTAAAGCTTTGCAAAACTCAACTTTCTGAATAATAAAGTTAGCACAAACAGTCAAATAATAGGGTTTGACATAGATATTTGATTGATATTGAGTTTTATTTTTTAATGATTCTATTGTGACCTTAAAAATCACAAATATTGATCAATCTAATAACCTCGACATCTATAATTGGAACAAAAGTAAGACTGAGAGAAGATCTCATACCACAGGATCCAATTTCCACAAGATTGTCCACAAATGCAAGAAAATTTATAAGTTACTAATTTTGAGAAGCTTTTGTTCTAAAAAGCAGTCCTGTAAGTGACAGCAAAAATATAAAATAATAAGTTGTTTAAAAAATTGAGTATGGACTATTTAACTGTTTAAATTATATTAAAATCTTGTCTTGTCTTGTTTTCTTGGAGCCAATCTCAGGTGAAATTGCGTCTCGTCCCACTTTTAAACACTTTACTTCACAATTGCTGATGACTCTTTGCTTTTCTTTTTGCCCGATGAGGCACTTGGAACTTGTCAGCCATCTTGGTGTGTTGTCAGCACCTGTTTTAGGCGAAGACTGCCTCTCCTTCTGTCCCTCTCGCTTTCCCTTATTCTGCCGCTCTTCAGCACCTGTGTTAGTGGAAGCATAGTACACATACCAGACATACTTCAGGCCTCAATAGACCATATTCATCTGCTGCGAGCGTCTCGGCCTCTCTCTCTCTCCCTGAGTCTTCTTTATTTTGTAATTATAGACTCGACAAGAGGTTCCTGATGAAAGTGACTTGCTTTGTTTGAACATGTGTGCTTTTTAGATAAACCTGGGTCTTTGTTTCTGAGCTACACCCATAATGTTTAGAAAGAGACAGAGTTTTGCCCTAAAACAGTTCCCTAATTTAAACATATTTTTAATCTTTATGCTTGTCTGCTCCTTGCATCAACTCCTCTTTTGTCCAGCTCTGACAAGTGGAACTAATTGTTGCAGGCCTGTTACTGGACAATATGAAACTGCACTGTAAGTAACTGTACAGGGCAGGCTACAATCTGGATGCAATTCATGCTCTGTAGACTTTGACACACAGCGTATAGGGTCATTGAGACCGATCATCTTTCTGTTGGCTTCGGAGGCCAGTCACATGTTTTTAGTTTGCTCAAGTGTGAAAAGAGCTTCTCTGCGGGCCCTTCTCTGTCTTTGTGTATTTTCCCCTTCTTTAAAACTGTAAGATAATCTCCTTTGTTTTTGTATTTCAGATCTCGGTGTCATCGCAGCATCTCTCTGCAGTGGACGATTTGTACCTGGAGGGGCGGCCATCGGGCGACCTTCCCATAGATGATGAGGACGGCGACGACGACGATGGCTCAGGATCCGGTTCTGGAGACGGCGGTAATGCTTTGTAGCTTTTGGACATTTTCATAAACACTGAGCAGGCTGAGTCATACCGGTCACATGAAGCTGTTTATTCAGACACAGAAGCACAGGCAGATGTTTGACCCGCGGAGATGTGGAGCACAACAGTTGTAGAGTTTTATTAGACGTCTACAGATGTCAAAATTCCAATGGCAAATGACTCATGTGCTTTGTATGCTGAAACAATCTGATAATCCCAGCATTCACTAAAATGATAGCAGAGTTATAACAGAAAAGCCAGAAATAATCAGAGATATACATTTAAAATATGCTTTTGTGTTTATAGCTTACATCACTGAAGAGGCGAACTCCTGAAGTTTCTCAACTTCTCCAAAACCTCATTTGGAAGAGAGGATGTAACTGTCGAGCCACTTCAGCCACAGCCGACATCAGGCTCCCCAAACTTTGGCCCGACGACTGCAGCGAAACACCCACAGCCCTCCACCACTGAGAGCGACTCCGCTCCTAAGGCCCCCACTGCAAGTGACAACGATGAGGAGGTAAGGCTAAAGAGAAAAATGCAACAGATGACGTGCGCTTTGTAGTTTAAAATTAAGATTTAGTTTAAACTGCAAAATTAAAAGTTTGTCTTGAGCTGGTGCTGTAGTCCTTTAGTTGTTTAGTCGATTAATCGTTCGATGGCATCTTAGTCAACCAAAAGTTTTAGATTACAGGGTTTTATATTTTACACAGTGACAAAAATGTAATCATTTAGTTGAGGATTTGGGACCATATCATTGGTCCAATCTGCCGTTGTCTACCTAAATACATGTTTTCTATTCATTTTGTGTATAGATTGTTGTTTTTTGGATAAACTCCTTAGGATTTGTCTTTTTGTTCGGGTCAGATAAATGGATTGAAAGATACTTTTCAGCTTCAGAGCTTTAGCCGCGCCCTTTTTAGTCGATTAATCAGTCGATAGGACATGCCTTTAATCGACCAAGGATGCTACTGGGCTAGTTGTTTTTTATTTAGAATGCTTAAGGGACCACAATGTTTTTTGTTTTGTTTTTTGTGGGTCCAGCACCTGCTTGCCTCTAAATGTTCCTCAGAATGGCATTTGAACTTATCTATTTTGCATTTATTCACTGAGAGGTGTTTCATTGCTCAAAAATATATATCTTAAAAGTAATGTTCTTAAACTTAACTTACCTTGCCTTGCCACTGAATTAACTTGTAACTGCCTGGCGGTGTCATCTGCCATTAATAAAAGACACGTGCTGTCAGACTGTGGAGCATTACAGATAACAGTAACATTCAGAAGAGTCACACAGTGCACTTTAACTGCTTGTAAAGGACACATGTAATATTGACCCTATAATTTGCCAATTTGAATCATTACTAACAAAGCTTGCAGCATCACATCATGATTATATTTTTAGCACATTCAAACTTTTGAAATTGACATTAAAATCCGTATTTTCAGGTGGTCGATTTGAGACCGACTCTGGACAGGACCACACAAGCGACCAGCCTGAGCCTCCGGTTCAAACCACCACCTTTGGTAACAGCGTTGAAAGTGGCATAGAAGAAACCGAAATAAAAATGGACTTTAACATCCAGAGACGGGTTTTGAAAATGAGATTGTGGCCAAAGACGGACGAGGCAGCAGGATTTATGAGATGGACTCGCCTAAAGAAGTGATGTCCGAAAACCTGTGGGAGCGCACTGACGTTTTGGCAGGTAAGGCATACTTCCCTTTGTTTAAATTTGATAAACACAGGTGCAAAAATTGTCCATCTAACGAAAACTTTTCTCTGTGCACTGTCCAGCTATAATTGCATGTGGTGTGGTTGGATTTCTCTTTGCCGTCTTCCTCCTCCTCCTCCTTGCCTACCGCATGAAGAAAAAAGATGAAGGTAGCTACGATTTGGGAGAGACCAAACTTACCAACACGGCGTATCACAAAGCACCCACCAAAGAGTTCTACGCCTGAAATGACCAACAGAGTCAAGTCTGGAGGAGTTTGTAATCAAATCAGGACACTCAGACCTACTAGAATTGAAGATGATTTCTTCTGTTGAAGTTTGAAGATGAGAACTCTTCGCCTTAATTTTTGTAAATCCAGCCCTTCAGTTTGGTCCTCTGATCATTCCAAAACTGTTCATTTTTACCGAGGACATAAGGGAATAAAACTAGCTTGTTTTCTGCATTCTCTTGTTTTCTTCCCTGGAGGGAAGTGTAGTCCTCATCAAAAACCCTCTTTGCATTTCTTTTAAGAACCACGTGAGTTAGATCCTCTTTTGGAAAGACAAAAATCAATGCTTGATAATCAAAGTTACCTAATCTTTTCTGTATTTAAAACAGCTGTTATGCACCTGGATGGCTGTTAACTGTTACAGTGGCCAGTAGTATTATGAGCTAAGATGATCATTTTAATAATTTATCAGTGGTATGCCTCGTTTTCTGCTCAGTAGGCAGTTGTAGTATTTTCATTATAAGGAAAATGTTTTATTCATGTTTCATTTGCTGTCTAAAGTCGTGTAAATTCTTTTGCTTTGCAGGTACACAAGTATTTGTTGTTTGATGTTTGTAAAATTCCAAAACATTGCTTTATTGTTATCAGAAATGTTTCAGTAGCTGTTAGATTTTTTTAATGTTAAGAGGTAATTTGTACAAACTATTTTAGAGATTTTTTGGTAAAATTGTTCTGAGGCAGCCTTCGCGTAATGTTACTATTGTCGGATTTATCATTCAAACAAAGTGAAATATGCAGTGCAGTTTTTTCGGGACACGTCTGTTAAAGTGCGCCAAAGTTGATGACTATAATTTAGAAACTATAGAAGTGACCAATGTTACTGAAGCCAAAGAGAATTCCTTTCCTACTGTTACCTCTGTACTGTTGTGAGCGAGCACAACGAAAGCAAGAGTCACTGTGCTGATCACTTTAACTTTGCTAAATAGTGAGAATGTTTATTGCTTGGTACGAACATTCCAATCTGAAGAATTCATTCCAACAAAGGCTTTGTCTGCAATATTTGTCGTTAAAATGTTTTTTCTTTTTGTTTTCACTGCCTTTTTTGAGGCAATTCAGCAAAACAGCTGTTGTTTTATTTAGTTCATATTTCATATTAGTTGAATAAGCCAGTCAAAAGAACTACCTAAAATCATCAGCTGGAAATAAAAATATGTAATGGAAAATACTGTGATTTAGTTAGTTTAATGTTCCAAAAGTGCCTTAGTTACAAGTAGAGTTTTTCCAGTGTTACTGACAAGCTTTTTAAGTTACATGAGAGAGAATGAGATGCAGATGTTTGTGTGTCAATGGTACAGACAAAGTTATGTCCACAGGGTTCAAGAGTGGACAAGCTCAGCATGGCTCTCAATACTGTGCGTAATCTCTGTAATTGTAAACAGTATGTTAATAATGTTATTGTGCCGTAATTTATGTGCTTTCAATAATCCAGGTGTTCTCTCGTCAGAAATGTACAGTATTTAGACTTTTTGTGCTGTTCAAACTTATTTATAATATGTCTTTGACAAGCCCTGGTTCAGTTCATATCTTGGATAAATGCCTTATTATTTTTAATTGCAGCTTTTATTTTATGTTATGAATTAAAGCTTTAGTTTCAACATGATAAAACATAAAGACCAATGAACAAACCATCTGGACAAAAGGCCAACAAATCACACTGTGTGACTGAACCAATGTATTTTCATAGGGTTCACTACTGAATAAAAGCTGTATCTTCAATGCGTCATTTCTGTGGATTATTAAAAGACCTAGTTCTGTATATGTACTTTTTCTCCTCTTACTTGCCCTGAATATGTGGTCCAAACTAGGTGGAAAAAATAACAGAGGAACTTTACCGGGATGTTAACAAGATAATTGCGAACATATGTTTAAGATGAGCTCAGAAAAGGGTAAAACTGACAAAATGACAAAAGACTAGTATGTATTTTCACCAAGATTTATTATTTTTATTATTTTATTATTTTTTTATTATTATTATTATTATTATTATTATTATTATTATTATTATTATTATTATTATTATTATTATTATTAATATTATTATTATTATTATTATTATTATTATTATTATTATTATTATTATTATAGTTGTTATTGTTATCATGATCTAAATAAATATTATACAGTACTTTTAAAAGGAAGGGAAAGTAACCGGAAATTGCGGCTGTTGGATCTAATGACGTCACGAATACGGAAGTCAGAAGCACTTTATTCACGTTTTATATTTTATTACTGGTTTTTATTTGTTTCTTTTTACAATGTAGTCATGTGTTTGCTTCGAGAAGTATGAGGAAATTCGGGAGAGTCGAGTTGGACGAGTTTTTCTTGTCTGCCATCACACAATAACATGATTTTTCGTAGTTTCACTTTAGTCAGTCAGTGTTTTGTTGGTGTCTTCTATCTTTTCAGTTCACAGATCATTTGACTCAAGTCCACTCATGGTAAGTACATTTGCATTCACCAAAGCTAAACAAGTATCATAATTACGCGTTTTGTTGTGATTGCAGATGACTCTGGATCTCAAAATACACTTTGTCCTGCCCTTTGTTATTTTTATCTGCACTGGTCCATATCTGTACAAGTGTCACCCACGCACTTTTAGAACAAAAAATGTAACAGATTTTGCAATAAAAGGTAAGCAGTCTGTACGCCTATGTTATTGATACATTTGTTTAATTGCTTTATATTTTGGGAAGGCAAAACAGATCTGGTTTATTGCCTTATTGTTTATAATTTTCCAAATTGCATATTAAGTGAAAATCTTACATGGTGTACATGTTTTGTACTTATTCTTTGCACCCATAGCCCATACAATCAATCTAATATTTACAATTTGGCTGCTCATGTTCTACCTCTACTAAAAGGAGGAAGAAAAAAAAATATTTGCCTACGTCAGAACTGCTGTCTGGCTAATTCTGTGAGTGAAGAACATTAGGCATAACATTCAATAATTGGTCAGGTCATAGTACAGTTACAGTCACTTCTGTGGCTATAAAAGACATCCCAAACAGACTTGATTGGAAACAGCAGAAGTACTTAAAGGTACACCGTGTAGCTTTCTGGAGGTGAAATGTCAACTTATCAATTCTTTAGAACATTCTTATTGAGGATAAACAAGTTTTATGCCATAATCTGAGATAATATAGCTGAAGGAGCTGCTTTTCCGTGGAAATAAACACAAACACATCTAAACCAAAAAACATGCTTTTATTTAAGTTTATTTTTTGGCCAAAAAGTGCACCTTTAAGACTGATTTATCAAAGTATCAAAGGTATTCTTTCATAAAATTTACTCTTTTGGCCTTGACAATCAGTCTGTCAACAGATTTTGGAGGTACTTGTCAGAAACAACCTTTTTTCCCTTTTTAACAATGTCCTTCAGGGTTCCCTTTTTGCAAGTCGCTCAATTTACTTTTCCACTGTGCCTTTTGTTTTATAAATGATGAAAGGCTTCCTACACACACATCATTGTACTTTGTATTAAAAAGCTGTTTGCCCTTTCTTGAAATTTCCAGAAAACAATATTGCCTTTTATTTATCTTCAAGATCCTATGTGGGAAGACTTTCATATTATTTGTCCTCATGCCTCAATGTCAATAGCACAAAGTAACAGACAAGCACACAAATGTACTGTAGATTCTCAGTTTCTCTGAGATTTTAATGATTGCATTCTGACTTTCTGATCCGAACAAGTAGAAGTAGAACTATCAGACTGGAGCAAACAGGAAGAGTTTAAAGAAAAAAAAGTTTAAATTGTACATTTAAAGGTTTTAAATATACCGTAATTTCTGGGCTATAAGCCGCTACTTTTTTCTCAAGTTTTGAACTATGAGGCTTATAAGGCAATGCAGCAAAATTATAGATTCTCATAGACTTACTATTAACAAGTGCGGCTTATACATGTACTTTATCATTTTTATTACTTAAATCTAGCGGGTGTGGCTTATATTCAGGTGCGCTCAATAGAGCAGAAATTACAGTAATTATAAGCTTTGGGGTGCAATTGGGTGGCCCTTCCTATATAAATAAAGGTCAAATAAATAAGCACATGTAGAGTAAAAGTATTTTTGTTTGCAGACAAAGCAAAAGAAGTGGCTGACTATGTGGAAGTGGCCAATAAAATAATAGATTTGGCTGTAAATGGAGATGCCAGGGGTCGCTCCTACAAACGACTGGCTGACTTCACAGACACTATCGGGAACCGTGTCAGTGGATCAAAAAATCTGGAGATGGCCATAAAGTACATGTACAAAGCCATGACATCAGACGGCCTGGATGTCCATTTGGGTAAAAATATACTGTAGATATGAGCAGACTTGAAAATATGCAGCAGATGACAAATGTATCACGTTCTTCTTTTCCAGAGCCAGTCAAAATCCCTCACTGGGTTAGAGGCAAGGAGAGCGCCGAAATGGTCCAGCCTAGATCCAAAAATCTGGCAATACTTGGGCTAGGCAGCAGTGTAGGAACACCCCCTGAAGGTGAGGGCAGAACCGAAGTCAAAATATCTAAAAATATTTGAATAAAATAACATGTTTATTTTGAATATGCAGGAATCCAAGCCGAAGTGTTAGTCGTTCAGTCTTTTGAGGAACTGAGGAGCAGAGGAAGTGAGGTTCCAGGGAAGATTGTGGTCTTCAACCAGCCATTTGTCAGTTATGGTGAAACAGTGGCTTATCGGGGCATTGGAGCTTCAGAAGCAGCCAAACTGGGAGCTGTAGCTGCTCTCATAAGATCTGTCACCCCCTTTTCAATCAACAGGTATCCAGAAAGTCAAATAGAGGTAGCTTGAGTGCCTTCTTGTTTTTCTTATTTGAACTGCATGATCTTCAGTCATACAAGTGATACCAGTGATACTAAGGAAAAGGCTTGAAACCTCTTTTTCAACACTAAAATAATACCAACATAATATCATTTTTAACACAAAATATTGGTTGGTTCTATTGTTACCACATCATTTCATGCTGTGGAGTTCAGATTTAGTTCAAGATTATTCCTAAACAATTCAAGAAAGATCCCATTTTGTTGTGTATATGTGGTTTCAGGCAAGTTTTAGAACAGAGGTTGGCAAAGAATTTGTATTTTAGTAATAGTAAAGTTACTTCAGAATAAAATTACACAAGTAAAAAGTAGTGGTCCTAGAAGGAGTAAAATGGTGATTGGAGAAAAACTTAAGAGTAACTGTTTGAACCTAACATCTGTTTTATATTTGACATGAATGTAACGATAAGATAAGTCATAACATTTTGTATTAAACTGTCATATCATTAAAAAAGAAGGCAGGTGGGGGGTAAGAAGGTGCAGGAAACTGTATTCTGTTTTGACAACATAAAACTTGTAGATTAGAATTAGAAATCGAATTTCTCATAGTGGGCAGAGAAATCAAAACTTCTTACTTGAGGGTTAGGAGTAAGGTATGCTGTCACAGAAGTAAAATTTTAATAGCCTGTTACTCAAATTAAGTAAATGTCTGTTGAATAAGAAACTAGCACTCTAGCAGATGATTTTGCTGGTAATAAGAATATAATTATACAAAGTAGCAAACATAATTGATACAAAGACCAAGCAAAAAAAAAAAAATTATGTACAGTTTATCCCCTTATTGTAAATTTAAGATATTTTGGTGTCTGTAGTCCACATACAGGTATACAAGAGTACCAGGCTGGTGTGAAGAAAATCCCAGCTGCTTGCATCACCATAGAGGACGCGGAGCTGATGTGGCGAATGGCAATGAGAGGAGAACAAATCGTTGTGAGACTGAATATGGGAGCCACCACTTTGCCAGACGCAGACTCCTTCAACACTGTGGCTGAAATAAAAGGCTGGCAGCACCCGGAGCAGGTAACACACCTTTCCTTCACATACAGTCTAATTAAAGATTTATTCTGTTTAGATAATCAATAGTGGTGTCGGGGTCTTAAAAGCATTAAAATGTATTGAATTTGATGGTGCCAAAAATCAAAACCTTAAAAGCCTGTAATTCTATAAAAACGCTCTTATTGTTGAGTCTTATTTTAAAATGTAGTTGTCCACTCATGTAAGTTGGATGGCATTAGAAAAGCACAGTATAAAGATTGCATTAGAACGTAATTTATAAATATTTATTTTAGTATTATAAAAATTGTATAAATGTTTTTTTCTCATAATAATGTCATTACATTCTTAAGGTTCACTTAACTAATCATGGAGCAACTCTGTAATACTTTACAGTGTAGTCAGGAGCAGCAAAATGAAGCTTTGGACTTTTCAATCAACAAGAATAAACGGATTGGAACAGAAATACAAATTTATTAAATAATAATTTGTTTTTCATGTCTCGTTTACACCTCTTTATTTAGTTCTATAATTATAAAAGTCACCAGTCCAGTACAGTTGATTAGAAAGAACTATCAATCTGAATGTGACCATGTTTTAGTATGCTCTAAAAAGTAGTCATTGTCTAGTTTGTTCTGTAAGCAGCAAATACTGAGCTGCTGCTGATGTCAAACTTTCCCTCAGCAGTTTTTCTAACCTTTATTTTCTCTGAGATCATATCTACTAAGAAACAAAACCTGTGAATGTCAAACACAGGTCCCTGATTTTAGGACTTAATATAATAAGACTTAATATAATATAATAGTGAGTCATGTCGCCGTATTATGCAGCATAACTAAATACATTTTATCGTATGGGTTAAAGTGGTATCTACACTGAAAGAAGAGGTATTTAATTGCTGACAGAGAGCATTACTGGTGCAGAGTTACACCTCGTTGAAAAGGTCAGACATGGGTCATTTGATTCACAGAGCGGCATTTGTCTGAAAAGAGATCCAAATCCAGATAATCAAATAGCTTTGTCTTCTCTGTTCCAGCCCAATTTAACCTTCATGAGTCAGTAACAATAAGGGATGGTTGTTTATCTCATTAGTTATGCAATAAAATAAGATAAAGTAATGCTGCTATTTTGTACCTGTTCTATTTTTGTTTTGCCAAAAATGCTCCACAGTTTGGCATTAAATGTATCTCTCTCAATGAGGATCAGCAGTGTGTAGCCATGATACAAGTCAGATCTGTGGAGAGGCAACAATATAATAAAAGATCCGGAATGTAATAAATAGTAAATACATTTAATGCCATACTATGGAAAGTTTCAAGGCAATAACACTGTAAAAGGCTCTACCAAAAAAGTTACACAACAAGTTGGTCTTGATGCATAAATATATGTATTAAATATTAAAAGTAGGGCTGGGTGATGAATTGTGGTCGTATCCTTGTGATAGTTATTTATTTATTTATTTTTTGTAAAATTGCCATATCGTGATTCCCTAATTGTCTATGTAATGCAACTCTCCGCTCAAAAACATGTTTCATACACATTTATTCTCTTAGATTTTATTTTAACTGAGAGGAGAGTTGATTGAATTACTGCGGTGGCCCTGAAGTACGGTGTCCTTGAAGGTCAAAACAGGCACACAAATTCAAAAACATGCACACACATATTCAAAAAACACTACATGTTTTTGAATTTGCGTGCATGTTTTGCCCCTCAGGCGTCAAATCATGTTTTGACTCCAGGAAAATTGTTTTGTAATTGTTTTGGCATATCGCCCCCCTCTACATGAAAGTATCTGTAAATGAGTCAAAACAAAACGATTAGGAGTAGGAAGAACCTGCATTACAAGAGATGATTTCACTCCAAAAATTGTGTGTACAGTTATTTCAGTATTGTTTTTGCCACTGTTGTCTTGAAGCCTGTGAGACGACTTGCCTTGATTTATGTTTCTGAGCTACCAAAATCTGTTTCTGTGTGTTATGAGTGAAAAAGTTGAAAGATGAAAGGAGCTGTATAACTTCTCTGAGCATTATTTTTGCTTCAGCTCTCGCCATAGAAAAGGGAAATTAACACACTGTGAGTCAGTGCTACAGTTCACAGTAGTGGAATCAGAGTTAGATTTAGTATGGTTTTTAACTTTCTATTGCTTTTCACCTCCAAAAAGATACACAGTACATATTTAAACAAAGGCTGGCTGAATGAATAATGCATAATTAACCACTCAACTTTTATGTCGTGACATCAAAAGACAAGAAACAGTATATTGGAAAACGGATATCGCAAAATAAATATACATTTTCCAAAATAATTATACTTAAAAGTACATGTATCATCATTGTATCTAAGCAAAGGTTAATGAAAATCACAGTGAGTGGTAAAAAGAAATGAGAGGCAGTGGAGAGAAGTTGCGTTTTCTTCTGTAAGAACTCAAAACACAAGTAAAGTAGAAAAAGCATCTACTTCCTGATAAAAAATCTAAACAACCACAGCTTCTGCTAAATATTAAGTTTGTATTTAACATGCAAAAAGAGAAAAACAGAAAAACTACAACAGCACTTTTGTTTCTCTCACATTTCTCACTGACCCAGACTTTAGAATCACACACAGTTCAACTCATTACTTTTATTTACTTAAATAATGTATTTTAAGTCCATTTGATGATTAAATTACTATGTTGTGCAGCACTAAAAATGTTCTAAATCTCTAAGGTTAAAGCTAGTCTGATCCGGAGGGATAGAAGTAAGCTGGTTGCTATGGTAATGAGTTTATATCTGTTGCTAAACTAGCCTAAACTTATTATTGTTATTTTTGGTGATCTTAACCTTTATACAAACCCCTTCTCTAAACTTGCAATCTCTAGCTGTGGTCATCAAACAAGCTTGCTAAAGTCTACACTGTTGCCGTGACAACACAAAAGCCATTTTATAATACTTCTGCCAAACAAACACTTCCTGAACGAAAAATTGGGCCCCAAAACACATTTTATCACGTGTTTTTTCTCTTATTTTTGCCACTCAAGTCAGAAAGAGGAACATTTTTCATTAAAACAATATGTAAGCGTAACCTGTATTATTATAACGTACATCAAAGCTTATTCTGTTTAGCCCAGTAATGTTCCTTTGTCAGTGCAGTGCCAACAGACGATTATTAGCTTATTACATTGTTTACACAGAGGTCAATAGACGTGAGCCTTGTTCGGGTCACAGTGTGTTTTGTAACTTGACTCATCAGGGCAGGTCAGGTCCTCTGCCGGGAATACTCTGCTTCAAATTCCTTGGAACTCTGTACTTTAATCTCTCAATGGTCAGAACGTGTTGTAGTAATGCACGGATTATCTAATAGTATAATCAGTATTTTATCTTGCAGGTTGTGCTCTTAAGTGGACACTTGGACAGCTGGGATGTAGGTCAGGGCGCTATGGATGATGGGGGCGGAGCTATGATTTCCTGGGAAGCCTTGTCTCTCATAAAAGATTTGGGTACAGTCAACATTTCTTTAAATTCAAAATAACAAAGCCATTTTACAAAGTCCTAAAACTGTTTTTCTGTCACTTAGCTGATGCTGGGTAACTTAGATCACAGAATAAGTAAATTACAGACTGGTAAATGTTTCTTATTGGTAGTTTATACTTTTATCTAAATCGGAAAGTGGAAAAGCAAATAACAAAGCAATTTCCACGGCTGTAAACATGTAATTTCCTCAAACTGTTTGCCGGAGGAAAACACACATAATTAGAAAAGGCAATTGCATAGACAGTGTTGTGCTAAAAAGGAAGAACGACTGTGACTGTGGCGTTGACAAGTAATGAAAACTCGATCAATACTTGACCTATTCCACTCAGATCAGAAGCTAAGCAGGACAGGGCCTGGTTAGTACTTGGATGGGAGACCAGGAGCAATAGTAGAACAGCGAGTGTTGTGTTGTGTTGGGCAAGACACATAACCTTTCTCACAGTCTCTGTACATTTTTTGAATCTGTGAGTGTTTCCTTGATTTTAAAGTGTCTTAAAATGTATAAAAGCGCTGTATAAAAATCAGATAAACAAAGCAGATTTTGACCTTCACAGACTTAAACAGAACTTGAACTTTATCAGAACTTGTATCAGGCCATTAAGGTTGAAAAGGTAGATTGTGTTAAATCTATTGTTTAAGAGGTAGCATTTGTATTATCTTTGTGGTATCAAGATTGATTTTAGCATACATTTTTTGTATCTTGGCAACACTATATTACATTACAATCCTGCATTTATGAACACAGTAATGTCTTTGCATGTAGTTGGTTAATAATTATTAATAATTGAATAATTTATCGTTTTAAGGTTTGCGTCCCAGGAGAACTCTGCGCACAGTGCTGTGGACGGCTGAAGAGCAGGGTGGCGTGGGCGCTCAGCAGTATTTTAACTTGCACAAGGTATTTATTGAAGATGTTAAAATGATCAAAATTTCTGCAGTTTCTTCAAAAGTCCAAAACAAACAAATATTCAATTCAATTCATCTTTATTCCAGACTCCATTTAAAAAAACAACAAACAAGTACACACATTTTCTAAAAAGACAGTCATACCGATATTGGCACATTTGTGACTGATAACGGACTGCACTAACGCAAGAATTTAATTTTCAGACTTATTCAGCCTGCAGATAAAGCTGTACATAAAAAGTCTTAGTAGAACTTGTAAAGTGTTGTGCTGTAACAAACATTTCCGTTGCACTAGTCCATTGTGGCCTCCTCATGAGCACTCGAAAAGCGTCATTATAAGCCACCTGCAGACTGACTTTTTTATAATTAGTCCAGAGATGGGCCGTGTACAAAGGTGTTCAATATGATTTGAATAAAGTCACCTTCATATTATCAGTACATGAGCCAAACTTGCGCTTCAGAGTATTCGCCTGAGCGTACAACATTCTACATTTTAAAATAAACCAAAACAAAAAACAAAACACTGGTCTTAAATTTTGTACTGAAGGAATTTTGTCATATTCCCCAATCTATTTGACACTGCTGCAGCTTTGTCGTAACATTCTCTATAATATTCCCACTATAACATAACTGGTGTGTTTCCTTTTCTGTTATTTGGTTGATGGAATGCTTGGGGGCTGTATAAATTGCTTTCTTATTTTGTTAATTCGTTAGATTTTCATTAATGTAGCAAAATATTAAATTATACCTTAAGAAGCCCTCTGGAGAAGAAGAAGCATTGTGAAATATTACTTGCAAATAGGTCCTACTTTGTTTGTTTTGTGGTCTTAAAAAGTCTTGCATTTGAGCTTGTGATCCCTGCAGAAACTATGAATAATAGTTGAATAATATTAGAATAATAGAACTTTGTTTGAAATCTCTCTTTTCTTTTCATTCAGATGAACTTGTCCAATTTTGACTTGGTTATGGAGTCTGATCTCGGCACGTTCAAACCAGTGGGTCTTCAGTTTACTGGCAGCGACGCAGCACAGAAGGTAAACGCTGGTGTATTATTTATTTAACAACACATAGACAAACAAAACAACAAACTATCTCAAGACTGTCCTGTGTAAAGAAGAGTAGCATCTGTCAGGAAAGCATATTTGTATTCATTCCATTTTGACGTAAAACACTTTCTCTGAATTTCTTATTTTTAATGTCATTGCACTTTTACTGTTCCCCAAATTTAGGTTTTATATTCTACAGTTTTAGTAATAGTTTAGCAAAAGAAGAACGCAATCCAAGAAAAACAGGCAATAATTTTGGCTAAAAAACCCACATAAAAGTAATTATCTATGCATTGTGTGGTCATACTGCATGTTTTATAATACAGTTTAGGGACTGGTCATAGTACTGTATATATTGTATTGTATCGGCTGAGTTTTATCGGTATGGCCAATACCAATACCGATATTTTTAAGGAAGGTTCCCACTCTCTGTGTTCACATGTGTCAGTCACATTTCATCCTCTAAGCAGACAATTATTTAAACAAATGTAAATTAACATTAGATCCAAAAATAGCAAAGCAAAAAAAATCTACCCTGTTTTATATCCTTTAAGTCCGACTATAGGACAGATTATAACATTTTTCTAATTTTGACTAAGTTTGGTGTGATTGTGTTTATGGTTTTACTACAGTAATTATGAAAAAAATTACAGCCTAAAAGTAGAAAATTACAAGAAGTAATTTAACTTCTAAAACAGAATGTCGTAAAAAAAATTCCAAAATGCAAAGACAATTTACACACAACTGACACAGGAGGTGAAACAATTACCACAATTAAAGTGTTACAAGTTAAAATAATTTGTCACATTGTCACTCCTGTTTTATTTATGTTGATTTTGGCCCAGATTTACAATGTGGTTGCTAGGTAACATTTGTGGATTCCCCTCCACATACTGTATGCCATATTTACTGGACAAAAGATGTTAATAAACTTCACCAAAACAACCAAATTGGGTAAAAACAAGCCAAATGTTATATCGAATCTTAGTCATAATTATGTTTACTATGTTTACTAAAAATGTTGTCTGACCTGTCATACGCACTTTAATGAATACATCTTGTTTTATTTATTTCCCTTTTTTTTTTTTTTTTTTTTTTTTTTACAATTGTGTGACCTAAATTTTGAGATTCTGAACATTACTATGGATTTTGATTAATATGAAATCAGACAATATTGTATGATTTATTATATTGGCTCAACTTATTTTAAAAAGTAGTTATATAGTATAAAGTTATAAACTATCTATACTGGACGAGACTAATTGTACTAATTAGAAAGTATATAAATTTACACTGTTCCTCCTGGTGTAAAAACACAGTGAATGAGCTGTGAACATCGTGCTGTGTGCAAAGGCCCAACATCTGTCTTTGTAATGAACAGGTGATGGCGGAAGTGGTCAAACTGTTGGCTCCCATTAATACAACCAACCTGGAGCCTCATGGAGAAGGAACAGACATTTATCCGTGGATGCAAGCAGGAATACCAGGTGAGCCAAGAATGGTGTGGTTTTTAATAAAAGTGCTTATGGTTGAGGTTGAGTGTCTGTATGTCTCTTTTAAATGCATTGTAGACAGTTTCACATCCTTCTGGTCTGAAATAAGGATCTTTCTTTAAACAGAATTGCTTGTTTCCCAAGATATTTATATTAATTGGCATATTGTGAATTCACAGTTGCATAACCATTTCTTATTAGAATCTTATTTTATTATAATACAAAGCACTTATAATCATCTGTCATGAGTATTTGACGACAGTCTGACAAGTTTTGTGTCAGATGTTAAACTTGATTTTCTTTAAAAGGTCTTAACATAGAGCTGCCTCATCTTTAAATGTTTTTCTTTTGACCAGGTGCTAGTCTTCATGTTAAGGATGAGCGGTATTTCTGGTTCCACCACAGTGAAGGCGACACTATGACTGTCCAGGACCCTCACGAGATGGACTTGTGCTCGCTTTATGGGCCTAGTGGCTTATGTTGTGGCCGACCTGGAGGAAATGCTGCCTAGATAATCTATTACCTACCATCTATTACCAGTGTGTCTTGATTTATTTTTGAGCATTTGTTTAATACTGTGTATTATGCATTTTAATTATTTAATTTTTTTGCATTTGTAAATATATCTACATTTTAATGTCTTTATAAATGTCTGATTCGTTTTAATAACATGAGCATAACAGTGAATTAAAAAGAAGGAACATTGATACTGACGGTAGAGAAGTGGGAGCAAAATGAAGAAGTTCAGTTTGTGAGAGGACATTAGTTTGATGTCACTCATACATTTTTATCGCCTAGTAGCCTTAGTTGTGTTTGTCCATGAAATGATAAGTCAGGCCTCCCTGGAGCTAGTGTTAGTCAGTCTGCCAGTACAATAGGTCATGTCACACACTCAGAATGCGTAGGTGGATAAGTGTTGAAACCCGGACATCTGTGGTTTTTCCCTGACATTTTCTCCGTATATACGTCTGTCTGACTCTGAATCATGCAAAACCTGATGACTGCCCTGATTTAAACACTGACATTTCTTTTACTTAATGATGCATAGTTAATCATAAACTTTTATTTCCCTAATTTCTACAGTACTAGGGAATTTGTTGATGATCATCACCTTTTTCTACTGATAATAGAATCCCAGTAACAATGTAACAAAAATCTCACTGAACAAATACTAAGCCAACAGATAAATGAGTAATGAAAGTGCGTTGGCTGAACCCTTGAGATGTCTGTCCTAAATGCACACATATAGTTTATATTCATGGGTTTAATTATTTTCACTGAAAGTCAATATTTAGTACTTCTTTACTGCTAGTGAACATAACTGAATGTTGGTGTGAATGACACCACCTTGTGGACAAATTCAAATCCAATCCATCCTCATTCATCCACTCTATCAGAAGCTGGGTCAGAGATTTTTTCCACACATTATTCCTCCAGCTCTTCAGAGGTCTCCTTATGGTGGGACATGCCTGGAGAAAAATTGGATGCATTTGAAATAGATGCTGGAGCCACCTCAGTTGACTTGCTTTAGTGTGGAGGAGCAGCGACTCTACTCTGAGTTCCCCCCCATGTGACTGCTATCAAATCCGTACCAATGAATGTGTACACAACTATAGTTTATTTTAATAGACACTTAAAAACTGCAGTAAGCATAGTAATATTGCCCAAAAATATTTTAAACAACATTAAATCTAAAATATAAGAGCAATTATGTAGTTATAGGTCTTCGAGAGTTAAATACTTTGACTCCATTTTGCATTGAAGATCGAGCATACTTTGTGAGCAGTGCCCCGGTGGACTGTTTTTCTCCACACAAATCTCTAAAAAAAAAATTTCAAAATCAAAACAGATATCTTGTGTTCACAGGAAATCTGTGTTAAACCACCTACTGTATGTATGGTGTGATGTCGTCTTCAGTCCATTTTTCTCGGAGTGTGAACAGGTGGTTGAAACGCTCCTGTGTGTCCTCAGGTAGGTCCTCCACTCGCAGCAGACAGATGGTCTCCGGTCGAGAGGTGCGGTCCACTAAGGCGACACTCTGCAAAGAAACCATACCATTAAGTGTAAAGTAGGATACATAAGTACAAATCATATTCGAGGAAAATAAAGTACTTTAAGCACCTTGAGCTGGTCCAGACTGGTGCTCATGCCATCTGGAACACTCTGCTGCCAGACTTCCTGAAACTCTTTTAAGTTGAACTTTACAGCATTTTGCAGTAACAGTAAAGCCAGACCTCGACAAACTTGATCCTCATTAAGTGAATAAAAAACTTCGTCTGCAATTATGATAAAACTGTTCAGTACAGAAACTATCAAAAAACAAATATAGTAGATCTTTCGGGTTACGCACCATTTTCAACATAGCGATGTCCATAACAGTTTAAGCAGTGTTCTATCATTTCCCTGTAAAAGAATACATTGATGTGAAGCAAAGATATACCTTTTGTTTGCTTAAGAACATTTATAATGACAGTTTTGTAGCCTCTTACTTTGGTTCAAGAGGAGCTAACTCTTCCAAACAGTTTTGAAGGGGCACTTTAGTGAAAGACCATGATTCTGAATCTACCAGCTGAGTCACATGACCCAGAAGCTTCATTTCATAATCAAAGTCCAGCAAACGCCAGTATCCTTAAACAAAAAAGAAAAGTCTAGATACTGTAATACTCTCAAATGTTTGCTTTTAAATGTTACAATTACCATCTATTTCACAAGCGTGGATAGTCTTCAAATTTTCTTTAATTTCTGCCTCACTGGCTTGTATCTTTTCCAAAAGATCCAACATTGTGTACTGACAATAGAGAAATGATTAGACGTGTTTTTATAGTTATCCTGATCACATTTGTATAGAGTTCATACTCTGTTCTCTGTGACTTCCTCTTGTCCTCCGATTGCAGGCCCTTCATAAAGATTCTCTATCAGAAGCTTCTTTAGTTTTTTCAGCTTTGGCCTCTGTTTACGCAGTTCCCAGTAGCTGTTACAAAACCCCAGATCTATAACAAAACATAATACAATATTCACACATAGGTAAGAATATCAAAAGAATATCCTGAAGTTCTTTTGTCTCAACAGCAACCTGAGTGTGGACCACGTGAGAGTTGTCTAGGTCTTTTGGAAGCTGGTCTGGAGTCTGACATCCAGGTACAAAAAGCAGAAGGTTTGATGTGTCTGCAATTTTTAAATCATAGGTTTTATCTCCACTGCACAGCACTGCACGTTCATCCTTATCCCACGAATCACTAGACTGGGGAGAAAAAAAAGAGATGCTGTAACAGGAACTAAAAGACCAAGAGAACTAAAACACACTGCAATCAAAATTAATTATAAAGAAGAATACACTTTAGTTAAAATGTGGAAGGGAAATAGGAATGTATTTATTACTAAAACACTGGCCAAGTCAAGTAAAACTACAAAAAAGTTACAAAACTACAATGAGTTGTGACCAAGAATAATAATTCACTCACAGGTGTCGTTATAATGTTATTAATAGAAAACACAGACTTGCCCACCATCTGGCTTTATGTCACATCATAACATTTTAAACGTGAACCCAATCTTTTCAATAACAAGTGTCTTTCATGTTTTGTACCTCTGACCAGCTTCAATCTGTTTGCATAAGGTGTCATCCAGTTCCATGAGGCAGTAATCTGCAGAAGAGACATTTTCTCCAAAAGACAAACAGTGGATAGTTGTCTGCAAGTCCTCTTCTTTAAGTTTAGCTATTTGCAGAGTGGCCTGCACTTCCTCTAGGGTCCGCATTTTAGCAAAAGGTTGTCGCAAATGTTTTCTGTTGATTAGAAGTCAGAAAAAACACAATATTGTCAAAAATGGATAGCTTAAGTCTTTAAAAAAAAAACCTCGTTGGAGTTGTCATCAATTTTACCCGCTCTGTCTGACTGGAAAGGAAGTGACGTAGAGTTACATCAAAACAAGTCCGTGTGGAAACGAACAAGCGCGTTATAACATCACAACGGTTCATAATTTCTTATATGAATGGATAAATATTAGCCTATGTCTACTTCATATATTTGTATATTAAGATTGTTTTTTTCCCACACGTCAACGAGGTCAATAGCTGTTGAATTTGGAACAAGAAGCTTTGTTTTACCCGGAGTCTTTTACAGTGCGGACCTTCGCTCACGCTGGGGTCAAATGTTTTGTTCAGAATGATTTTCTGCCACTGGTAGACTTTTGGACATGTCAAGCTTTTCTCGATCAGCCCAGGTAATTCTTCTCTGTCAACATGCCAAATTTTAATATACAGGTTGTGCGATTTCTTTCCAAATACTGTTAATAAATACTTTCTCCGCTGCTGAAGCACAAGGCTATGCTAA
The DNA here is from genome assembly GCA_038363315.1 of Mugilogobius chulae. Classification (NCBI taxonomy): domain Eukaryota; kingdom Metazoa; phylum Chordata; class Actinopteri; order Gobiiformes; family Gobiidae; genus Mugilogobius; species Mugilogobius chulae. The sequence goes on from CM076413.1 coordinate 37,981,767, forward strand.
ACTAGCCATTCATCCATCAAGTGCACTAACTAGTAAAATGTAGCTATAATCATATTTGTTATTTATTGCAAGTTTACCTAACATATAGGAGTTTCCATTGAGTTTGATCAGTTAAATAGTGGTAAAACTTCATGTGACCTGTTATCATGTACATGTGGAATATGAATGTCAATGAAATATTTCCCCTTATTGTGTGTTTGTCCTTACAGCAATGGGCCACTTTTGCTCGCTCATGGTTTCTGATTGATGCCAGAATGCAGCCTCCAGGAAAAATAGCAACTATGAGTGCTATTAGACTTCAGGGAAAACACAAACCAATTTATCATGCCCTTAGTAAGTTTGGAACTACTATGGATACTATGGATTATTAATGAATATTTAATGCCATAACAATGGTCAAAGATGTTAATGTTGTTAATGTCTTGTTCTCGCAGGTGACTGTGGAGACCATGTTGTAATCATTAATAGCAAAGAAATAGCCTTTTCTGGGAATAAATGGGAACAAAAAGTGTACTCCTCACATACGGGGTCAGTTCATCACATTCCAATCATTTTAATAATTTATCTAAAGCTGTTATTTTGAATTTAGTATATAAAGTTAATACTTTCTTCCTAACAGGTATCCAGGAGGATTCAAGCAGGTCACTGCTGCCCAACTTCATCAAAAGGATCCTAAAGCTGTAAGTTTTGCTTTTCATTCGCTATAAATGTAGAAATAGATTTATTGCAAAAATACAAATGCTCTTCACTAGTATTAAGATGATCTGAAAAAGCCATGTACCAGTCTTGTTGGTAATTAGACAAACCAATTTAGCTTTTCCTTCTCTTTCCTTTTCTTGAGTCAAGCTCATCTTGTTTGACTTTTCTATTTTCTTCCAAAGTATTTTCTTCAAACTTGTTCCTCTCCAAAAACTTGTTCACCTTCAAAAAGTTCTCTTCGGTTAAGGAGAGTTCTGCTTTCAAGCTCAATGTTTTCATCCTTTCCCAACAAACACCACTCCAACATGTGCCTCTCTCTCACTTTTTAGACATTTTGTTGGAGTGTCTCTATCTCCTCTTCTGCTCGTTCTTCTTATTTGTTCCTCTCAACTTAGCTTTGATCAGGATCTGTTCTGTCTCTAGTCTCTATATTATCTGATGTTTGTTCTGCAGCAGCTAATCCAGCAAATCAGGATTTCAAGATTTCAACTCGAAATGAAATGACAAATTTTTACAATTTGCTTCAGTAATAGAAATGTGCTTGCTGATATGTGTCTTTCTTATTACCAGATTGTCAAGTTGGCAATTTACGGCATGTTGCCTAAGAATCTACACAGACGCACCATGATGCAGAGGTTACACATCTTTGCTGATGATGTAAGTGTCTTCTGTGTTTGATTAAGTCTTATCTGTTCCTCCTTGGTAATTGATTTTTTTCCTTTTTTGTAGGTGTTGCCGGATGATGTCAAGGCCAATCTGACAGAAGAGCTTCCTCAGCCCAGACTAATCCCACGGAAACTGAACGAATACACACAAGAGGAGATAGAAGCATTCCCTCAACTTTGGACACCGTAAGTAAAAACTCTAACATCTAGTAGTAAATTTTTGTACATCTATGTATGTATCTATGCTTCTATAATGTCTGTTTATTTAGTCATTTCATAATATTCTGCACCTACCTACTTGATACAGAAGGTGGTGCTGTTGAGCTACAAATCCTATCACATGTGGTATATTCTAATCTTCACACTGTAAAAAAATCTTGTAGATACCAAGTTAAAATAATTAGAATTTTTGCTTTGATATAGCTTGTCAATGTGAGTAAAAGATTTTCAAAATACATTTTCAAGTTTTATGCCATACATCTTACGTATATGATGAGTGATCATAACTTACTGCTGTTACACATGACAGAGAACTTACGTAGTTTAATCATTACATTTACTTTTAAAGTTACATACGCTTAGGTAAAAGTTTGTAGTGACTCAATTTGAATCCGCTTTGAATTTATTTTAAATTACTATAAATTGTCACTTTTAGTTTGAATCTTTAATTTGGGACATTGTTCAAATGTGTGAAATTGATTATTTTGACTGTACTTTGTTGGAGTGGGCAAAGCTCTGAGCAGCTTTTGTGTGAGTGTGGGCACTTTGCTGCCAACTTCCTCTCTGAACTGATGAAGCAAACATTCAAATCATGTCATGGGAAAACACACACTAAACCATGACACAGAAGATGCTATTGTCACACTTAATTTGATTATCACTAACAGAATGTCCTGCCTTGGAAAGTTCTCAAACACAGGCATGTTTATTGCTTAAAAGATGTTGTCAAATGTCACCTGAAAGTGCTTTTCATTATTCCCGACTGGATAGTTGTGGCCTCTCTGTGCTGCAGAGGTATCTGTAACACATTCTAATGATATTCATGGCTTTTCTGTGTCTAATATTTTCCTGGTTGGGGGCTAACCTGACACTGTGACCCTCCGTTTTCTTGTCAAGATGAAAAGGCTCTTCTTGCATCTTGTGGCAAATCCCTAAAAGCTGAATAGGGATTGTAACCGGGACAGTGACTTTTCTGCCTTACCATGTCTTGATTTGACTTTTTCTATCACAAGTTTAAGCCAAAGTTTAAGCATGCAATTACTGTATTCTTGTTGGTTCAACAGTGTCTCCAGCATGATCTTTGATGTTTACATTGTTTGGCCTAGCTTTGCTTTGCTTCATGCAGCTTGTCAGCCTTATATTCTGAGGCTGTCGGGCTGTGTGCAATTGATAAATGAGCCACTTTTTATTGTTTACTGCTCCAATCTCCTCAGCCAATCAGAGCATCATCTCACATCTGTCACTGTGTGGTCGTCAAGGTCGAGCTTATTGTGTTTTGTTTAAGAGATTGGCTGTGGTGGACTAGTTAATATTCACACACCTTTCACATTCATTTGATCCATCAGTGCATGTATATGTGAGCGTGTCAGGAGAGTAGTTTGTGAGGTTGTGGTGATGACTTGAGCAGGGCATTTTATTAAAAATGAGGTTCATATTCTCTTAGAAATCTTGAAGTCAAAGCAAAGATGAGAGATTCAAAGACTGTGTGCCTCCCTGCAGCAGAGCCGACAAAGTAAACATGCCTCTGTGGTTGATATCAAAACTATTACACTTTATCATAACATTTTTTCATACTTTGTATCAAAACCAATGCCCTGATAATATCAGTCGCCTGCTATCTAAGTTTGAAATTAGACCGGAGAAATACACAAAAGCCACTGTCTAGTCTTATTTAGGGAAAGATAAAATCTGTCTCCCTTTTATGTGCCTTTCTCTGAAGTAACTGTCTTTAACTTTTACTTTCTGGGGCTAATGTTTCACATTGTTTTATTCACAGACCTGAAGATTACAAAATGAAATGAAGATGGATTGTTTTACACTCTCTCACATGTTATATTTGTCATTTGTTCTACTGTAATATTTATTTTAAATTTAACATCAACTATAGTAATGTTTTAGTTCAATGTTTTTGACTGCTCTAAAGCAATATGACAACTTCAAACAGATGAGTAATACTACTGTAACCAGTGTAACTCAAAATCTTTACAACAGGCTTGTAAAACATTTAATGAACCAGTCTTCATCTTTACTTCCCAACATTGTTTTAGTTTTGTGTCAGGATCAAGTTCAAGCCCAAACACATTTTGTATGACCTTTTTATTTGTTAAAAAAAACATAAAAATAAATAAAATCATTATGGGATCAAACACAAACGTGTCATTTACTGTTACACAAGATTGCAGTGCAGATGTGGTCAGTCCTTTTGAGCTTCACAAATGAACCGTTTAGTTTTTATCAAAGGAAAACTGTTGAGCCAACCCTTCCACAGTGAGCTGGCCTGACATTTGCATAAAAAATGTTTGATTTGTAACACATGTACACTTTTTGATAGATTTTTCTTTGAAATCAAGTATTGTTTTGAAGCTGAGAACATCAACAAAAACATACAACATAAAATGATAGTTATAAATTATTATAAAATACATGTCAGACAGACTTATGCACCTAAGATTTAGTTGGTTCAGAACTTTCTTTTCTCATGAAAGATGTTTTGCACTTCAAACTTTTTTTCTGTACAATCAAAGACATTTAATTGAATAAAAAAGTAAATTTATACCATATACTGTGGAACACTCTGATAATATTTAAGTTTTCATGAGATAAGAAGGTAATGGACCTTCCAGAAACATTACACGGTGCATCTTTAAACAATACTGTTCAGTGAAAACAATCCATGATGAGAGACAACAAAATCCAGTTTTATATAAAATATCCTGTACATTTGTTCATTCAACCTTTTTTAAGTGACACCTAAAACTTCCTGGTTGGTTAAACACTCCATGGTTGGCTTAAGAAACACATGCAACTTTACAAAACATTTCAGAAACCTGCCGAGAAATGGACAAAATGCTTATATCTTTACATTACCACTGGACGATGCAAACATTTATCAGGCACTTTATTTCCCCCTTCATAAGATTCTCATCCAAGAGTCTTTTTAAGTCTATGTACACAGCTTGACCAGGTGCAGAAACAATGGGGGATCACTTTGGACAAGACCTTACCAAATTTTCTCTGTTGATTGAACGTTAGTCATCTCAACAAGTCTATCCTTCCCTTTTAACTCCTCGCTCGTTGCTCTCCTCCATCACCTCCACATCGCTGCTTCCCTGTTTCCCGACGTCTCGCGAAAACCTCCTGACCACCCCAGGAGACCTGAGCTCCACGTCTTCTGAGTGAACGGGACCCGAGTGGTACGTGTGAGGAGGGGCCCGGTGCTGTTGAGGGTAATACTGAGGAGGGTAACCGCGATAGTAAGGGTCCTGCTCCTCCTCATCCTCCTCTTCCTCTTCTCCCTGGTCGTTATTGTAAGCCACTGCTGCAGGGTTGTAGGGTTGGTTGTAGGGTTGGTAGCCACCGTGAGGCAGCTGTTGTACTGGTTTTATGGGAATAATTGGGTCAGTGGGTTGATACATGTAAAAATAAATAAGCAGCCAAACAAAAAGTGCTTTTGAATGTTAAGGCTTAAGCAGCAAAGCATTATCAGGGAAGCTCCAGTTAGGGCTGAGCAAATTTTTTTTTGTGTGTATCTCGGTAACATTATTTAGATAATTAGTCACAACAACAGAGAATTTTGCTCATTGATAAGTTGTAGGATTAAAGAAGTTAAAGTAACATCACAGCATTCTAAATGTTAGGACTGACTGGCAAGGATACATTTTCTCCTGTAAGAGCTTTATAAAAAAAATAAAAATGTTTTTGAGTCTGTTTGTTGCAGTTAAAATGTCCTAAATTACCAACTGTCATTAGCAAACAAGCTGAAACAGAAAAAAAAAAAGACTCTTTCTTAATGTTGAGGAGCATTTTTCAAATAAAATAATGTCCATGCATCACCTCTATTTATTGGATTAAGTTATAAGTTTTATGTAGAACACAAATGTCACCCAAAAAGGTGATTTTGTGAGCTGGAGGAGGTGGGTTTGGAAAGGAAGTCTGTGCCTCCCTGCTCAGACTGCTGCCTCCACTGCCTCATTTTTTTCTCCAACCTAGTTATGCCATACACCATCAGGATTAGGTTTAAGTTAAGTTAATTTGGTTAAGATATAAGATAAGGTATGCTAACCAAGTAGCTCATAACTGCGTTGAGGAAACTAAAGACGAGCCACAGCGACCCAACTTTGGATAAGGAGAAGGAAAATGGATTCATTGATTTATCAATCATCAATAAGTTGTGATTAATTAATGTACTTGTTGCAGCCCTAGATATTGTAAAAGTTAATGTGAAAACGTATTACCAAAGAAATATCGGTATAATTTTTCCCACCCTTATTTGAAAGTTTACTTTATAAATGTATGTATTATCAAATTCTACAAAGTCTTATAATCTTAATTTATGAATCTGTAGTAATATTGTAATGTTTAGTTAGACTATGATCTCATATTTTATGTTTTAAAATTACCTTATCAAATTTCATGAGTTAGAAGTCTTTACAACAGCACATTGAATACTAATATAGGCATTAAAATCTACATATATGTGTAAAAATTACATTATTGTAAGATTACACTTCTTGTCTTTGTGAATAATTTAGGGCTGCAACTAATGATTATTGTGGTAATAGATTAGTTGGGCGATTATTCTTTTGAATAACTGATTAGTTGTTTAGAAAGTAAAAGTGACTTGAAGACGAGATTTTTGGCAAATTGAGATGAGGTAACGACGCCTAAGGAAATAGCTTTTAGGTTTGTCAAAAGTGTCGAAAATCAGATTCTAATCAACACTAAAACTGGTATCAAAACTAGATTCTCAATTGAACAAGTATTGACACTAAAAAAATAAAAAATACAATAACTAGAAAAATGTTGAAATTTTCTGGGGAGTTTCAGAATAATCCTGAGCTCAGTCAAAACTAGTTTACAACCAAAATGTTTGATAAAGAAAGTATTTGTATTTTAATGTCACTATATTATATAGAAGTCTGATCTGACTACAAGAGCTTATTAATTTATTAATATTATTGTGGTGCCATATTTAGTAGCAAGAATCAAGTTAATCCTTTATTTTGGAATATGTATCATAGCACTTGGTGTAGGCAAATGTTCACATCAAAAACACAAATTTCTGTTTAATCTGAGACAATTATTTGATTACTAAATTAGTTGAATTATCAATTAGTTGCAATTAATTGATTAACTTGTTGCAGCCCTAGAATATGTTTTTTTCTGCAATTAATCTTAGGCGACATTAAAAGGTTTTTCTTTTCACTCAGCGTAAACTGGAGCTACCCTGATTGTGTTAGCAGAGCAAAAATGTGCTAGATTTGAATGCTTAGCCCTGTCTCTTCTCGTGCCTATTTAACTACTGAAATGAGAGGTTTGGGATTGTGCGTAAACAGATTTGCGCCCCCTGATAGCATCCATAAGATTATATTAGTAGAGAAGTAGGTTAATGAAGCTGTATTTTATTACTGCAAGCTCACAACTGGGTCACATAAAGACTGGCGCAGCGTCTTCGATTTACAGATAACAAATTAAGCAAATCAGCATCAATATTTAGTCGATTCATTAAGCTCTGAAAGATGAGATTAACTGCAAATAGCTGCGAGCCTGAAACACGGAGCGTCTCCAGTGAAGCAGTGTGTATTTCTGTATTTGTTGACAGATGGCACCGTGATCAGCCACAATGACTATCACTGAGGAGGCTTTGTAGGGAGTGGTTCACACTTGGGGAAAGTGAGCTAATCCTTTTTTGTCTTGGAGGCTGTCACACGAAGCAAGATCAACAAACCGAAAAAAGAAAAAGTGGATTTCAGCGTAAAAATGGCAGCAAACATGCAAAAAAGACAGTGAGAAGTGGCATAGCAAAAAGCTCAACTTAAAATAGACAGATACAAGTGATGTGTCTTAATTTGTTGCATAAAAAGCTGCTGTTTTTTATGCAAACGAAGCTTAAGCAGCGAGAATAATTGACGATGTCTCCCGTGAACAGGGCTGCTGCAGGGATTAGAGGTTAAGCACCAGGGTCAGGAGTAATTACCCATCCCACGAAATATGGACCCCTTGAGGGAATGAAAGTCTGTCAATTTCCTCAGTTTTCAGTCATATTTACAGGGGGAGGGTGGAGGAGAGGAGCACACCAGTTGAAGAGGGCTACAGTTGTTTTCAGTAATCATTCCCATAGTCCTGTTGACCTGAGTCACACCGAGACGCAGAAAGGAGAAGGAGACGTTAATAACTCATGGACAACCCAAACATTTCAAATGAAACAGTCACAGATGTTTTAAACACAGGAAATAGGAAGGTATAAGTCAAGGAGGGCAGTAGTTACTTTGTTTAAAGGAGACTTATTATGAAGAATCCACTTTTCTGAAATTGTAACCATACATTAACAGTGCTCTCTCATTATCAGATTGCTAAAAGTTGTATTTGGATTGATTCTTGCATGTTTGAATAATCTTGTACTGTCCTGCAGTTGTTGGTCGAGTGCTCAGAGTTTCACCTACTGCATATCCCCGCCCACTTGTCTGATTGCTCCAAAAATTCAGATTCTGAGTAAAATATTTATGGTTTAAACATGTAGCCACTTTCCATCAAAAAATAACATGCTAAAATCTGCTGCTTGCTAAGTAAAATTTTACAATGAAGCGGTGGAGCTTTTAAATTCATCAGTTATAAACAAGAGGTTTATTCACCTTAGTCTGCCCCGCCCACTTTTGTTGGTAGTGCACTTCCTGGTTAGCTCTGTTATGGTAACTTAACATGTTAGGGGTAACCTCAAACTGATATAACCAGAGATAAAATAAGCACAATAATTTAATTCTGCAAGCTCAACAGCAGGTAAAGTTGAAGTACACGGCAAAGAAAAATGGACGTTGCCTGGGATCCAGAACCCACACTTCAGCATAGTGCGAAGAGTGGGTCTGGTCGTCACGCCCTCCGCCTGCGTTTCAGACCAAATCTACATCGTACCGGGCAATCAGGTTAGCTTTTTAGCGTGACGTAGATTAAACAAAGGAGCTGATTGGTCGTCTGTCATTTAGACCAAAATTTAACTTCACTCACCTCACATTAAAATCATTTTTTGCTTCGATCATTGATTCTGCCTGTTTTTCAGTTCCACGTGATATTTTTTTCATGTATTTTTTTCGTCGGGAGCAGCCATGTTGGATTTTACACAGCAGAAGATGCAATCATGGCTACAGAACTCCGAAAGAGGATACGGTGACAAAGCAAAGTTTCCAGGCAAAAGTGGACGTGGCGAAAACAGGTGCATCTATGTTTGTTTATATTTGTAATTGTATTGTGCTAACCCGGTAAGCTCCAAAGTAGCAATTCTACATCAAGTCGTCTCAGATTCACTCCAGATTCTGTTACTGATAAGTTTCACAAGTTTGGAAAATTCAAGTTTCAATGTGGTTGTATGGAATAATACCGAGATATTTTTTTGATTCTCCAAGAAAAAGTTTACAGGCTATATATTTACTGGATTGGATTTCAAGAGAAAAAAAACTGAAGTTAATGTTAAAAACACTCCTTTAAGTTTTACAGAAAACTAGTCAAAAGAGTTTAGTAGTTTATATTTAATATATTTTGCACATTTTAAAGGAGAACTACTGAAGTTTTTCCCATGTGTATAGTAAACTGTAAAATACAAAATGTATCTAAAAGTGCAGGAGATTTTCAGAGACACATCTTTGGATGTTGTAAAGTTGTTACATGACAAATCTGAACCCCAAATGTTTTGCTAGCAACTAGGTTGTTTAAAATACGGACAAGTACAGTAGGTGAGGATAGGTGGTGTGTGAAAACAGGTATTTTCTGAGCACTGCAATACAAGATTCCAAACATACATTAATAAATCCAATACAACCTTGAGTAAACTAACAAGAAAACATTGCTGGAACATGGTTAAGAACTCAGAAATGTGGATTTTATATATTAGTTTTCCTTTAGGCATTAATTAGCGCATAACTTTTCTCAATAATAAATGAGATGTTACAGTCAGAATTATACAGTTCTCTTTTAATTACTCAAGTTATTTTTGTACTGATGCCATTTGGATATTCTACCCACTTCAGAGTTTAAAAAAGAATGTAACAATGCAACATTAATTAGTCCAGAAGAGTTAATATATTGATTAGCACAAAAATTAAAAGGTCAGTGTCAATCCTGTCAAAAAACAAACAAAACAAAACAAACAAAGAAACAAACAAACAAAACAAACCTAATACAAACACAATTTAATGAACTATAAATCAAATATAGTGAACCATAAATTAAATTAAAATAACACTGAATCATGACTTGTGGTTGTTACATCTTTATGATTTAGAAAAAACATGTGGCTGAAATGTATTGAATTGTAGTTTCTCTCTGCAGAAAACTATAAAATCCTGGCACATAACAGAAGTACAACCAGCCTCCAATGAGAAACGTGCTTCGTGAACAAAACATATTACCCACATCTGCTGTCGCACTCGTATTAAAACTGTCCTCAACAAAAGGCTGCAGCCACACGGTCCTGCTCAGGCTCTGTTGTCTATTAAAAGCTTCCTTTAAAGTGGCCAGAGAGGCACTGTCACAGCCAAGCCATAAATATGTGTATTTTCTGTTTATAGTACATATTCAGCTCTGCTTCTTTCTGCGACGGGTCACGAGATGTGGTGCACGCTGAATTCCCTAACATGATCTTCTTAATCCAGATATGAACTTTAACCGATAAATCTAAATGTGACAGCCCTAAAATCCATTTTCTTACAGTTCTCCAAGAGCCTTTTGTTGACAATAACCTTATAATAAATGTAAAAGGGTGGTGTCATGGTTTCTTACATAGCGACTTGACTCGACATGTTTTGACTGAATTTTCTACGATTATTTTACATTGCAAAATCTAGACATAATATTTAGTTTTATTCAGCTTCTGGGAAATGTGAGCAAAAATCATAACCCTGACCAAGATGTTTCAGATGTTGACCCAAATGTAAGAATTAGAGAAAACCATGAAGCACGATTGAGTTCTAGAAGCTAATTTACCAACATTAAATCCAGTCTGTTTGCTGTTCGAGAGATTAGTTCTTTGTCATTTTTGTGGATTTTTGCCCATATTTTCAATGTGGTTGCTAGGTATCAGTTGTGAAATTACCTCTTTACGTCATTCTTGTTGGACAAAAGACAGGCATAAACATGATAAAAACAGCCAAATTGGGTAAAAACACAAAAAATGTAAATATGATGCTATCTATAACTGAAAATTGTAGTTTAACCTGTCATGAGCACTTTGAGTATGGTTACTATAGCAACATAAGCATTTGCACTAAAGTATTGGGGCATGCGCAAATCAAACACTGTGCCAAATCTTTTAAAAAGTCATAAAACACACTCAAGTTAGCATTAGAAATCTGTCATAATGGTTATTCTGGCTTTCTAATAGGCCTACTCACCTCCAACGTTGTAGCCCACACAGGCGTTTGGGTCACAGTATCCCGGACTGCCAGCTTGTCCGGACTGCCTGGGTTTCCTGGTCGACCTGGGGTCCCTGGACTTCCTGGTCGACCTGTGGGGCCTTGACTGCCTGTCCGCCCTTCACCTGGGACACCTGTAAGAGTAGTCATTGCAACTGAATAAGTCAATACAGTACAATGACAATGACAGAGGAAAATGGAGCAATATTTCTGGGAACTGTTGGCAAAAAGTAAAAAGTGTTTAGTATTTGTCTAAATAGATCAGAATCTTGTTTTGTTCTGACCTAAAAAAAAAAAAAAAATATATATATATATATATATATATATATATATATATATATATATATATATATATATATATATATATATATAAATAATGGTAAAATATTAGCAGTATTAGTAGAAAGCCATACATCAATGTAAACTAATGTGTCTAATGATCTGAGTCTCAAATTCAGCTCTACCAGGAGAAGGAGAGGAAGGCTGAAGAGTTGGCCAAGTCAAAGTGTCTCCGGGAGAGAGAAAAGCAATGTCAGGCCAAGGAACAAGCCTTGATTCGGGAAAGAGTGAAGCTCCTGGAGAGAGAGCAAGAGTTGTTGGCTGATACACAGGCCTTCAAAGAGAGAGAGCAACAGAAGAAGGCAGAGGAGTTGGCCAAAGAAAAGCTCCATCTACAGAGAGAAGAGTGGAAGGCCAAACAAACCGATCTGATTTGTTTTGAGAGAAGGGTGGTAAAAAAATGGACAATGTAAATCCAGATGTCCAACAACAAGAGGAGTGTTAGTTAGTTAGTTAGTTCGTTAGTTGGTCTATTGTCCTCATGGTGAAATTTGTCTTCACAGGTGTACATTAAACATAGGCGAAGATATTTCAAGCATGAAAAACACCAAATCACATGATTCAAGTGCACAAAAAAATCCAGGTAGCATGGCCTATAGTTTGATATAAGGTGTAGGTATGAGACTGTTTTTGAAGCATACTTTATGGAAGGAGGAGAAGGTTAAAGAGGAGAAATAGGAGAGCCAAAAAGATGTTTAATGCCTTCAAAAAGCAGAAGAAAGAAGAGGAGCACACAACACCAGCAGCAATCTATTTGTGCTGGACAATTGAGCACATCTTTAGCAACATTTTAATAGCATTGTACTTCTTATTGACATTCTGTGCTGGTAATTTAATAAAAAGTGCCAGGATTTTGCTACATTCTTGAGGCGTGATGATGAGATGATTGTAAAACCAGTTTTTATGACTCTATGGCTAAGAAATTAGTAGTACCAAAGATACTTTTTGTGCTATCCTAAACCACAATTCTGTAAATCCAGATCAAGTTTTGTCCACAAAGCAATGGAGGTGAACAGAACCAAGCATGCGTCTTTATTCATGAAAATGAGGAAAACACAAATGCCTCCTGTGGTTCTTCTGGACTCATGTCTCTTTTGGTGAACGTTTGTGTGTCAGGGGCTGGGTGATACATCAGTGTCTCAAGGTTTGAATGGTTCGATGATATTTGAACAAATTTATGTCAGTCCAGCCTAAATACTGTATGTTTCAGAAAACTTGTCTCCAGATTTGTTGACTGAAGTTAAATTATCATTTGAATATTGGTCAAATTAATCACAAAAGTGCAGTGTACTCTACATATCCACGATTACCTGATATATTGTACTTTTGAAAAACATCTCTTATTTTATTCAATGTTCATTTGCATTTGTTGTAGCATTTTTTCTACTACACGATATATTCACAATTAAATTAACATAAAATTAGATATATTGCCACCCTAGTTAAGGATCATTGCTCTTTTTAGCCAAATAATTAAAAACAAGGAGAAAATGATTTCTAGTGTTTAAGTAGACCAAAGAAAAACGTTTTTAAGACAGACTGCACTAAAGGTTTTGTTAGTGTCAGGGTCCTCAAGAGAAGCAACTTTTTCAGGACACTTGACACCAGCTCAAATATTTTGGAGCTATTTTTGTTGAAAGAGCACTATTCTTATTCTTGAAGAAAACCACAGGTAAAGCCAGCAGGCACAGAACCTCTCGGAAAACATTATCTTTCTCAATATTGAACTCAAGGATTTCTTTCATCTGTTATTTGATCAAGAAGAAGTTTCCGGGGAGTCTTGTCAGCCGATGTGAGTATTGATTGCACAACCGTAAACAGAAAAACTCAACATATTTTCATAACACAGCCTTCTCTAGACTCTACAGAGTGAAATCAATACAGAGGATTATATTCATGGTCCAAAGGCTTGACTGGAGCTGCTTTGACAGAGTAAAGCCCTGGTGCGTTTCAATTCTGCAGATGAAATCAAATTACGGCTTACATGCAATTGGTCTTTCTGGCCTGAAAACATAAGGAAAGCTGTATTTTCAACTCAATAAAACACTTTACAATTGTATTAGGCAAAAGCAGCAACAATCCAAATGTTATTAAAGTCTATTAGATTTGCATGTTTTACCTGGAGGTCCAGGTGGTCCTCGAGGGCCTTGGTTTCCCACACCTGGATGCCCTCGATCTCCTTTTTCTCCGGCTGGGCCTGAGCAAAACACACATAAATCACACAAACATTTTAATGTATTATTTAGGGTCTAAGGGTCTAAGGACAGGGGCTGCTTTGGGGCAATTATTCATTGGCTGCTTGTTGTTGGATAATCTGCTTCTGTATTTCAGAGTTTCTAATGCTTCTGTTGGCATTGACCAAATGTTCAATGGTTTGATTTTCTGACAGTTTTGTTTGCTAAATCAACATTTCTGTGAAGTCCTTTAAAGTAATGATTGTTGTGATTTTGGGCAATACAAAAATAAATTGAATTGGATACACAGATACAGTACTGGGATGAAATATCGCGCTAATGCTGATTCATGACATTTTACTGTTTTGTTTTAACGGGACACTGCCTGGTGCTGACTCAGAGCATCTCATAAAGTTGTTTGCCCAATAAATAACAGTAACACATTAACTGTATTTTGTATTTCCAGAGATGGGACTAGTGACATCGGTCAACATCGATGGTTAATTAAAGCCAAGTTATTGAAACCAGAACTTAAACAGTTTTGTGCAGCTATAATAATATTAAACATAAGAAATTACAATTAAGAGTTTAAAGCTGTGATTAAATATGTAATAAGCCAAAGTGTGACTAATGGTGCAAGTCTGAATGACCTCATGTCGTATTTTATGTACTTTGTAACCACAAACCAGCATCATTTTGACCTCTTTTGGGAATGACGTATGAAAACCTAGCCACAACTAATTCTTGAATAAAACAACAACACTTTATGTGGTTCAGTAATGGTATAGAGTAAAGTCAAGACCGTCGGTATTGTTGTCAAGGAAGTTTTTTCTGAATCGTCTGAATTACTAAAACATCTTTTCAAATCAGCTTCACAGGATCAGCTGCACAGTGGTTTTAGCACAGCCCATAAAACATTTAATAAATGTGTGTATTGGGTTTGTGGTGGAGCAGAAGAGCAGATTATGAGTGTTACAGAAGAGAATCAAAGGTCTGGACTCGCCGGACATAGCTTTCCTCTTGTGTGTGCGTTCTCTGTGTGTGTCTCCTCGGCAGCTCAGTACTTCTGTGTGGGTTGCATGTTTTCACGATGAGGCCTCATAAAGCTGCTCTGAAGGCTGAATGACCTCATGGATATTGAGCTTACTGTCTTCTGGCCTGGACCGGACCTCCTGGGAGCTCAAATATAACTGAGTTTGTCTGTGAGGTCACAGAGCAGGACAGAGCCAAACAAGCTGCAAACACCATGTATGTCCAGCTGAACAGACACATGCTGGAAGATAAATGGTATCTTTGAAATCATAAATTTCTGCGATTTTTAAATACAAACACAGGCAAAGAAACTAAACTGTGCAGAGGGTGTTTAGATACCATTACCTTTTGTTCAGAGTCTGCAAACTAGGCAGTTTAGCATGTTTCAGGTCAGATTGTGTGTTTACTGCAGCGAGCATTGTCATTTGTAGTACAATATGACATCAGCCTGGATTGCACAAACACCTGCCGTCAAACCAATCACACTGCTCCTCTTCACTTTCACCCCTTCTTTCATCCCTCCAGTTAAACAGCTTTATCTGCAATGGGTTTGTCTTTGGAGTTTAGAGGTTTAGCAGGTCTTTAACATACAGTAAATAGATCACCATTTTACATTGAATTAATTATAATCAGCAATATTTATCAAAACCAGCTTCATAAAAAAACAGGTCCATGAACCTTCTGTTCCAAACTGTAGAATAGATAAACTCTGCTTCTTCATCGTGAATGCATGGGCTTTTAATGTTGTTAATGTTGTCACAGTCTTAATTTTTTACTTGATCACATTAACTACAGGAAAGTGGGCAGGATAGAGGGTAGGTGAAAACATGTTTTTATTAGCTTAGTTTCAAATGCAGGATAATTACAAATTACAACTTTTGGGTGAAATAGTTATGATGAAACGCAGTTTGCAAGGTTAAAATCCCACAAAATTGATTTTTCATAATGAATGTGATGTTAAGGTAACAATAATAAAAATGTGCACAATTTATTAGCACTCATGTCTACATATAACATTTGAACTTAATATGAAAATAATAAAATTCAGTTTCAGTACAACTATGAGACTTGAATTGAAAATTAAATAAATAAAACAAATGAATAAAAAAGCAAAAAAAAAAAATCATAAAATTAACAAATTTTTTTTTTAATGTAAATAAACAAATGAATAAATAAAAAAAAAACTCTCGAACCAAAAATACAGTAAATAATGTTTCAACGACAAAGATAGTAATATAGTTTTGCTGTGACAGGCTTGGTTTGTTTCCGTGCCTCACCTCTCTCTCCTGGTCGCCCGTTCTGCCCGTTGGTTCCAGGGAATCCAGGTCTGCCGGCCGGACCCTGCTCTCCCTGTGGTCCTGGGGGTCCTCGCCTGCCCGGCTCTCCCGGTGGCCCAGGAACCGTTCGCACCGACACCGAGGACTGTGGGATCTGGTTTAGGATGGAGTTATACCGGGACAAGTGGCCTGTGAAATGAGAAGTGGGTTATTCTGTTAGATTAAAACTGTGGTTGAATCAAAGCACTTTGGAAATAGGAAAAAGGTTGATTTTAAAAGTGCTTAATTTATAAAGCATTAAACACAACAAGCTGTTTAAGAGTGATGCTCAGAAACAGGACATAAAAACAAAAAAGCAATAAATGCTCAATTTCATCTTATTAGAAGTAAAACAAGAAAAATGCAAAACCAAAAAGGTGCACTGTGTAACTTTTCTGGTAGAGACTTAATGTTATTGCACCTTTAAGAAGCAATAAAAAGTTAATAAATAATGATCTAAAAGTCACAAAAGACCACACAATTTGGAGTCCACCTTTTTTCGAGTCTCGTCTCAGTCACTGCGAGCTGGAGCAAACTCTTGGATCTCAAACATAAGCAGACTTTTGAGCAAAACTTACTCTGGATGATCTGTTCGCACACTTGTCGAGCGATGGCACGGATGGCTGCTTGAGACTGAACATCACCCTGAAACAAAACACAGCTCTTAGAAAATTACACGCCGCACACTAACTCCCAATTTAAAACCACAGGAACAAACGACCAGGCGCAGGGTGGACAAATTGTGGAATGAGGCCTGAAAATGAACCAACTCCACCATTTTCCACAGTTTAAAGTCGTCAGGCATATGACAGGGTGGGACTATACATTTGACTAAAACAGAGATGAAGATTGTACTTAAATCGTGTCAATTTGTTCTTGGTTTGACAATTTTGGTGAAGCTTTTTTTTTTTTGGGAGCATAAAAGTTGTCACTTGACAATGAAGGATTGGTTTTAACTGGTGTTTTGCTAGAAAAATATTAAAAATAAATATCTAAATTAGAAAAGTAGTAGTAAAGTAGTTTAGTAGAAGAAAAGCTGAGTAAATTGGGTAAAGTATGCATCATCTTGTCCCCAAAATTAGTAGTGGAAGCTCAAACATTTTTAATCCTACAGTGATGCAAACAAATACTAACATTTAAAACACTTGTTTTTTTTACATATATATAAAATTAAGACTTTTAAAATAATGGATTTGACCAAATTTTGTGCATTTGCCAACAATTGTCATATCATAGCAACGATACTGTTAACAAGGGTCAAAACTTACCCAAATAATGGTTATTGTTAATAGTGAAAACGACTATATTTTTAGATTAAATGTGTGTTGGTGGCATATTTTATGTATTTATTTGCAAATTATTTTAAGCCTATGAAGTATTTACAACAGGGATTTTCCAACAAAAACATGAAACTCTGTCATACATTTGAAATACACATTTGTTTAATATTCACAGTTGCTGTCGCTCTTTTTGGCCAATATTTGTATAAAAATGATTTTAGAGTGACCCTGAACCATGACCTTGTGTTGAATCTGCTGCTGGCAAAAAGATGAACTGTGTTGAATGTGCTCTTGAGTGTGATGCAGCTTCTATAAACTCGAGCTGTAAAACCTTTTGCGCCACAGAAACTTATTTCCAGTGCAAAACAGAGCAGTAAAACTTGATTTGTTAAAAACAGAGCTGCTGAGTGTGAGTGGAACGACTTACTCTTTCTCCCTTATCACCTTTGGTACCAGCAGGACCCTGGGACACAAGCATAAAGAGAAAATACATTTAAAAGGTCTGTGTGTATACAAATAATCAGTAACACTTTAGCTTAGAGAGCACAGATATGAGCAAACTATTTAGAAGGCTTACAAACATCTCAACTGAGCCTTGGAAGATTTTACTCGTTTTATTCTGTAAAACTATTTAACAATCAAAGAGAATGCATATATTTTTCCATGTAATAAAACAAAAACTGTAAAACATCAAAGTTTTCCCGATCCATATTTGAATGTGTGCTTTACGCATATAAAAAAATATACAGATAGATTTTTTACTAATTAAAAAAAAAAAAATAAATAAATTAAA
The DNA here is from genome assembly GCA_038363315.1 of Mugilogobius chulae. NCBI lineage: Eukaryota > Metazoa > Chordata > Actinopteri > Gobiiformes > Gobiidae > Mugilogobius > Mugilogobius chulae. The sequence goes on from CM076413.1 coordinate 37,999,685, forward strand.
AGTTTTTTTTGATAGTTGTGATGGCAAAACTTGCTTGGTCTTCTAAAAGTTGAGAAAATGGTAATACAATGAATAATTTGGAAGCTCACTCCCTCACTGAGAGAGAGAGAGAAACATGTCACTGCTGCAAAAGTGTTACTAGATCTTAGACTACAAAAATCCCTACACCACAAAAATACTTTTTTTTTATCACATGAATGTACGGAGCATTATTTTAACTTTGATCATATCGTGCATTAATAACTTTAGGAGCACTGATACTGAATAAGCACCAACATACTAAGACTACCGTACAGTCAGGGTTAGGGTTAGAAAGTTTAAAAGAAGATTCTTTAGTAAGATAACATTTAAATAATTATCACTTGTTCACTTGTTGGAACAAGTTTAATAATATAAGTACTTTATTAAAGTTCTCTATGTAACTTTTCTGACTTGGCCTGGTAGTGCCATATGGAGATATCTATAAGTTTAAGTTTAGCTTGTCTGTCTGTCTGTTTTGTCTGTGGAGCGATCTAAAACAGATATAACGACAGTAAAAATAAACCCAGCGACTAACTACAGGCTAACTGCAGCTAAAGCAGAAGTATGCTGACAAGAAAGGTGGGCGGAGCAGAATAAGGAGAATAGAAAGAAAAGATTGCAAACTAAAAACCAGTGCCCCTTTATGCTCTCACAAATATTTTGTACAAGTGCAATAAACATATAAATTATCAACATGTATAAAGTATTATTAGTTCAATCAATTTTAGAAATCTTCTTTTTAAGTGCCTCCAAACACATAAAATCTCTGGTTCTTTTAGTCTTGAGTCTCAGCAGTGGCTGGAAGAACTGATTTAGACAGACAATATAACCGTATATCTGATTTTACTCAGAGATAAACGCTACACCTTTGCCTCTAATGAAATTTGTGTGCCTTGACAAACACAGTGGGGCCTGGCACTTCGACATTGTGCCGCAGTAAAGCTCTCAGATGCATATCGGCCCATAGCACGCTTCCAACCTGCCAACCACATAAAGCCCATGAATGCATATCAGAGTTCAACACACGGAGGCAAATAAAAGACAAATATTTCCACGCCTCAAATGCAAGTGCTGATATGAAAAATATATCGGCCTGACGCGCTCACAGCCTTTGAATGAGCTGCTGTTTATCTTGGGCCAACGTGTCCTTGACTATAATTCACTACAAGTCTGTGTGCTCAAGTCGAAGTGTGTTTGAGAAGGAGCAACACCGGCACTGTTGTGTTTCTCACCCGACCTTATCATGAATATTGCATTGAAGATGAAATTGTGTCTGGGCCAGTTTTTACTTCTAGGTCTCTCCACAGTAAATGTCTGCAGACTGGGCCTCCTCTGTGATTCTGTTTGGGATTCATTAATCTTTCTAGACGCGTAAAGTCTATCTCTTATCAAAATGACATGGGAAAAGACTCTAAAACTACAGCGAAAGTACATGTGAGGATAGAAGATAACATGAACCATATTTTTTACAGTTTGCTTCACTTGTTTTGTCACTTGCCCAGTGAAGTTAAGCATTAATTATATTTTGGAAAACAGTCTGATCTAGCACATCTTTCAGTTGCCAGTGGTCAAATTTAAGTCTACAAAATCTTTGATATAGGCTAACACAACAGCTATCAAAGTTGAACTGTTTGAAGATGTAAAGAGAATCAAAAGTTATTGTTTTAGCTCAATGTTAGCTGTCTGTTTTCCAATAATTGAAACTGTTTAAATATATAGCCTAATTTTAACAGATTATTCACTTACAAAAAAAAAAAAAAATAAAAAATCAAAGAGAGCATCGTTACTATGGGATTTTCGCAGAGCAGACATGTGACGTCAAAATGGTTGGCAGAACCAGCTAGTTCCGGCTAGCTCTCATTGTTTTTCCTATTGGGATCTAACATGTCTTTTATCTGTGCATATGACTGAAATACTTTGTCTGCACTCTTTATTTCTTTACTTCTTTTTAAAGTAAATTTTATGCTGATTATTTAATTATTGTAATTTTGATGCATTTTCCTGCCTTGTAAAGCACTGTGAATTGCTTTGTGTATGAATTGTGCTATACAAATAAACTTGCCTTGCCTTGCCTAATTGCCGAAATTAAAAGCTTTCTTTTTGGTGTAGACTTTTTCTGAACACGGTAGAAGCTCTGTGGATTGCTCTTATCAAACCTGTTAGCACACTGAGTCACACAACAAGAGACAAACATTGTCTTTTTTAGCGTTTGTTCAGCTTGCTGTCAATATGTTTTAACTACTTCTGCCAACCAACGCGTCACATGATCACCATTTAGACGTCACATGTCGGCTCAGCGAACATCCTATAGGCTTTTTTGGTAGGCTTTCCCATGACATTAGGATTAGGCCAAATCGTGTCTCACTCATTATAAGCATTCATTACACTGCTCACAATAAAGCGCTTTCTGCAGCTGGAGATTATAAGGCTTTTATCATGTAGGAGTCAGAGGAAGTGTTAGTTATAACCAGCAGAGCCAAAAGTAGAACTTTAAAAATGTTTGCAGGAGTTTTGAAAGACTATTCTGAATACTGGATATTTTCAACAACTTGAGTGGACAAACATGCATTTAGTGATCACGGACCACTAAGACACGGGAAGGTGGAAACGTACAGAGGCTCAAAGAAACAGTCTCCTCATCAGCTGATCGAGCTGCACACGGACGGAGTAGAAGACAAAAACACTCCCAACAGACAGATGAGCACTGAGTGGAAAAGTTACCAAAGTCCACAAAAGTGAGCAAGCAGAGCCTCGTGACTCTTTCTACTTGTGTGTTTTTCTACAAATCTTGAGTCACTGGAGCATTTTATTGGTGAAAAATAAGCAGGCAATTGATTTGTGTCAAAAAAACGATCGCCGTTAAAATAGTTTTTAACGCAATAAAAACGCTCTAAACAACCCTACATAAAAAAACACAATTTTATTGGTTGTTTATCTTATATTTTGCTATTTAAAGGGGCACTATGTAAGAAAAACAAACAAACAAACAAAGTGATTTCCACTTTTGAACACCAGAGGGAGCCTTTCACATGCATTTTGCCTATTAAGCATGCTGCCATCTAGCGTCAATAATCCACATTCCAGCCCGTAATAAAACATTTCAAATACGTATAAATGTATCACAATTGATGTGGATTGGTTAACAGTGCTCTCTTAAGTATTCATGTTGTAAAGAATAAATATGATTTAAATGTTTGTGGACTATATGTGAAATTAAAATTCCTCTCAATCTTACACAGTGCCCCTTTAAATCAAGTTAGCACTAGCTTTAACTTAGACACAATGAGCTAGCTAGACAGCAACAAGAGTTGGATTTGATGCTACATTAGTGGTGTACTAAGTAAAAGCCCCTTAATGAGAAAGCCTACAGCTAAAAATGAGAATAAGATAGTTTCAAGTGTAGTAAAATTGTTTAATAATTGCAAAGTGAAGAAATACATACATTTTAAGATTTTAAGTGGTCTGTAACTTGTTTCATTGGCAAATATTATATCGACACTAGTCATAATGTGCTCAACTCAAGATAAATACAATAATTTAGGCAATTTAACTCAGACTGACAGTTTTGTAGCTCGGAGAGTAACAGTTGGACATGTCTCTTCTGAATCACAATTTCAGTAGCCATCACTTCCTGTAGTGTTGCATTTTGTGAAATTAAACTGGAACATCTGTGTCTGTCTCGGATTCTCCAGTGATTTATAGCTCTCGGTCTTTGTGCCAAACTTTTGCGCTGGACGACAAGAGCTGACCCGAGAAAGGATTACATGTCCCCAAAGCTCCGTCATCAAAGTCTCATCTGTTGCTCGTCTATTGTCTTTCACACATTTTTTTTGTGTCTCTTAGATTTGTAGGATTGTATTTATTATTTTTTTTGTCATTAAAGAGAGAAGTTCAAAGTTATCGGCAGTGGAGTGATGAATAAAGAATGTCAGTAGTGTCACAGATGAGCTCAAAACGTTCAAATTTCTCCAAATCAAACAAATAAAAAAGGACAATAAACAATGGGGAGGAGAGAGAAAAATGAAACCAGAAGCAATGATTTTGGAAACCCTCTGCTCTCTTTATGTCATTGTTCACTAAAACTTTTCCTAAAACCTTCCAAAATGATCAGAACTCACCGGGTTTCCTTGATCTCCTGGTGAGCCAGCAGACCCTCCTGGGCCTGGCGCTCCGGGGGCTCCTGGGGGTCCCTAGCAGAGAAACAAAACATCTGCATGTATCAAAGGGCTTAAGGGATGTTTCTATCTTTTAGACACAACTTAAGATGAAGTAAAATAAAAATGCTCCTTACAGAAGGTCCAGGAGGTCCTTGTCGCCCCTGAGGCCCGACATTACCAGGAAGACCCTGAAAGACAAAAGACAAACACCAACAGGTGAACAGAGGTAAAAGTACAGATACATGCATTTACTCAAGAAATAGAAGTAATCAAAGAGACAACTTAATTTTTTTCAATTTAATTACTTTTCATTTACTTTTTATGAAAAAGTTGATCTTTAAAGTGAGGCTAAGTACTATTAGTACTAGAACGTACATAATAAATGCAGCACATGTGAAAAATGAGACCACCGAATGCTACCTGAAATGAATTATCAAGAATTTTAGTTCGCAGCTCTTTGATTGGCTGAGCTTGAGTGGTCTTCTCCAGTTTCACTTTGTCGTTTTGCCAAAAAAGTTTTTAAGCCATAATTTTACCAAAATGAATCCAAGTCAAAATTAGCAATGTGTTAAAAGATTTATTAGAGGAAGTTGTCATATTTAAAACCTAAATTGTTAAATTGTGTTTGCAGAGTAAAAATCAGTTAGCCCACCTTTAATACATTTTTTTGGGCAGGTTGTCACTGGCCACGTTTACATAATATTTCTTAATTCAGAATGAATTATTCCAAATTAATTAATTTGAAATTATTATTTTTTTTATTCTGAATTAAAACCATCATGTAAACGGGGCAACTCTGAATGTCATAAACGTACAGATATTCAGTTTAGTAAAGGTGTAGAGAAGTCTGCAAGTCTCTGGAGTGAAATAAAAAAAAATCATGCACTGTACATTTTACCTAAAGTGCAGTTATTTTAATTTTGTATTTTGTTACGCTTCCCTTGCGGAAACATGTGATAGAATTTATAAATTGATGTGACATTTGGCAACAATATTTTTTTTCTAAGCTGCTCCAGTCTCTGTGTGCCCAAGTGTAATTCCCAGAGCATCAGATTTGCCTAATTAGTAAAAACGGACACAGAATAGCAATTAGGCGGTATGTTTAAACAAGCACATATTGTTACTAATTTTACAAAAGAGAAAAGTTAATCTGTGTAGGTCTTGCTGTATTTCTGTGTTGACAAATATCGGTTCACAATTTCAGCAGCACCTTGATGTTTGATATTGTATTGGCCAAAAAATGATCCAGGTCTGAACAGTCCTAGAAGCTAATCAGCTCTGGTACACAGTTAACATCTTCCAACAGTAAATAAAGTAATCTTTGGATGAACATTGTGAAAGCACCAGAACATATATCAGTAACCTGTCTCATCATACAGGTCAGACAAGGCAAATGTTAGTTCTAATGCTTTGTTTAGACACAAGCAAAAACTATTTACATTACATATACCATAAGGGTAATTTATGCTCCATCCAATGCTTATAGAAAAACAAAACTAAATCAAGATGAATATGAAGTTGTTTGATACATAATGAAGAAGACAAGCTGTTAACAGATACAACATGGGCATGCATCCAAAATATGTCACTGTTTGTTATAAATGATCAAATGGTAATTGTAAAATGACAGCAAATGCTAAAATCTAAACTATTAGCCTCTCAATACAAGACTCCGATTTGGATAATCGGGCAGTATTTGACAGATTAGTGCCATAAAAATAGCCTCTTGGGATGACTTAGCCCACTGTGAGAAAAGAATGGCTTTGTCTGTCCAGAGAGCAGATATTCAGCGGTCACTAAATGATACTCAAAAAGTGACTCCAGCACTTTGAATGAGTAATCAGGGCTCCTTTTTGTCTATAATTGCAGATGAGTTGGCAGGATTACGCTAAATAATGACCATCAAATCAAAAATGATGGCAGGAAGGCAGCTCTGTTGTGTTGGTGACTCTTAGCCAAATCATTCTCTTCACAGTTCACCACATTCTCTTTTTACCAGCGACGTTACATGAGCTGAAAACAAAACCCGGAAAAAAAAATCTGGATCGGATAGGTCTCGAGCAAAAAGTAAACAGGACAATTAAGCCCCCCATTTGTTTAAAAATGCCAGTTATACTTAAAAACTTAATTCTACTTAAGATATAACTTTTCAGAGGAACCTAATCTAACATTGTCAACTGATTGTTGCCATAGAGATAGTTAGGTGAGAACTCAGATCTGAGAGTAATGTTTTCTCTGAGTGCTGTGTGTTCAAGTGGTCAAGCCAGAATACTTTTACAGTAATGAGCCAATCAAGTAAAAATAGCCAGGAAATGGCTCAAATCAGCCAAAACGCAGATGTCTTTATGTCAATTTATCAGCTCAAACTTTGTTGTTACATTTACAGTTGTAAGACAACACAAGAGAGTGAATTTGTGTTTGCATAAGCTCCACGTAGCTGTTAGCAACATTGGCACTTTACAACAAGGAACCAATACTGTGGCAAGTCTTTCGCCTCAAGTACAAGTCAAGTCCCAAGTCAGAGCCCCACAAGTCCAAATCAAGTTCTCTGCTTTTAGTTTCAAGTCTTTAACTACCCCAAAACTAATGCCAACTTGCATTTCTACAATCTCATTGAATTTAATAAAAGATTCCATTTAAAATGTATTTCTGGTCACAAAAAAGAAGGGACATGTTTAGGTTTGCAAATGTAAAATTACACAATGTATTTTTTGAGGAGAAGCATCAAGTCATCTCAAGTCACTGACCTTCAAGTCCAAGTCAAGTCGCAAGTCTTGGTTTATTTCAACAAATCAAGTCTCAAGTCATCAAAATAGTGACTCAAGTCCATGTCATGACTTGCTAGTCCACACTGCTTTACAGCAAAGAGTTGGAGGGTTGTTCCAATGGGAATGACAAGTCGGAACATGGACAATCCAAGCACTGAGTAACACTTGAATGCACCATTAATGTAAGGTCACAAATCAAAAGCATTTTTTTTTTTTTGTGACAGGTGTTTTTAGGGTTTAATTCAAAGGTCATGTTTTAAAGACGTCCAAGAGCACTAGTATTTGAGACTGACATCTTGTGAGATCTTGTGCTGCGTTCCAGTCGTCCTCAGAGGTCAGAAATTGGACCCAGCTTTCAAGTCACTTTAGAGGAACAAAATCAATCAAGTTAAAAAAGGCACTGCCCCCAAAAAAACCAAACCGTGAGCCTCATCCTTATGATCATCATTTACTTATTTTATTTTAAGAAATTTTGATATTGTGATTTAACATTTCTCTACTTGGTGGCAGCTGTTTTTTTTCAAATGCAAATCCATTTCCTTCTTCTTTGATCAGCCTTTGAATGAGTGACAGCTGGAATCAATCATTTACAGAGAAGTGTGACCTTTGTAAAAAAGTACATACTTTTATTTATTAATTAAGAAAAGGCAGTGGACATGGACATAATCTGGCTTTTTATTATATTACATACCCATAAACTGAAAATAAATGAAGAGTAGAAAAACTAAAGAAACAGCCTCACTTTGGTGACATAAAGTGGAAGATATCTACCTTTAAATATTTCATGAGGCTGTTGAGAAAACAAGCAGATGAGTGCGAGAACACCTGTTCCAGTTGGACTGCAGATGAATTTTTGCACTTCATCATGACCAGGTCAGAGCTGAACTATTGTGTGTCTCGCCTTCTTCCCACACACACAGCTCCGAGGCTGATTAGGTATTTACGGCAACGGCACAGTTGGGCATTATAAAATATATTTACAAACAGCTTCTACTATTACCATCTGCTCCGCACGTCTTCATAAATCAAGTCTAATTTGTCTCAAAGTGACAAAGCTTGAAAAAACTTTAGCTACAACTGAACACACACAGTAGAACCATGAGAAGAAGTTGAGTCATGTGGAGGGATATGGGGGGAGAAATCTGAATCATTTAAGCTTTTAAATCAATGCAGCTTCCAGAGTAGTCGGATAGATTCACATTTAACAGTCTAAATCTTATTCAGGTCAACTGCAGAGTCCTTTCAGAAGCAAAATAGGGCATTTTTCTTTCATTTTTCTACCGCTTGCTCCTGTTTCGGGTCGCAGGTGACTGGAGCCTAACCCAGTGACTTAGGGTCTAAGGCGGAGAAATACTCTGAAAAGTGGCCAACTAATTGCAAAACTAACACACAGAGACAGACCCAGACAGACAATCATTCATTCACTCTCTGATTCATTCATTAAGGGGAATTTTACAGTGTTGCCAATTGACCTTTACATATATGTTTTGGAGGTGAATACCTGTTAGGCCTGAGTGGAGCGCCTGCTCACACTCCATGGCACGCCTGCTTCATTCTCCCGCCCTGTGCTTCTAATCAGACCTCGTTCGGTGATCGCGGCTTGTGCTGGTGGAGTTGCTGCGGAGCCGGACTAGATGCTGCTGACTGATTGGAGAGACTCTTTCAGCATCCGATAAAAGTGCTGTCTACCTGCTGCTCCTGGCGGCTTGACTCAGTGTCTGTGCGCTCCAAGCGAGAGACGTGCTGCTCTACACAGACTTTATTTAGTTGTTAGTCATTTTGTGTTATAGCCTATTTGTAAAGTGGGCTTTGTTTTTGATTTATACACCTTTCATTTATACTGTCAATGCCTACACTCACCCTTATGTATTAAATCCACCTTACATACTTTTTAAATTCTTGGTTTGTTCTTGTTACTCCCTTTTCCCTAGCTGACTAATTTGTAACAATACCATGGTAACATGAGGAGACATGCAAACCCATCCAGAGATGTTGACTTGATCTATTTTGACCTTCTTATTGAAAGCCTGAGCTCTAATTATGAGACATTTACTCAGAAAAAAAGATTGCTTATTGTACTAAGCAAACTAGGAACATCGGTCGCTGTAATGCACTGTACTGATGTGTTTGTATTATTATATTGTTGGACAACAACAAAACTCATATTTCCATGTGTTTGCATCACCTTGATGGCACTAGTCTGATGATGTTGCACCAAGCATCTTGTAGTATATGCTTAAAAATTCATTATTGAGGGTCAGGGTTAAGTATGCACAAAATAAAATAACCACTAGTCATCACTTTATATAATTTACTGGAAGATTAAAGTGGTTATTTGATCATTTTAGCTAGACAAAAAGACAACACGCGCTTTTCTGTTCGTCCAACTTGTTATGACGTTATTATTAGTGACTTTTGATATGAAGCTGTGTTCAAAATTCCAGTCAACATCACAGTTATTATTCATTAATTTGTCTTACCCTTGGACCTGGGGAACCATCTCGTCCAGGTGCTCCAGGACCTCCAGGGACTCCCTAAAAACACACAGGCGGGTGTGAAATAACATAGAAACAACAGACTTTGTCGCTGCACAAATGCTATTATTAAATGTACAGTATAATTTCAGTTTTCTGCAGTGTTTTGACAGTAGTGGCGTATACATAGAGTAAAACTACTAAAAGTTTAGCAGCAAGTGAACCCTCATACTTTGCTTTCACCACTCGGAGGTAGAGGCTCTTGTTGAATCCAAAACACAGTCATGGTTTAAGTGCAGGGTAATTTATGCTCGCACTTGAAAACTGGTGATTTGCACATAAAACATGACAGTGAAAGCTGTTAATGGTTCACAAATTATAAGACCGGATTGTAATGGATGGGCTGCATGACTAACAACATGCTGTAGTGAGCATATTAAGCTTCAGAGCTCAAGATCTCCTAATATATCAGCACATCTTTGCATCAAATTGTCGACGCACACATTATTTTAGCACACAAAGTAAAATGTTGCAGGTAACCACAAATAGATCAATATAAATTGTTTGCTATGAAACATTTTTGGTGGTGGGTTCGCTTCCTGCTGATTTTCTCCATGAAGATGTTTTGTCAGAAAAAAAATAAATTTTCGAATGTTCCATAAAATAATTGCTTTTCCACAGATCAGGGGCTATATATAAGACGTGCAAACATGCATACATTTCCACTGTAAGTTTGGAGTCTACAAGAAGCAAATGTGGGACCAAGACACTGTTCTGTATGTCTTGAGTCTTTAGCCTAGACCTGGGCAAACTCTGGCCTGGGGGCCAAATGCGGCCCACGATCTGTTTCAATCAGGCCCCTGGCAGGTTTTTAAGAAACAGAAATGCAAGAGACAAAATCTTGGGCTACGACGATAAACCTTTAACATTTTGAGATGAAATTCACAATGTTATGAGAATAAAGTCAAAGCCATAAAAAAACTAATATTCAATATTAAAGTTTTATGAGATTAACACTGTAGTGTAATCATGGAACATTTACATATAACTAATAAAAATCTATTGTGTGTTTTTATGCAAATATTTGACTCGTTCAAGTCCAGGTGCTCCTATTTCTTTATTTCTTTATTTATTTTTCTTAAAATTACCTTAATAAACATTTTCAAATTAAGCTACTAATTAAAAAAAAAAAAAAAAAAAAGTTGAAGCTTAGGAAAGTTAAAATTGCTAAAAAAAAAATCATATTTTTCTGAGATTAAAGTTGACGCCATAAGAAAAAGCTATTTTATAGAATAAACGTGAAGTTTTAGATTAAATCATAATTTTTGGCTCTTGAGTGAAAATATTTGCCCACCGCATTAGCCTCTAGTCCAAGTCAAGTCCCCAGTCAGTGCCCCTCAAGTCTGATTTTAGTTTCGAGACTTCATGTCTTTATCTCAAATTACTGACTAAATCTTGTAAATCTTCAATTGCATTTAACTTTACAAATCATCCCCTTGAAAAAAAATATGGTTACGTAAGTGCGGATGGATATGGTGCAGTTTGATAATGTAAAATGACATAATTTATTTTTTGAGGAGAAGCATCAAATTTTCAGTCAAGTTCCAAGTCATCAAAATAGTTATAGAAGTCTTACTTGAGTGGCACAGACGAGAAGTTAGCCGGTGAATTTTACATTTTATAAATGAGACTTCTGGTCTGTAACTTGATCCTAGGGGCGTTACCATCTTTGGTTTCTATGGTGATAACTAGGTTTAATGCAGCTGCCATGCTACGAAACATTCTTGACAAAACAATACCATCACAACAGAGACAAGTTGTGAAAACGGAGCATATTCAAATCAGAAAAAAGGTGACTCAACCAGATTTGCATTTCAACACTGTTTAAATCATATTTGTGGCGTTAAAAAGTACACATTATAGACTGAGTATAAATAATTACACTGCACTGACACAGCCACCGGGATTAAGACAGATGTACAACAAACGCTTCAGTATTCATTACCACTGTTCACATCACATTTGAACAGAGCCGCTAGAGCCCAGATCACCAGAGTCCATTGTATTTACAGCAATGAAGATGAGGAAAGTGAGAGGGGGAGAGAAAGAGGGACAGAGCGAGCGAGGAGTAATTGATGTTTTAGAGCAGTGATATTCTCTGTGGTCCGCCATATATTACAACAGGACCCTGGAAGCTACAATATTCTCCCTGCGAGCCCCTATTGAAAACACACACAGGCATCTATTCATATTCCTCTATCTGACAAAACACATTATTACCCAGTAGCACAGAGCAGCACAGGGCAGCACCGCCACGTTTTATTAATAGGGCCACGCACCACAAAGAGCCAGATACGACTGCACTGGCTTTGTAACAGTTAGCCCTGAGCTGGTTCATTGTGCTTTGGTTTATACTTGTGAAAATGTATACAAATGTTTAGTATGCCAAACTAGGGTAGGGTTAAATGACAAAAAAAATAACATTTCTTTTTTCCTTGATGGTTGATTACAAATTCTTAAAGACCCGATTTTTTTTACCTTAATATATACAATACAATAACATAAAATATTTTTTCCCAGCACAAATATACTGTCAAAATATTCATTCAGGTGAAAACTATTTAGGTCACTCTGTTCCCATAAGTCTTGAAAGTGGCCATGTTGTTTGCAATGTTTTAGCGTTGACCAATCCTCTGTTAGCATACAGACACAGCTCAAACTTAGAGGGTCATTAAGTGAACAAAACATGTGACTGACTAAAATTTTAAATACCTCTGTCTGTTTAGAATTTTGACAAAAATTGAGTAGAGCAGCTTTAATAATGAGCAAATAACATATGACAAACACATTTGTACTTATTCTTTTGAACATTTTTGGCACTCACAAAGTTTGTTCTTTACTGAATCTGAAGAGTATTCAGGGTACTTGAATGCCAAGTGAAAAAAGTTCCAGCTTTAAAGTCTCTGGAGATAAAAAGTCAACTACACAATTCTGTGAAAATATAAAGTTAAAAAGCAGAATTTGGGAAATTCAGAATGAGAGAATATGAATACAAATAAATCTTCCTCTTCTTGTGATAAAATACAGCTAAAGGAACTGCTTTTTCACAGGAACATATAGGCCTTCTTCAAACCCAAATAATATTTTGTTTGTGGTCATGCAAGCCCATTTAAAGTAAAGACACAGATTTGTATTATTTGTTTAGTCAAACAAAGAAACCTAAATGACAAAAACATGCTTTTATTTCAGTCAATTTTTGACTTTATATTTAGTCGTATTGCCTCTGCTTTTCCTTCTGTTTTCAATGCCTTACTGTTGTTGTCCTTAATGACCACAGAGTTAGCGCATACACAAAATTGAAAGTGACTTTGAGTGTCTGTAAAAGTGCTGTGTAAGACTAATGCATTGTTATTATTATGGATAGTGCAAACAAATCTATTGCAGCTTTAAGTCCTGGTTTGTTGTTGTTTTACTGTATTACTGCAATACCTACATTATATTTCTATCTGCCAAATACAATATACACTAAAAGGGCCACAGAGATATACACAAGCCACTTATGAAATCCCGTAGTGGGTTCTAAAGATGATATCTCCCAGCGCAGAGATTATAAAGGTGGCATTTCTTGTTTTTCTTGTAGCTCATAAAGCTGATAAAGCTCTGGTATTTGCTGGACAGAGCCGCACTATCTCTGCAGCAGACGGAGAGGCTGATACTGCACTGCGATCTGCTGGGACCCGCTGTGTCTACGAGCCAAAAGAGCATTTTAAAACATGTCGCGTTTGGGGTTTAGCTAATTCTGTAATTTGTTAAGTAAGTTGACTGCACATGTATTGGTTCATGAACTTGTTGTAAGTCAATCAGCCTAGAAATGGCAAAAATATAATTAACTAAGTAGATATTGCATTAATTATTCACAGCAAGCAAAACTCAATGACAAACGAAAGACAAATCTGCTCTGGGACACCGCTACATTTACAGATGATGATGACCAGAGCTCCCTGAAGCAAACTATTAAATTAATTCAGCAGTACCTCTAAATGGTCCACTGCCCAATAACAGAGGCACAAGTAATGACCACACACATTTCAATTATTGCATTGCACAACTCTGAATGTGTGCAGAAAATCAAACAGGCTCCAACTTCAACTGGGCAGCAAACTCAGACTTAAGACACTAAAGACTCTCTCACCATTGATCCAGCCGGTCCAACTTCACCGACGTCTCCTTTCTGACCAACCGGACCCTATGATAGAAAAAAAGAGAATTCATGTCTAAATTGCTCTCTCACCAAATTAGCTATAAGGTCTTGTTTCTTTGTTTGCTTAATAAAATATTTAGAATTTATGTTTTGTTTTTTGCATAAAATGTGTGTTAATGTGTTAAACTCAGAGCTATTTTCATTGCATAAACTTGCTGTAGAATATCGCCAGACGATGACGACGATATATTGTAACAATGTTGGTATTGCGATATCACGATATTTAGTTCTAATATTTAAAATGCCAAAGTAAAGACAAAAACACTACAAGTCGTACATAATATCCTCAACTTTTATTTGCTGATTTAGTTTTTCATTTAAAGATACTATACCAGATTTTTTTTTAAATAAAACCGAATATATAATCAAAGTATCTATCAAGACTTACGAGGCTCAGAAAGCATTTGGTGAATGAGCAAAAAGTGGACTAATGGTAGAAGTTTTAAATTAAATAGCTGTTTCTCAGATGAAAAAATCAGGATGGAAAATTGTCTACCAAATTACAACAAACAACATTAAAATAACAGGACAAAACATTTTTTAAAGGCCACAAACTGCGTCAATTTCTTACTGGAGGCCCCTGAATGGACAGTCCACTGGGTCCTTGAGGGCCAGGTGGTCCAGAAGGTCCTGGGGGTCCACTCTCTCCAACAGGTCCTTGTGGTCCCTGGTAGTAAAGTAAAGCAAAAGCGGTTTAAAAACAACAGATATGATCAAAACACTTACTTAAATACTCATACACACAGCTCTAAGGATCGTTAGGCACTTGTATTTGCTTATTAGTCCTATTTGCTACTTTTATGTTGACAATGATGTTATAGGTCACAGATTGGTCTTGTTTGTTGTTCCAATCTGCAGCTTGTTGACAGAATAAGGAATCACCAGGACAGCTACTCTTTGAAAAACACTAGCGCATGAAACTGAATGGACTCCTTCTTCTCAACAGCAGCTCTCCCACACACTGCTGTGACACACTCAGATTACAATCATCACAACATGTAGTACACTAGTAGCCTTTGCTAAAACAAACAGCTTTGATAATAGACTCCAGAAACACACTTCCATCTGTCCATTATCACTTTGTGCTGGTTTAGCGCAATATTTTATCCACTGTAAACCTGCTCTGCTCCCGAACTAATCTTTTGTATATTGTTCGCTCAGCACAGCAGCAGAAGTTGCCAAAAAATCCTTATTTGACTCAATGTTTATTGCTTTACTGTCAATCCGCGCAATTACTGGCTTTGAGGCAAGGATTATCTGCAAAAACAATCAAAACAGTGTGAAGAGAACACTATCAAGGCAGGAATAAAATACACAAAACCTTGTACAAAAACATAGGCAAGGAAATCACCCATGAAGGCTAAGCTGGGGGAACAAAAGTCTTACCTTCAGTACTAATGTGCCTGTTCAAATATGTGATAGCCTCAAATAAGGTTGAATTGATTAGTGGCTCTTACTGTACATGAAGCGCTAATCTAACTATTCCTCTAGAGCCGGCACGAGTCAAGAGTCTCAAATGCTGCTGAGTTCACAGATACAGCATGAATTCATATATAGATCTGTCACTCTGCATGTGTGCCAGCAAATCAAATCTCTCCACAAAACCTTACAAAATTAAGTCGTTCCAATAAAACACACATGTTCCTTATTGTACATTTGCTACTTCATTGTCAGATATCTCAGGAGTAAGCTGTTTTCACTTGTGGTTGGGCAACTATAGCTTTTGTGCTGAACAAACTGTCACTCAAGACGGGTCCAAAGACACATGTGGCTGAAATAAACAACTTTAGTTTGAGTGACAGTTCTGCGTATATTTTCATTTTCTCTCATAAACTTTATGAATATTACTGTTGAAAATATAGTCTTAGCTTACGGTGGATCATTCTTTGAATATAATGGTGTTTCAGCAACAGGCAAAGGGATTTTCCTAAAGCTTAAAGTCTATAGCAGCTTTTTTGTCCTACAGTATATATTCTTATTTATAGGTTTCGTTTATGCTCTAGAATTTGATTATGTCACAAGGCCAGATTGTAAGTCTGTATCTGTCTCTATTGGTAACGTATCTCTTTTTATATGGTCCTTTCATTCAAGGCACTCAAAGCACTTTACAATCAAGGATCCACTCCCCCAGTGTACGCAGACACTGAGGCAAACAGGTTAAGAGTCTTGCCCAAGGACACAACAACAGTCCACACTAGGGTGACCAGACGTCCCGAAAAATTCGGGACAGTCCCGAAATTCACGCATGTGTCCCGAATCCGGAATCCTGTCCCACGTGTCCCGAATTTCATCCTTGCCCCGACTGACACCCATGGAAGGACACCTCGCAGAGTCTGACCCATGGAAGTATAATGACCTCTGCACGTCATTACGCCAGGCTGCACGTCCACATTACGCCTCAAAACACTGTATGAGAGGCTGTAGTGCTGCCGGAGTCTTTAAAATGCATCAATACAGACCTATTTCCTGTGCAATTTGATTGAAAACCGCTTCTCCTCGGGGCGCGCAAGTTGCCTGGCGGAAAGTGTAGTGATAACACACAGGGAGCGAGGGGAGAGAAGCGGTGCAGCTGCTGCCTCTTTGTCTCCCTATGAGGAGGTCAACAGCAGATCACAGCTCATAGAACAACTCCACTTAGGCAAAAGTTGGTCATATGTTTGCCGTTCCGCCCCCAAATCCTTGTGCGGTGCGGTCTGTTTGGCCCCTGGAGCCCAGCTCCTGCTTGCGCGAGGCATTTTGCTTGCCATCCTGCTCCTCGTGCGTAATGTTTGGCCCGTACGCGCTCCTTCCGCGCACAGTTGACTTCCCACTTCGCCTTGGACTCCCTCGACAGAAACTAAAGTCATATACACTCGTTTTGCGTGGTTTCTAAAAGTAGCCTGCTTAACAGAAATGTGTTTCGCGGTAATTTTCTGATTGAATCTGCAGATCTATTAGTTCATCAGGTGTTTTTTGGTTTATTCAGCCAATATGAGACGGATTGACACGAATTAAAGACTGTTCAATGCTTCCTGGTGTGAGGAACATTACTCTTTTGTCAAAAGTTATAAGGTTTCTGTTTCCACACTATGTGCTGCGAATGATGCAAGCATCTAGAGTCTAGACTTGTCACTCTGAGCGCGCTCCTCTCCCCTCCTCCGCATTCAGACAACCCCCCCCCCTCTCTCTCTATTTCAAAAATAAAAATCAGCGTCCCGAATTTTGAACAATCTCATCTGGTCACCCTAGTCCACACTTATGGTCCCACTGTGGCACCTTAGGTTCCAACGGTCTCCCATCCAAGTACTGACCAGGCCCTAATTTTCTTAGCTTCTGGTCTGAATGGATCAGGCTCTGACAAGCTGGTGGATGGTGAGCAAGAAACTGTTTTCTATTATTAATAATGCACTTTGCTGTAAAAAATCGAAAAAATATTTTATTTTAAAATCTAGAGATTTTTTTTATTGGTGACTAGACCCAGTAATCCTTTGTATTACAACACAAAACTGCAATCAAGTAATATTCACTTTAGCTGCCCTTCACCTGATTAAATATAATTATTAAAATATTATTGGCCTGCAGAATGTTGTGAGGTCACGTGAACAGAACTTTGTTTAGAATATTAATACTTGTAAATACAAACAATAATTTTATATAGATTGTTATTATACAGTATATCTTGTCGTATATTTTTGAATGTTGTTCTCACAGATTTCTATTTTTTTTTTCTTACATATATTGATTATAGAGAGTACAGTATATAATTTCACCATCGAGATAGAAGTAGGTTAGGGTTAGATTTAGGAATCATTAACCTAAGATTACTCACCCACCCCAGGAGGAAATCAAATCTAATATATAATGTGTAATTTTCATGAATATAGTTATTGTGACTGTGTCTAGTAAAATAAGAAGTTCTAGATGTCTAAGGCACTTTAAGTTGATCGTGATTCATGTTCCTTAAGAAAAAACAAAAACATTTACTCCAAGTTTACACTTCATTGTGATTAGTTAAATCTAGCTGTCACTCAAAAACAGAGCCTAACAAAGAACAAGAAGTGGCGTGAAAAAGTGTTTGAGCATCAAGCTGTAGCATAATATCACGGGTATTGGCTCACAGTTTTGTTTTTATTGTGATATCACTCAGCTATATACCGTCTTCTTTCAGCCAAGAAAAAGAAACTATAGGCTACAGGAGCCTGGATTTTGTCCATTTCCTTTGGCTTAGGGCAACTCTATTGTTGATATAAAAGATGGTGCGGAGCGAGTGGGCTGCAGATGAAAAGGCTCAGGGGGAAAAGTGAAATCTGCTTTGTTGTGACTTATGGACAATAGACGTGCAAAAGAGAGAGTTTGTGAAGCGAGGGGATCAAAACAGCGTGAACTCACCGTCACTCCCGGCTCTCCTCTGTCTCCTCTCGCGCCTCTGATGCCAGGACCTCCCTGAAAAATATACCAAAACCCACACTGTTAACACAAAACCATAACAGTTCCCAGATCTTGGTGTAAACTACTGAATAAATAAAAGATAAAATGCCAACGAGGGCTTTGAGATACTGTATATTGTTGCCTGTTATCAAAATTAGAACATAACACATTACAAAAACTACAACTTCATGTGCACACACCTCTTCATATATGTTCAAATATGAATGAGATCATTGCTTTAGCAGTAGTTCATGTTTCAGTATTCTCTGCTATGAACTTAACCCCTTGACGTCAGGTGTGCCGAATATGGCACGTACCGTTTAAACTCAAATTGCGGCCGCTGTGTGAGGTGCACACATCCATTCTCGGGTTCTGCATGTTCCT
Source organism: Mugilogobius chulae (assembly GCA_038363315.1). NCBI lineage: Eukaryota > Metazoa > Chordata > Actinopteri > Gobiiformes > Gobiidae > Mugilogobius > Mugilogobius chulae. Next base: position 38,018,157 of record CM076413.1, read on the forward strand.
TCAGCCCTTGTGAATAAATTGTGACCGCTTTTATTTTGGTGACCTCCTCCTGCTAAATGCTGCATCCTGTTGACGTGAGAGGACGCTACTTCAGCAGCAACTTGTCCCTGGAGGCTTCTACTCAGCGTTGGTCCGGCGAAATAAAGGTGAGTTTTGACACCAAAAAAATATGTAGTTGCTAACGCTGTGCCTGTCTATGTGCTGTGTCAATATGAAGTCAATATGACAAATACTTTTGCCGTAATCGGAGATTTTCGGTTTGTGCCATATAGGGGACACTGGACCATAAAAGCCCTTGTTTTGACCATTTTACGCTGTTTTTGGTCTTTTACAGATGTCTAGGGACTTTCCTTAGCAGTTGTTGGGTTAGTTATCGTCAAATTGTTGTGTTACACGTGTTTTTAAGTCACTACCCTGTGCTTCGATTCTATCACAGACCTGCCGCCATTGTTAGCAGTGTTTGTGTTTGGTTAGCATGAGAATGGTTTGGTGGATGTGCCTAGCTAGCTAGCTTCAGACGTGGTGTGCACCTCCGCCTGCTTTCTGATCCGTTCAGGCTCACGTTTTCTTTGCAACACAAACTTTAATAACTGTGACGTTGCACGCATCTACAGCTTGTTGTACTCGCTTTGTGGATCTATGAAGACCCAGGCTACGGATGTTGTTGTTGTGTGGTGCGTAAACTATGCTAACCTGGGACAACTCTGTTTAGCTTTTGTGATAAATCCCGGATTTTTTCGGGCTCGGTTCTGATTCATTCTGAACTCAGCCTTGTTTTAAATGTGTGATGTGTTGCTTTATTTATGAATTAATCGTGCAAAACCTCGCGTTGCATCGTTGACTGGATAAGCGCATGGATTGTGTTGTGTAGCTACGTGCAGTAGCTTGGGTGGCCAGTTAATGGTCGTGCGTTTCTGTCCATCTGTCATGTTGTTTTGTAAGCAACACAAACAGTTTTACATGTGGTGTAAGCACAATCACTCCATGCATTAGTGATTAAACAGTAAAAATTATATTGCCAATGCTATATTATTACATTGAATAACTGTTGTGTAGGCTTAATGTTTATTTTGTATTTTATTTCTGAGGTACCACCAGTGTGACAGCTGCTGTGAGGAGGACATCACTGCTGCTGCTGTGGGTGGATTGCCTCACCAATGTCATGGGTATGTCTCTATCTCCATATTTAGATATAAATCATTTGGTAAAGCTACATTATGTAAGATTTATGGTGACAGGTGTATCACCTGCATGACTTTATCTCACTCTGTGTCTGCTACCACAGTGCGATGATCCTGCCATTACAATGAGGAGGACACGCTGCACCTGACAGTACAATGAGGAGGACGATCTGCACCTGACGATACAGTGAACAACGCTCTGGACCTGATGTTACAGTGAGGACAACGTTCTGCACCTGACGTTACAATGAGGACAACTCTCTGGACCTGATGTTACAGTGAGGACAACGTTCTGCACCTGACGTTACAGTGAGGACAACGCTCTGGACCTGATGTTACAGTGAGGACAACGTTCTGCACCTGACGTTACAATGAGGACAACGCTCTGCACCTGTCATTACACTGAGAAGGATGCTCTGCACCTGTCAGTTTAGTGAGGAAGGCACTTTTCACCTGTCGTTATCATGAGGAGGGCGTTAATTACAGTAGAACAAAGATGTGACACTGAATACAGTCAAAAACTCCAAATCTATAAGAGAAAGATGAGGTGTGCTTCCTTATTCAAACAGTCAGACTGTGCAATCACTATTATAGACATTTTTGATGATGAACCTTTGTGAATTGACAACAAAGTAACTTGAACCATCCTAAACTGTCTCCAAAGTGGCAGTATTTTGTTGGCACTATGTTGCACATGAGTGTTTTTTGATTTACCCAGGCTTAGAGAGCAGTGGTGCAGTGTATGCTGTATACCAGTAGTTGTAATTGCACAAGACAACGAGCCAACAGGTCACCAACAACATTGATTAGTTTTTCAAAATAATTGTATTGACAGATGGGCTTCTTTCCAAATTACAGTGTATCTCAAATAATACTATTTTGATTGCTGACAAACAAATAGTGCCAATATATGCTATATAGCATATATATTATATACACAGCACTATGCAATTATATACCATATTATATATGTTTTTTTGTTTTTTTTCTAAGGGTATTTTATTTAATTTTAACTTTGACAATATGTTTCCATGAATAAATCTGGTCAATAAAGTGTCTTAGCCCAGGTAGTGGTAGAGTTGCCCTATTGTATTCACATTTTCAGGCATATTTTAGGTCTGTCCTGGAAACCTAATTTATGAAAATTGGGCCATGACAATTGAAAAAGCTTCGTTTGCATCAAATTGACACATCAATAAAATATATTGAGAATACAAGTTGGAAAAATGTGTTTTTCTGTGACTTAGTTGCAAATATGGGTAATTTGTGTTCCTCTGTGGCCCAGTGTGCCTTTTTTGGCACGTACCCAACAACTTTTTTATTTTTAGTGCTATTGAAAAAATTTCAACTGATCCTTGTTTTGGGGCCTAACTGAAGTAAAAATAATCTTTGAAAAAAAATTTTTATTTTCAGAAAATAATTCGGACGTCAAGGGGTTAAGGACTTGTGGTGTGAGAAAAAACTGAGTATTTCAGAGTGTCCTTTCATTGTGGTCAAAGGCACACCTTGGAAATATTCATCCTGTCCAATCAGCATCTTAATATGGCACAGCTGTGAGGTGAGGTGGATTATACTGTGCTTATAAGTGCTCACTAACATTGATATAATCAAATTGTGAACATTATTTGAGAAAAGCTGATCCTTTGTGTTCATAGAAAATGTTTTCGTGTTTAAAGAAGTATAAACAGCTTGGATGAAAAATGGCGGAGAAAGAGGTCGCAGCGGCTCGACTCTCCTCAGTTTTAGACAGTTTATTGTGTGTATTTAATTGTACATTTGCATGTGCAAGGCACAATAGTAAAGATTCATTCATTCATTCATGTACAGCCTTGTCATGGAACGAATACTGTATTTCATTGTTTTTACCTGACAATGACAAAGAAAGTAAATAATAATTCTATTCTAATTTCTAGTTTTCAGGGCTGAAAAAATTGAATCGATTAACCTCAACTTACTCAAATAGTCGTCAACTAATTTATTTATTGAGCAATTGTTAACAGGTTTTATTTAGGTTTCAAAACATATTCTGACTTGAGAAAACCCCGATTGAACAGCAATGATGATGATGAGCAATGAAAACTGTGTAAGTTTTGTGTTTTTGTGATAAATCTATAAATCGGGAACTTCCCAAATGACGTTACTGGAAAAAAGGCCGACCTAAACAAGTTGTTATGGGAAAAAAGCGCTTGAATCAAGTCTTATTTATCTAGTTTTAAGAATAATTTGTCTTTCTCTGTTATTCTTATTTGTGACATTATTTTTCATGTTTCAAGTGAGACATTTTCCTCTTTTATAAAAACTACATGTATTTTATGCTTGTTTCATTAGCAAATTATATCTTAAAGTCTCATGAACTTGTTACCTTTTTTAAGGTAGTACATTTTTCCAGAGTACCTAAATCGAAATAATAATTGCACAACTAATCGATTACAAAAATAATCGTTAGTTGCAGCCTTATTAGTTTTGTTTCTGGCTCTGCACCTTTTCTCTCACAATATATTTTTCAGTAACATCAGCAGAAAACTCAGACTGATTGCTTTAAAGCTTAAACACAGAAGAAGCCCTTCACATCTGTTAATAATGGCCGGATTTGCGATGCATTCTTCCTGTGTTTTCTTAAATAGGAGTTTCTGAACATAGCGGTGATCTCTGCATTACCATATTCAGCTTCAGGGGACACGAGTGAAGCTCAAACATGGGAAAAGTGAGAAAAAGCAAATAGAATGTGATCACAAAAGAAGTCAGACATAATTATAACACAATTTTCCATTTTTACAAGTACAATCATTTTCTTTCCGACAGCAAATCTGAATGACTGGCTTTGCACATAATTTGCACAAGGTTTTTCAGATAACAAAGCATGAATGCAATACGTGTGTGGTCAAATAGGATAAAAACTGTGATTATTGGTGGTAGAATTCACTGCTGCAAAAGGGCACTACCTGAAAAGCTGTCTCAAGAGCCTCAAATAGATCTGCAGCATTTCAGTTTAAGAAAAGTCAATAGTGGGCAGAGCATGTCTTGTTTTGCTTAATGCCGCTCTGATCGCAGACTGATCCTCTGTATTGAGTGGCACCAGAGACTTCAATTCAGTCGAGCAGAATTGGTCTTCTCAGTCGAACAAGTCAACAACCAATAAAATAAAATCTAAAAACAGCCCTCTGCATTGTCACCGTAGCCGGCACTTTACCAATTAGAGATTCACTGCTTACAACAACTGTTTTGATGTCACGCGGTCAATGTTTTCATGGCTATTTATTCTACAATTTTACAAAAGCAATACAATTTCAAACTGCAGATTAGAAACTGGAACAAAAACACGGATGAAATTTGCACCAATTGTGATATAATTACTTTTTTCAACAGCACGTTTTTGTTGATGCACGTCCCTATCTCGCAAAACAATGAGGAGGCGGACAGAAAAGGCTATAAACGAAGAGGGCAGTGCGAAACCCCAAATGGAAAAAAGTGAGAGATAGTGAGAAACAGAACAGAGAAAACTGACACAAGTCTCAGTGGGTAAATGAGCTCATTTAGTTGGTTTCTTCTTTTACCTGCTGCGTGACGAGAATATGGCTGTTTCTCCTCTGAAGCAGCACTGACGCAGGCCTCTGCTATAATGGTGTCAGTGGAGCCTGGACACACAGCTAATGTGCCCTTCAATATGTCTATAACCCATTATGCTCATATCTGTGAAGGTTATCATTCAGCCAGACACCTCATATCCTCAGACATATTTTCTATTTCAATATTAACTATCTCAATAACTTTCTAAATTGATTCAGTGCGTTTTTATATGACGTTTTTATGTTTGACCTGTGAAACACTATTTGTTTATCATATGGATACATGAGACCGGAAGCAGAGGATTGAAAAACACAGTGAAAACACTGTCTCAGGCTACTGGTTCATACCTGATCAAAAAAGATAGTTCTCGTCCCGTTTTGTTGTTTTTAAGAAGTTTCTCCAGCAACAAGACAAACAGCGTCTTTTTCTGCATTTGACGTGCGCAGTAGAGCAGAAAGTGACATTGACCGATAATCCCTCTAGAAACATTGTTTTAATGTACTTTCTACTACTTTTTCACTAAAACAAAAACTGTAAATTACCAGGAAACAGCATAAGTATTTTCAGGGTATGGCAATTGCATTTCTCTTGTGTTCCCTTGTGTTATACGCATTTACAGATACAAGTTATTATTATCTTGTTGAAAAGTGTAACTACTACATTTATCTAGATTTTAAAAACATAATGTGGCACTGCATGCACTAATTCTGTTTACTTGGGAAACATTTATTGCCCTATAAATAAATACAGATGTCAACACAAAATGATCCTGCAGAGGGTACTTACAGGTGGTCCAGAGGGCCCTGGGGGTCCTTTACTGTCCTGAGAGCAGGTGCAGGCATGAGGCATCGCAGGGCACTGCTCTTCAACTCTCTGGAAAATACACAGCAGGCTGAATAAACAAATATGCAAGCTGTGAGGTTGAGCACATTCATCAACAAAAAATAAATACAAATGAAGCAACTTACTACTTAAGAGTCACAGTATCTTATGTGTATGTGCACTATGTAACTTTTCTTTTTTTTTTTTTGTTTTTTTTTAGGAACTAGACATTGCCACAGAGATTGGAATATTTAAATGAAAAAATAAAAATTTTAATTCATAGGCCAATGAACATATCTTCGTGAATACAAGTACGTGACACCACAAGGCCAAATCAAAAATCTCATCTACGAAAAGATAACGACCTCAGAAGCTACGTACATCAGTTTCATGCTATACTGTGGCATGACATTTACTGGCAAAAGGAAAGAAAGTAAGTAATCTTTATTTATATACCACAGTGGTCTCCAACCTGTAGCTCGAGAGGTATCAGTAGGTCGCGAGTCGCCACCAATTGCCCAGTAGCTCGTCTTTTGGAATTACATAATCAGCTTTTTTGCTCAAATAACTACATGCTTATTTCTATTGTAACTTTACATGTCTAATTGTGTCTACCTCTAAATAGATAATGGTCACTGTTTCATAATGGCGTTTAACTGTGCCATCGTAAATTTCTTGTGCTCGCTAAATGTAGCTCTCCGCCAGTTTGACATTGCAAAAGTTGCTCTCCTGGCAAAAAAGGATGGAGCCCCCTGATATACCCTTCACACATAAAAAAACAAAAAACAAAAAAAAAAAAACACACAAAGCGCTTCACGAATATTGAGGCCAACAAGAAAAAAAAATAGGTTTGAAACATCTGCAGCTGCATCAGTGTTAATAAGTAGCTTGCAATCAATTTTCCCCTGACAAAAAATATATTGTTAAAGTATTCGTTCTCATACAAAATGAAATAGTTCTGTCCATTTACATTTTGAAGGAAGCAAAAATCAGAGACAGGATTTTAAGTATTAGAATGTGATGACCTCATAACATGAAAGGAGTGAGTCTTACCAAAGCAGGAAGTTCGCAGCACTTGTCTCTGCTGGCCCAGGACGTGCTGCAGATGATGTCAAACATCTGGAGCTGAAACTGCAAACACACACATACCAATTACATTAAAACTACAACTCTGCAGCATGTCATAAATGTGCTTCTAAAACAAAACAGAAATGAAATATCAACTGTAGCCTTTGGAAACAGGGAGGTTTTGTTTTGCTCCAGTGTTGATAAGAAGGAGAGCGCTGCTTCTTATGAGTTCTAATGAGAAGCTGAAATATTCTGGGAGAAAGGCGGCAGCAGTTGGATGATAGCTAATAAACAGTGTCCTGAAGGCTGCTCGTAATGGGCTCCACACCAGACTTCAAATTAGGTCAGTGCCAAACAAGAGCTCCACTGTTACTTTGATACTTGGATTTCTGACCACCACAGAAGCAACAAAGTCTAACTATACAGTAATGTTATGTCTAGGGCAACAAAATATTACAATTCAGTCAAAAGTGCAGGTTGAACTAGGATGCACTGTTAATCAAAATCAAATTGAAATGGATATTTTAATGAATGCAACTAGTCAAAAAAGCTGCAATTTTTGAACTACCATGATATTCTTCATAAACTACAAAATAACCAGTAATTTTCTGCATAAAACTGTTACTACTGCGGTTTAGATTTGTACAAATGTAACACTGGGGTAAACGAGTTGAATACCGTAGTTAGTTACTGTTATGAGGCTAGGTCGCATCTAACTGGTCAGAAGACCGGTTCGACTCTAGGAGGGATTGGTACAGTTAATTAATACACAACACAATGATTTTAGTGTGGTTGGTACCATGTATTGTAAGTGAATGACAAAAATACAAAAGAATATATGAAAACCCCAATATTTACAATTGCAGAGTGCATTAAGTTGTTTCTCTTTCTTAAAGAAAATAGATCGATCATGTACAATATTCACAATAAGAAAAAACACAATTCATGGGTAGCTTGTTCCCTGATGAATAGTCAAATCACAGTTCACACAATATTCAAAACCAGTTTCCAAGTCGAGAGAGCGGGGCACAACCCAAAATGTCCAAAGTGCCAATGTTATGAGTCTCAAGGCTTAAATGTCCATATTCACGATTGTCCATAGGCAAAGTGTCCGTTTGTGTACGATTGTCCACAGGCTAATAGCCTTTGAGTGTGTGATGTGTGTGAGTGAAAAGGTGGGGGGGAGACAAGGCTACCAGAGCCTCCTACCAGACCAGCAGGGGCGCTTGAACTGAGGCTTGTTTGGCTCCAATCTTAGCTCGCCATCGGGTGGTTTTCCGAGCAGGAAAACCTGGCCAATTCCCTTTTAAAACCGACGCACCACGCGACCAAACGGCTCCTACCCCTGCGCTGGCTGAAGGCTGTGGTAGCTGCTCCGTGATCATCCCCCACGCTTCTGATCTGAGCGCAGCGCCATTGGCATGTAAAAAACTCTACGAGCAGCGTGATTGGCTGAACGCGGGCACGCTCCGATGCTACGTGGGGACGTTCGCGCTACGTGATGCGATGACGTAATCACGCAGGGAGAACAGACGGCTCACATTAATTAATATATTTTCAAGTTTAAAAAGAGCGTTTTTTCAACGTGGTTACACAAACATGTCCCAAAACACGTGATTCTGTTATTATTGTTTGTCCGACCATTGACATAATTCAGTCATTTTATTAACATTTTGTGTTCACATTGTCAGAAGTCCAGACTGTGGACAGAACCATTTTCTCCCTTTATTAACATTGTACTCTGCCAATAAATATCTAAAAGGAAAGTTCACATATAGTAACAAGACAAAATATTTGAATTACAACAAGAAAAAAAATCTTCTGTTGCCTTTGACAGTTTAAGTTTAGCAGTTCTGTATACAGACAACAAATACAACTTGCATCTATATAACCATCGAAACCACAATATACTAACAAAATTATCGAGACATGAAAAGGTGCTTATCGTACGTTTTTAAGGTTAAGGTTAGGTTAAGGTACACTTTTTTGTCCCGTAGGGAATTTGTCCTTGCATTTGACCATCCTTCAATGCTCTGGGCATCTCCTCAGGAGCAGTGATCGGGACCCATCTCCAGTGTTCTTGCTAGGCTTGACATTCTGTTGTATATCTACGTTTTCTTCAAAACTGAGTTAAAATTATCAACAAGAATATGTGTTGAAGATCTAAAGGGTTTTCTTAGCGTTTTGTATTGCAGAACCAGGTTGTGAATCCTGAACTTTTGAGTGAGAAATGTGTCATGAAGGACAAAATCTGTCTTTGGAAAATGGTTTATACTCTTTAATTATTGCCCTGGTATCACAGACCCACAGGGGGTCTCAGACTTTAAAGAGCTGGGCACTCTAAGACAAAATGGAACTAATTGAACCTAAAATAGGCCTGTTGGGATTAGTTTGGGGTTTTGACCCACTTAGCACACCAATGTATTATAATAAATAGGACAGACAGTTTAAAAGCCTTTTCCTTGTGACTTACAATTTTAAAACACACTCTAGATACAGGAGGAACACAAAAAATTCCTGTTTGCAAATTAAGTGAAAATTGCTTCATCTAATATTGTTAATGCACCTTTTCTCCAAAACAAATTGCAATCCTTTCAGCTGATACATTTGGAGCGGGACCCTCCTGCCCCTGCTTGCGTGTGCCAAAGTGTGCCTAAAGTGCGGCATAATTGGTGGAGCAGAGCTAGCAAAGTATATATTAAGCACTTTCCACTTGCAATAAATAAAAGAACTTCCTCCAAGTGACTCACTAAATGGGTTGTAGTATTTATAGCTGCTATTTCAAAGGCAATAATAGTCCACATACGCACACGACTATGCATACAATGATCAAAGCATTTTTCGGTTATCATCTGTTAATTTAGGCTAAATTCTTGTCTCACCAGATAAGAATCTTTATGTTCAAAGGTCCTCCACCTGATTTTATACCACGTTTTGGTTTAGCTTGGGTAATTACTACATTGTTGTCATCTAACAACATGTTTAATTGAACAAAAATTGTGGCTAAGGCAGCCAATCAACAATGTATAGTACAGGGGTGGCGAACCCAAGGCTCGCGAGCAGTGTTGGGTAAGTTACTTATAATTGTAATACATTATATATTACTAGTTACAGGAGTAAAATGGAATATATTTGTATACAATATACTGTCTCAAAAATGTAACTGAGTTACACTACTGTGAGTTACTTTGAGTTACTTTGAGCTAATTGCATGCGTGTTTAGACATTGTACAAACTAATCCTGTTACATTTACACTGATTAGTGGTGAATTTATGGAAGGTGACGTCACAACATTTTCCTCATATATTTGATTCACTTTATGCAAATAGACAGTATGTTATGGTATTTTGGTCTGAAGTGTCATTTTAACAGAGTAAAAAGCAATTAATTTACATGAAAGTAACTGAGTACTCAGATTGTAACTGTAATATATTATCAACATTTTTAAAGTAATGAGTTACACTGCTTAGTTACTGAAAAGTGGAATATATTACAGTTACTAGTTACTTTGTAACTAGTTACTCCAACACTGCTCGCGAGCCGCATGCGGCTCTTGGCCAATCTTTGGCTAATTCAGAAACATTTACGTCTCCACACACTCTCTCTCTTTTCGTCTCGCAGACATGAGGAGAGAGAGCTGTATGTGCGTAAAGCTGCTGTGCTGTAACCTGGCTGATCCTGCCTAATTAAGCTAAAACATAGAAATCCTGGTCTTGCGAGTGTTTGAAGTCCACAGCAACACTCTACTACTCACAAGCTTTCATCCACTTTTTATTTTACGAAGATAGACCTCAGATTCACGGAGTTATGATTGTTTTCGCCTTTACTGAAAATTGCCATTCATTTTAATGGGGCGCGCGCGCAGAATTTGACGGGACCTTGCGAAGCATTTCATTCTCTATTACAGGACACAGGACATGTAAAAGTGATATTAGACATGAGTTCAGACATCCTGATCCAAGTTTGTGAAGTTTGTGTTGTTTTAGACCCTCTACAGCTCCTGCTTCCCTGTCACTGCTGCGTCTGTGCCTCTCCACGGTCTGCGCTGGGAAGTGCAGGGCCGTTTTAAAGGAATATAAGGACCTTTAAAGGGGGGGCTCATCTAACATGAAAAAATGTAAACTGATATTAGAATTTGATAATAATTATATTGTTATAACTGACTCATGTCTCTTTTAATTATAATAAAATTACATCACATAATAGGAAAAACACATCTAAAACTCACCAAAAAGCAGGAAATTGCACAGAATTTTTAAAAATTCTCCTGGGGGAGAATTCCCCCAGACCCCCCTTAATTACATCTACACAATGTTCTATTAAAAAAAAACATCTTTAATAAAGGGGTGCACGGTAGCCAAGTGGTTAGAGCTCTGGCTTCCCAATAAGGAGGTCGTGGGTTCGACTCCCGGGTCGGACCATATCAACATCTCACGATCTCTCTGGGTGGAGTTTGCATGTTCTCCCCGTGTCACCGTGGGTTTTCTCCGGGTACTCCGGTTTCCTCCCACCTCCAAAAACATGCATGTTTAGGTTAATTGGGCATCACTGTAAATTACCCTTAGTGAGTGAATGAGAGAGTGAATGTTTGTCTGTCTAACCCTGTGGCAAGTTGGCCACTGTCCAGGGTGTTCCCGCCTAAGGCCCAAAGTCACTGGGATAGGCTCCAGTCACCCGCGACCCCTAACGGGATTAAGTGGTAGAAAATGGATGAATGAATCTTTAATAAAGGGCTAACAGTGTCTGTGTCTAAATTCAATCAAATTTTTTTTCGCCCCCTGGTGGTGGCAGTAGGTCGATTCATGGTGCGGCTCTTCAAAGATGACGGCTGAAAATTTCTGCTCTTGGCCTCTGACCAGTTCGCCACCCCTGCAATATATCTTGTTTGGGCCTTTAAGTGAATGTAGTATAAAACGATTTACTGGTTGATGTTGACCCAAAGCATCCAATAAGATTTGATATTTGATTCACAAAAAGCTGTTAAGTTGATCTTTGAAGGATAAATAGCAGTTACAGCATTTTTCTAACAAGTTCTGAAGAGGAAAAAAGCTATTTTCAGCTTCTATCACATCGGTTATCTCTCCTTCACTGTGGTTCTCCTCTGGGTATCTCTTTTTCCCACTGGGTTTTTCCAAAAAATAGTCTAAGGACAGTGGATGTTCTGGGACAACTGTCCATTTGGTTGTTTGCAGTGAATGTTGGATTATCTGTTCTTTATTATTGACCAATGACTGTTTCTTAGTTTAAGATTCTTCTATTAGATCCCCATTAGAGCTAGCCAATATATATCGTACAGAATCATAGAATTTTTGTCCTACATTGTCTGTCTGTTCATTGTAAAGCCTTAGAAAGAACAACCAAATCACAAGACTGTGGATGCTCTGCAGAGGCTACAACACTAACAATGAAAGAAATATGACACAAGTCACAGTTACTCATAAAAAACAACAGTTTTTCAAAAAGAGCAACACGTACAGACCAAATGGTTGAACAATAAAGTTGCAACCACTCAAGGTATTTACCTGAATTTCAATGAACAAATATCAGGTACAGACACTGAATTAATGATAAAGTTTGCCTGTGAAGTAGAAACAGTTGCTACTGACCGGAGCAGAGCCATCTCGTCTCCCTCGAGATCTGACCAAACGTCCGAGGACCTCCACTCCGTCTGTGGTGATGTTTCCCGCTGCATTCACTGGTTTCGCACCAATAAATGTACAATCCAGAACCACCTTTACTGAGGTCTTGCTCACAATAACATGTAGCTGTAGGAGAAAAAAAGACAAATCTCAATATAAAAGCATCTATCAACAATAAGCACATTTATTGTATTTACTGTCATGGCTGTGTTATGATCATCCGTTTTAACTAAACTAACCAATTATTTATTCATATTTTAAGCCTTGCGGTGTCAGCTAAAAATAGATTAAAATAAAAATATGCATTCCATGCGTTTATGTGCAATTATAAATGATGGCCTAATAAATCTGCTGGCACAGACACCACCAGAGCATGTGGGACATATTAGCAGAGACATTTTACATCTATTTCGACTGATGATTACATTTGCATACATTTATGCTGGTTTATGGTAGTGTGAGAATGAAATATTTTGAATTGAATTAAAACAATCTTACGACAAGATATGCTGACAATTACTAATGTTAAGGCTGCAGACCAGTCTTTCTTGTCTATTATTTTGTCCCTGTTCCTATTAAATTTGAACTTATTTAACAGAAATATTGGTGATAATTTATGTGTTTTGATAACACAATTGGGCTAGCCTCGTCATAGATCTGAAAGAGATGTTATTATTCGTAGCAATTACTACATCTGAGAACAACCCATGAACCTTCAGCTGGTCCATAATTAAAAATACAGTCGTGCCAAAGCCTTGAACCATGAAATGCAAATGGCAAAAAATAAAGCAGAAAAATAAAGCAAGATTACATCTGCTTGTCCCTTTATAAGAGAAATACCAACTTGATCACAAAACTCCAATTAAAATATTTCTAAAGCAGCATGCAGTATTGCCTACACACCAATTAGGTCAAACTTTGCTTATTAACTACACTAAAAAGCCGTTCCAATTTTACAGGACCCTATGGTAAGCGATGCACCTGCTGTGTCCCTGTGCAAAACCTCCCGATGCTAAAAACAGACTGTGTGAGCCTCAGAAAGACTGATTGTATGTTTGTTTTTGTTCCCAGCTTTTTAGATAACTCTGTTGGCTTTTTAAACGGACCTTGATTCAATTTCAAGGACCCGTTTAAAAGAAAAATAAATAAAAAAAATCTTTAATGCTTTTTCAATTTGGTAGATTTCTTGCACTAAGCTTATACAAATGAGCACAAGAACAAATCTAAGGTCTCATATCTTTGAGCTATAAAGGCACCCTATTTATCCAAGTCAGGTAATCCTACATAAGAGATAATATTCTGTATCTAAATACCCATTTTTATCATTGTTCAGTTATAAGACAAATTACAGTTTAGTTTATGAACCAATGACAGTGCTGCTGCATCATTGTCACGACGCGTTTGGGGTTTATTTTCAATACCGTGGAAAAAAACAACAACCATTTTGGCAACGATACGAGTGAGCTGATGCTGCCTCACGTTATCTGCAAAAGAAAATGTCAAAACAAAGCAAATGACAAAGGCCTATGGAATTATTCATGTTTTGGTGCATTAGAGAATAATCTCAAACAGACATTTCGGACAGCTCTATTCATCACGGACTTTGACATATCTGATAGCAGCTTTCTCTGCGGAGGAAAGAGGACAGTAGTGAACGGAGGGCAAAGGAGGACACCAAAAACTGTAAAACAAATGTAATATACAAGGAGTTTGATACATCACCACCTGGGACAAAATCAACACAAATGAAACAGCAATTTCCTGGTGAATCTGGAAAACTGGCATTGTTTCGTCTCACACTGGGATTGTTACAGCGCTTTTAAAAACACGCTTTCTGAGGTGACGCGGGTTCAAGTAGACAAAGCTATCAGCGTTTTTGCCGACTCTGCACTTTCTGCCTGATGTTAGAACAGAGCGAGCTTACATTTGCATTATTGAATGAGTTCATACCATGTGCTGGGTGAATTTGTCTCTCCTGTGGACTGCAGTACGAAGAATATTTCAGATTTATAGCAATTACTTCAAGCTATTAGTTAATTATTTAAAAGTGCACTAAGTAACTTTTGGTGGAGATACAGCAAGCTATAACTAATGCATTTTTGCTAATTGATTAGTTCAGCAATTGGCTCTGTGGACAAAAAGTTAGTTGACTTGTTTATATTAAAGATAGCTAAATTATGTTAGGCTGGGCATTTCTTCTATTTCCACTATGTCAGTCTAAAATAAATAAATATATAGAAGATCATGTGAAAATGTGTTAAAGACTTTACAAATCAGTGTTCGGTCTACATGCTACGCTAACATAAAGTATCATAAGATGGCTATTTGAAAGATAAACAAGCTAACTGACATTGTGTACATAGAGCCAGTAAGAATACAAAAAGTAAATATAAGATTTTGAACAAATATTTCCTCAGATAAAACTAAAACTACTTGAGGACATCCTGCATCCATGTTCATGGTTTCTCTTTTTGAGGGAATTCTTGCTCAGTCTGATTCATTAAAACTTTCTCTGTTTTAGATACTCTGCATAATCCAGATAACATGCTTTTATTACTCAATTGGATGAAAATACTGTAAAATCACAGGCAATAATATAGTCACTACTACAAATACTATTAACTGATGCATCAGCCGTTTCTTTATTGGGAACCATCTGACATTGCATCATTGGTGTCCGTTTGCTTCTCAGGAGGCGGGGACTTTTTTATGTAGCCAATCATTGCTTTTTGGTTTTTTGACCAGGGTGTAAATCATGTGTGTCAGAGATTGTTGCTATTTCTATGTGGTAACGTACAAATTAAAAGGTACTATATATTCAATTAAATGCACAAAAAGGAAAATGGTCCAGTTTTTTCTGTATTTAACTCTGGTTGTTTGCAATAACAACACTTGCTCTCTAATTGGAACCGTAACTGTTTTTTAACATCTACAGTCCTGCTTGACTTAGAAATGAAATTGAGTGGAGGCACTAGGTGGCACCAGCCTAGTCAGATATTTACTATGTGCCAAAGGATTTGTGAGAGGTAACAATTATCTAGACACATTTAAAAACCTACTTGTCAGGTAACCTCATAATAACTTGGAAAGCCACACCTTGGAAATGACTTTGTATGTCTCTTTGATGGTTACGTATGTTTTTCTGAGGTATTTGAAGCCTGAAGCAAAATAATAACATCTTCGTGGGGACAAGTGGAGTTCCACCAGAAAAAGTTACATAATGCATTTTTAAAATAACGTAATAATATAATGACTGTAAGGGGTAGACCTAAAGCAATGTATATGTTGGCAAACTGCTATTGAAATAAAATGTGTGATCTTCACAAATAGACTTTCAAAGAGTTTGAAGGACAATATCAAATACACTCTGTGCACAGAAGTCAGTTGGCTTATTTATTTTCAAAAATGCTAACATTTTCAGTCTAAAATGAAAAATGACTAAAGATCAGGCAGTGAGTTGTTGGTGATGTTAAATACTTTACAAATGAGAGAATATTTCATCAAAGAACAAAAATTTGTTCATAAAAAGATGTGTTTTTTTGTCAATGCTAACGCTGAAGTTTGACAATTTGAAAATAAACAGCTTCTATGCACAGGGTTAATTGCTCAAGTTTTTTTTTTTTGTTTTTTTTTTTAAAGAATATCTAAAATCATTATCCAAAGTGTTGAACAACTTTTGGATTACAGTGTGAATCAGAATAAACATAATAAACATAAAGATGTTTTTTTTCTGAAAATACTAAGAGAGAGCCTAAATAAAGGAGTGAAAACACACACACTTGCATTTACATTATTTCAGTAGGTAGTTATCTACAGCCAAAAAGTGCTCTGTCTTCACTTATCAAGAGGACTTTTCAGTGATTCTATCCCTGCTGACAACCCTCTTCTATTTCATTCAGCCCAGTTGTTACTTCTTCACCTTCACCTGTGTCTGCTGCTCGAGTTTCTGAATATGTGCCTGGCTGAACACTGTGTTTTGCTCTCATGAGGTGTTTTCATATGGAAATCTTCGCACGACAAACAGAGCCGCGAAACACTTTACAGTTGTCATCTCATCTAAACACAGACGTACACTTCCCGAGGCTGGGCAGTCGCCGTCTCTCTGAATATTGTCAGAAAATAAGACACAAACAAGAGAAAAACACTGGAGTTGACGGACAGCAGAGTGGAGTTTTATGAGACTGAGAAAATGAAATGGCGTTTGGGAAATCATTGTTGCATTTGGATTTAAATTGAAAGCAAACAGGATTACTTTAAATTCAACACTCTGGATATTTTTCTTTTATCTCTTCTTTACACATTTTCAGCATGTTTCCCCGATCATTTAAATTACAGTCAGGCAACTTTCAAAAACAATTATAATCTGAAAATAGAATCTATTTTAATGACAGCACCTGTGTCACGTACAAAAAATACAGCTACCTTTTTATAACAAAAACACATTACTAGGATGAAATCAATCAAGCATTTCTCATTTTCATCAATAAAAAACTTTAAATGAAAATATGTATTATAAGCCTCTGTTATCTTGTTTCAACATTTATTTAGGTTAAAATTAGTTGAAAAAGTTTCACAAGACCAGATTTATCAAAACAGCTGCTGCACTGTGGGTGCAAAGGATGCATGTGCTATTTGTGACCATTTTGCACTCGATTGGAACATGCACATATTACATACTACAAAAAACAGGCATGCACAACAAATGTGTCTATTTGAGAAAGAAATGCTCCCCCTAAATTATTTTGCACATGAAAAGCTTGATAAATCTGGACCAGAATGTTAAAAAAAACACAAATTTTACTATATTCATTCGATTACAGTACTGAAATACGTCTCTTGTTGCAGCCTGACAACATTCAAACATTCGATTAAATAATAAAGATCAATCAGAAAAGTGATCAGACATAAATAACAAAACTCACCTTGTGAAAACTTCCATGGAAGATTCTCTTTATTTCCACTCCCTCAAATGTGACCGTCTGAAAGTCTCCTTTGTAGTCGTAGTTGAAGAAGGTCAATGATTTTCCTGAGTCTGACCACACACAAAAAAGAAAAAAACGATGATGCAAAAGTGCCAAGATTTGAAAACTGATATATTACACATTCATATTACTCTCTTTAATAGTGCTTAAAGCGGAAAATCAAAAACAACCGTTACAATCAACAACAACATCATTTTTGCTGCTCCGTGTGACAATCATTTATAGGTTAGTTATGAAAATGTATTGCACTATAGAGTCAGAAATACTAATGAATGAACACTGAGTTAAGCATTTAGCATGTTGTCCAACTGGTTAAACATTAGGCTAACCGATAATTCTACTGATGTAACAATGCAGAGGTCTTTAGGCGAAATTTAACAAAACGTACTGTCGAGGATGACTCCAACTAACGGCTCATTATTGTTGTCCATAATTTCCCACAATGCAAATGGCTCCTGAGGGGTCTCGGGCAGCAGACGGAGCATCAGTGAAATAGTGTAGTCAGAGGGTAAACCTTCAGGGTGGAGAAATCTGAGGCACAAAAAACAAAAAGTGATGATCCTGGTTCTTCTTTGGTTATTTTCAAAGCAGTCGTGACTCTTCTGCAGAACTTTAAGTTACGATTGTCTTTCAGGGATCCTTCTTGTTCATCTGAGCTGTATTTTCAGCTGTATTTTCACTACATCTTTCAGCCTTCCAGCTCCTTCTTAAACTTTTAAGGTGCCTGTCACAGTCTGGAGAATTACAGTTCAAACCAGACCTCAAGCAGCTGAACCAAAAAAAAAACACACCTACAATGACGTGAGCCACCTTTAGATAAGATACTGTCTGGTTGCACAGTGAGCAGGGGAATTAACCACTATTAAAAATGTTATTATAACAACTTTTAAGTTTTATTGTCAGAAGAAAAAAAAAAGTCACAATTATTTGTAATTGTTGATACTTTTGACCTGCAACATCAAAAATCAGTCAAAAATATGTTTTCATTTATGTCTATTGGATTTCAAGGCTTCATTTAACTTGGCTCGTAACATTATTATATGAACTCAATTCTGCACACATTCTGGAAAGACACTCGCTGAAATGGAAGCCAAACATTATGATGACCAAAATATTTTTTGGAAATTCAGTTGAGAAGAAAGCACACATTTCTTTTCCATCCACATATGCACAAAGCGTCTCTATGTTCACCGTTTTCAAAACCCCAAAATGTTTGTCTTTCTGCTAAAATAGGTTAAAGTACTTCTGTCAGGCGAACATGCTTGTTTTGGTTTGCTGAGGCGTTTCGCTTTGGTTTACGTGCTTAAACCACAATGCGCAACTATGATTGGTTCACCACAAAGCAACTTGTTTATATCGTACAACAAGGGTCGGCAAACTTTTTGGCTTCGGGTGCCTCTTTTAAAAGGTCCAGCCTCTGAGTGTGCCACTATTGACGTGATCACATGACGTGGTACTTTTCCTGTCCTACATTCATTTGCCAAGTTGTTATTATTTTACTGTCACATGTTTAAATAACATAATTTAAAATAATGCAAAATATTACAAAAACTTGAATATTTTTTCTGGTGTGAAACAGATTTGAACAGACAGTAAATTAGAGGAAAATCTTCATTCTGCTGCTTGTAATGATGTAATGATATTGATCCACAGTACTGCATAGCAGTACATTTAACTGAAGTCACTCATTTTTAGCTTTTTTCTTGTTAACAAGTCCATTGTGAAAGAAATATTTTTAAGGGAATGCTCAATTTTATAACAGTACCACCACAAAAGAAAATACAAAATTCTAACAATGGATGCAGATTCATACAAGCTCTGATAAATGTCAAAATTATCTAAAACTAGTCGGAAAAGATGGTTAGTTCCCAATGGTGTAATCTGTTGTAGACATAATTTCTGACAAGCCTATTCTAATCTATTGTAATCAGAGAAAAGCCTTAGTGCACAGAGTTGCTCACTTGGTGGGTTGGGACACCAGAGCGTCTCGGTGTAAACGATAACAAGGGAAACTGTTGAATGACCCCGGCTCTAAAGAAACGCCAAGAATTGTGCCGTATTCTTTCTCCACCAAACTGAATTTCTCCATCATGCGGAAACCTGCAGACAAAATGAACAGACTTTCTTTCATAAAAGTGTCTTATGAGAAAAGAGAGATATACATGAGGCTTTGAGCACCTGTGAAGCTAATTCTCTGTTGATAGAGCACCTTACCTGCCAACGTGTTACCACTCATCAAAACTGACGGACAGGCTGAAAAGTAGAAAGAGAGGTTTTGTTCATGAGGTAAATGACTTTTTTGTGCATCCACTCTGCTTCCATTTATGTAGTTTTTCTTTAACTTTTCTGTTTGAGGTCCTTTTATTCCCATCTGCCTCTTTGAAAAAGTCAGGTTACTTACTGGCAGTAGCAGCCTCACAGACGAATGTTATAAGCTGTTCCTCTATTTTCTTCACAGCGTCCAAGTCGTCCACAAAGAAAACATGTCTATCGCTGGGTTTACTGGCGATGTTCACCAGCTCGCCGTAGTCCGCGTCCGCAAAGCCAATAGCAAAGATGATGTATCCTGAAAGTTTTTACACATAAAAAGTTTTAGTGGAAACAAATTTTGGCAGTGTCTGGATGTCAACACTTCTTCCCTAAACCTTCAATTATTGTTCTGACCTATTCAGTGGACTTTATAGCAACTTTAAAGAGATTCAATTATACATTCATATGGCGATTCCAGCGTGTTTGTTGCTTCGACTATCAGCAAAAAGGGTTTTCCCACATCTGTGAAATTTGCAGATTTTTTGAAGACTTCTAACCAGAATTCATCAAACAAGCTAGAAAGAAGCTACAAACAACTCATGGTACAATTTTAATGTAGGAACAAAGATAAAAATGAAAAAAAAAAAATAAATAATAATAAATAATAAATAAAAAATAAAAGAAAATGTATGTCATTTAAAGCAGGATCTCGCACTTTTTTCAGTTTTGACCCTTAAAATAACCATACTACCAAAAGACCATGCGTTCTCCTAAACAAAAAGCCAAAACGTAAAATATCCACAATTTTGGTTGATGTCACATGGCGACATTTTCTTTTAACAGGTAAGCTTATGCTCCAAGCTACTAAAATGTATAAGTTTAGGACTGGGCTTGGGGTAGGTTAAGATTTACACTTAAAGCACCTAAAGAAAATGTCATCCGTGGCTTCAACAAACATTTGTGGCTATTTTACAGTTTGGTTTTTCGAAACATATTAATGTAAAAAAGACAAGAAAACTCATTGTACGTTTTTGACATTTCGTTGTATACAGGCCCGGCGTGGCTAATCGGGAGAGTCGGGAGACTTCCCGAAGGGCCGGGGGACTTTGAGGGCCGGTGTGGCTCATGTTACACCGGCCACCGATTGGACCAAGACGCAGAGACGTGCTGAAAGCACGAGGGTAGTCGCTCTAGAGCAGGGGTGACGAACCCGAGCTTGCGAGCCGCATGCAGCTATTGACCAATCAGCTCTTTGGCTCATTCAGAAACATTTGCGCCTCCACACATTCTCTCTTTTCCCTCTCGCTGACATGCGGGAGAGAGCCGCATGTGCGTAAAGCTGCTGTGCTGTAACCTGATCCCGCCTAATTAAGCTAAAACATAGAAATCCTGAGTCTTGTGAGTGTTTTGAAGTCCACAGCGACACTCTACTACTCACAAGCTTTCAGACACTTTTATTTCACAAAGATAGACCTCAGATTCACAGAGTTATGATTGTTTTCGCCTTTACTGAAAATTGCCATTCATTTAATGGGGCGGGCGCGCGGAATTTGACGGGACGTTTCGAAGCATTTAATTCGCTGTCCCAAGACACAGGAGATGTAAAAGTGATACTAAACATGAGTTCAGACGTCCTGATACAAGTTTGTGTTGTTTCTACAGCCCCAGCTCCACTGTCACTGCTGCGTAAAGGCTCCGTGCCTCTCCACAGTCTGCGCTGGGAAGAGCAGGGCCGGTTAAAAAAAAAAAGAGGACCTTTGAAGGGGGGGCTCATCTAACATGAAAAATTTTAAATTGACATTAAAATTTGATAATAATTATATTGTTAATTATAGTAAAATTACATCACATATCAATAAGAATATCACATCTAAAACTCACCAAAATGCAGGAAATTGCACAGAATTTTTAAAAATTCTCCTGGGGGAGAATTCCCCCAGACCCCCTGAATTATATCAAAACCATGTTATATAAATAAATAAAGATACAGTTGACTTTGCTGGGGCGCTATAACCCACTCAAAAGTAAAAAATAATATTAATAATCGCATACATATTTACATTTTATTTGTCAGAGGGCTGTTCTATTAAAAATTTTCCCGGGCTGAAAATGAGTCCCACTCCGGCCCTGGTTGTATATCTACATTTTCTCCGGAGGCTGGGCTGTCATTAGCATGCTAGTTGTTATTCACTTTACCTAGAATGTAAAACTGCCATGGTCCTTTTATAAACTCATCTAAATATCTGGAATAGTCATAAATGTGAACAATTAATTTTATGCATGTTTAGAAAAAACCTGGCAGGATTACAGAGGCTGAGCTGGTATTAGACCCATTGAACTAATGTCTGTACCTAGTTAACGATAGATGAACAATATTTTGGGTTCAACATTTATTCACGGCTCTAGAGTGGAATAATTTTTAACAGCTCAGTTACATTTGAGCAGCAGCGTGTTGCATAATTAACATATTGAGGCCTCATTATAAATACTTACTCACTAAAGTGTTTCCTAATGTCATTTACATATTTAGCTCATGTTGTTCAGTCAGAAAGGATTTAAGTGTATTATCCAACGATCGTTTTGTCAGAGGCATAACACAGTCTTCATTAACATATCTTTTAATGTTTTGTAGCATTTCACAGCACTAAAAAGTGTTATTTTAGCAGGGCTGGCTGGTTAAACATCACACACACTAAATACTTACCCTCCATCTGCATTCCTTTGACACTTTGTTCACATCGTCCTGGGAGCGCCCATCCGTGAGAACAACTAAAACCTTAGGAACGCCCTTTCTGGCCCCGGCGTCTGTGGTGAAGATTGAGTCTTTGACATGTTTGATGGCTCGACCTGAAAAGACGGAGAGGACATTCACTTTGTAGTCAAATTGCCAAAATATGAGGAACTAACTTGACATTTCACTTTGTAAATGAGTTGATTTTGTCCTAAACATGATTGACATAAATTCAAATCTAAAGCACTTTTTTTATTCTTTCCAAAACAACATTAACACCTCATCATGTGGTAAAAGATAACTATTAGAGATGAGACAGTTGACTTTTAATTTTTTTTTATTTTAAACCATGACAATCCCACTGAGATTCAGAGTCTCTTGTGCAGGGGAATCCTGGGAGGCCTTAGGGGACATGTTTTTAGTGGAAGGGGAAACCAGAGCACCCAGACACAAGGAGAACATGCAAAGTCTAAATAGAAAAGCCCTGGGTCAACTGGGAATGAATTGGACCCAGAACCTTCTTGCTATGAGGCCAGAGCGCTAAATGCTAAGCCACCGTGTTGAAAAGTGTGAAACTTTAACTAGTTATTTGAATAATGGCGGATATGTGACACTCTACTGTGCACTGGCTTTAAAGGTGCACTGTGTAACTTTCTGGAGGTGAAAAGTCAACTACACAATTCGCGAAAATTAGAAAGTTAAAATCAGACTTTAATGAGTCTAAACACAATGTGAAAAAATACAGCTACAGCACGTCTTTTTCTATAGAAACATAGCAAGCCCTCCTCTAAGCCAAATAATAGTCTATATTGAGGCCATGTAAGCCTCTTCAAACTGATAACATGCATGTTATGGAACACTTGGTGATAGTCGGAGGTTAAGGCGCCAGGTGTTAGGTGAATCGCCTCGCTGAGCTGCCCCAGGGCTGCTTACTGTCACTAAGTGGGGAGGGGAGGGGTTCATCTCACTGTGAAGCGCTTTGTGATTCCGTGTCTGTGAAATGCGCTATACAATTAAAGATTACTTACTTACTTACTTACTTACTTACAAAGTAGGGAATCAGATTTTTATGATTTATGTAATGCAACAAATCAATCTAAATAACAAAAACATGCATTTATTAAAATCTAGTTTTGGCCAAACAGTGACACAGAGCACCTTTGAAATGTCTATGGATTTATTAAGTATCAAGCCTGACCAGCCTTACCAAAAAAAAAAAAAAAAAAGTAGAAAAAAAAATACTGTTGTGTTTTTCTTGCATTTAGTAATAAACTATGACATAATCTGTTATTTACATTTTGCTCTTTATAAAACACAAAAAGATGTAAAACAACTAAAAAATATAAACAGGTCCACTGACTTCCTGTTCAAAACTGCACAATTGAACTGTAACAAATATTTATTTGTTTTGTTGTAAAGTGGCTACAGGGCAAATTTGAACCCTACATGCTTTACTCAGTATCTGAATTTTTTTGAGCAATCACAACTACATACAGACAAGTGGGCGGGGATAGGTGGTAGGTGAAAACAAGGATTTTCATCAGTAGGACAATACAAGATTACTGAAACATTCATGAATCAATCTAAAAACAATTTTGAGTAAACTCATGGTGAGAGAATACTGCTACAATCTGGTTACAATCCCAGGAAAGTGAATTTACACGACAACGCCCCTGAAAGAAGATACAGATCTTTTGTCTTTGCCAGAGCTCTATCTATAAGTTGTCCTCACAATATAACCAGACAACCATACAATGTCATCACAGGAGGACACATTTTTAGACTTTACTTTAACAAGTGTGGCCACTAAACCTAATGCAAGAAATGTGAATAATGCATTCTTTTAAAATATGAATACATCTATAAGTCTATAATTATGAGCTGGACTTGGCGAACTATGGTCTGGTCAAGGCTCCATTAGCATTTAAATATGTCAGACAATGTGTAATGCGTTTCAATTAGACGTAACCACTGACACGAGGAAAAGTTCACATGCAAATCTCACAAAGAAGGTCCACATCTCCTTCTTCTAATGACTTAATCACTCAATAAAATATTTCCAGACAGCACGAAGAGGCTTGATATTTGCATATAAAAGTTAAATGAGAAGCTTTTGTTATGTCACTATCCTAAACTTTTCAAAATGTGCATCGAGTTCTATAGGGTCATTGTTTGAGCATACAGTTGTAATTATCATCAATGGCACTATTCTTTCATTATAAATACACCAATTTTTGTACTATATACCACATCTACACGCAAACCACAATTCAGCCCTCAACATAATGCAATTTCCTACTGACCCTTTGAAAAGTGCAGATAATGGCTATAATTAAGCAACTCAAATGTTAGTTTTTTTCTTGTCAGTCTTAACTGTGTCAAGTGGGCCACTGTAAGCTACTGTTAAGCAAAACATGTGAAATATATATTCTCCAGACGCTTTTTTTTCGGTTGCCAGAGGTGTCAGTGTGGGACTCTGCCACATACTGTATTGCAGCGCGGGTCGAGACAACAGGCAGTCAGGCATGGAGGCTGGAGATGAGCAGGGAAAATGAGAAGTGTTGGGTGGGAGGCAGAGGAAAAAGAGCGAGGGCAATGGGATGTAGAGCTCTTAATATGAATGAAAACAGACAAGAAGACCTGGACGTGTGGGAAACTTCACAAGGAACAATTGACAAGACAGGATTAAAGTGCGTATGACAAGTTGACATCTTTTTTTCCCTTCAACGCAGTTGTGTTGTGGCCTGGTACCTTTCTCAAATCCCAAAACCAAATTAACTTAACTAAGCCTGACCACCTATCCCCAAATTTCCTAATGCAGAACTAAGAAACTTCAGCAGTAGTGCTCTCCCTACAGCTCTGTTATGTAATTAAACTAGCCAACTGAATCGACACAAAACATTATTTATTTATTTTCTCATTTTTTGTGTAACTTTAAGATTGAAATAAGGCATCTGAACACATTTTACACTGCTAAATAAAAAAAATCAAAGAGCCGAGGGTTGATAAAACAGAAATTTGGGTCAGGAATGTGTTGCAAAAGAGGCGGGGGAGGTAGGTTGCGGTTGCTGTAGTTTGTGCTGGAAACACCAGAGAGAGCAGAACATGCTTCAAATGCCCCAAAATACATATGTAACCATCTCCACCGAGATTTACAAAGACATTTAACAAAGTAAAAATGCTTAAAATATTCAGCTTTAAGTAACAATTTTAAAATATGAACTTTTAGCTAGCATATAGTCTCCAATGTAAAAGTGATATCAGTGTGGTAAAATTGGATGGGGAAAAAATCAGATGACACTCATTTCACTAAAATGAAGTTATCATTGCATTCAAGATTCACACAACGTTTTACAAATTTCATCCCAGTTTGGCCATTTTATAACATTAAAAATGCACTTCCTGTTCATAAATGACATTACACTAGTTCCACATAGCGATAACGTAATAAATTTGTCAATTGAAGAAGATTTTTTACTTGAGACACAAAAAATGTATTTTGCTGGAGAAAAAAATGAAAATTTTCTTGTCTCTCTGGTGTGCTGCCATTAGTTTATAACTCCAATCTACATTTGAATTAAGTTAATATTAGAAAATTATAAAACGTTGACCTCCTTTTTCTATTATTGGTCTGATTCTGTAAGGCTCTGAGTGAGTGACAGCTGTATTTAACCAATCACAAGAAAGAGAGAAGAAGCAGATGACTTTAGTTACATCTTAAAAAGAATACAAAATACAGAGTCCAAGCAAAGTGTGATAAAATGAAAGACAGTGACAGAAAAAAAAAAAAAAAAGTGAGTCACTAACCAAATATGAAAAACACTCACCTTTCTATTTCTTTTTTTTTAGCTATATGGAACATGTGTCTGTCCTTGTGTTCTTAATAAATATCACAATAAACTGAGTAAATAACATGTACAGAAATGTGCAAGTAATACTGAGAAAAAAAAAATTCCCCACTGATGTGTCTGCAATCCAGTAAAAAGACACTGGTATTTGTAGTGGGTCCTTATATTGTCATGAACTGAAACATTTGCACAAATTTCCGTATTAAAACAACACTTTTTGAACCAAATTTAGTGAATGTTATGAACTTATTTGCAGAACAGCAGCAAAGCCCAACACTCACAATAATCCTGTCTTCTGCAGAAATGGAGAAACTAAAACAGAAAATCTATTCATCACAAACCTGATCATCCATATCCACATCGAGCATCAAAGCAAAGCAAAGATTAGCCAAAACATCTCGGGGGTAAAACTCCACAATCCCAGCTGCGCGCACACACTCGAGTGAAGACAACACTAAATCAATCACTCCCAAAGCAGGTCAAAGGCCCCTTAATACCTTAATGAATAAATGCATAATAAAAAGGCAAATCCCGGTACATCAACATCAGCACCTCCCGACTCATCAAGCAAAAGTCACAAAATTAATCTATTGAGTCTGCATCATGACAGCTTTATATAAAAAACTAAAGAACTAAAAGGAAAACGCAAATATACAGAAGTAGAGTTTCTTCTTTTGCCATATAACAGCAAAGATAAATTTAAATTGTTTGCTTCTTAACTCCTTATAAAACTTCCACTCTGTAACTTTCTGGCTGTGAAAAGTCAACTACACAATTGAGCAGAAATAGAAAAAAAAGCATTCTTTGCAACATTGTTAATTGTGATAATTGTGTGTTTTGCTATAATGTCAAAAATACAGCTAAAAAATACAGACTGACTCAAGATGAAGACGCACATTTTATCATCAAAAACATCTAAATGACAAAAACATCCTTTTACTGAAGTCTGTTTTGGTTGAAAAGTTACACAGTGCACGATAAAGCTTAAGAATGAATCCTAGTTGCATGTTAAGGGTTGTTTCAGGAAGGACATCTGGCATAAATAAATCTGACAACAACAAAACTCTGCGTACCTTTTATAGCGGAACTTGGAAATGCTACATTATTAAGCATATTTACTAAAGAAATGTGGCAGGTCAAGTTACAGGGGTGGAAGCAGGGGTTGGATTAGGGGTCGTAGTATACTGTATATTAGATCATATTGTGAATCTTGTTTTAAACAATAAAAAAAGCTTCGCTGTAAACTTGTGTATATAGGTGATTATTGCTATTAATATTATGGACATTTTGAACTGACTTAAAATAGCCCAGCTGTAGTCAGAGTCAGAAAGTATATGTTTATCTGATATTTTTTAGATTTTAAGCACCACTTTAGCAACACTGATTCAGATTTGTAATATTGACTAGAAGAGCTGTAATTGAAAAAAATAGCACTTTCTCAGTGACAACAAAGTATTGTCCAAGTCTAAACATTTACAATTCGAACACTACATGTAAAACTTTATAAACAGTAGCTTGACTATAATAATACAAAACAAGAACATCCTGGGATGATTCATTCAGTTTTGTATCACTCGTTACATTTTAAGATTGACAATAAATATTCGAAGTCCACATTGTTCCCTACATTACAACAATTCACAACTTGAAAACAAATACTGCCTTTCAACAACCCTAATGCAGTTGAATACCTCTTTTGCTCTCATTGCTGTTCTGCATGAAAAGCACTTGATCTTCCCATATAATTGGAAAACATAACGTATTATAACTGTAATTATCTGTAGAAAAAGTAACATTTGAGAAAACAGGTCACATTTGTCAGACACAAAGCCCTGGGGCCAGAAGCAAACCAGCACATTACTTTATGCAGCTCGTAAGGTCTTATAAGGTTTTGTTAACCCTTTCTGACCTATGTTTCTGTCACACGTCTGACTTAAATAGTCTAAATTTCAAACTAGAACTGTTTCTGAACTCTTTGGAGCACAAGCAAATGGCTGGACTCTTTTTGAAGATGAAACCCTGTAGTTATAGCTTCTGATGATTTTCTAAACACACAAAAAACCCAGAATAATTTTATTTATTTATTTATTTGGTTGTTGGTGTTACAGTTGAGACTTGAATTACACTGATTTTGCATATTTGGGGTAATTAAGTTAAAAAATTGTTTTAGGGACCTAAAATTACTCAAAAAATGGAGTCGAAGCCGATACAAAAGTCCTATTACATTTTTTGATTTTTCTTATGTATGAGTTTGATTCATTCCTGAATGGCTTATTTGACTCTAAATATAAAGGCTACAATGCCTGTTTTATCTTTAGCATTTCCAGGTGCTTTATAGCTTCTTTTTATTAGATACTGAAAAAGACAAAAAAAAATGGAACGGCCCTCCCTCCAGGGGGACGTCAGAATGAAAAGGTCTTTTTTATTCTTTTATTAGCACCAGGAGTAATGTGGGTGTCTCAAACTACTGATGATATGACTGAAACTTTACTCATATTTTAGACTTATGTAAAAGTATAATGCAGTATTTAAAACTTCAATAAATATACAAATTCAAATGCAGAAATGTGCATATGCTGCTTCATAGTTACAGCCATTTGACGATAACCAGGATGCTTATGTTTGACACCCTGTTAAATGTAAAAAACATGATTCTGAATATATTTAAAGTGAAAAGAAAGAAGTTGATATTGTACAACTTTTCTGAGACTTTTAAACATATGGCAGCTGGACTGAGAATAACATTACAAATAAATCAAAAAGCTAAAGAAATATATGGAGCAGTGAAGCAGACAGGGGCTGTTAAAATTACTTGAAATGCTGGTTTGAAGTTATGTGAGAAAATGTGCTCAATGTGTCGACTTGACCTACAGGGCTTTGGGACCTGCTGTGGGATATCACATAATAGGTAGCCATTTCCAATAAAAACATAAAAAGGCATTAAAACTGCAGGGTGTCTGTCAGCTTTTGCACAGTGTTGCCAGAGGACAGAGGCGAGAGGAGAGTGACAGCGGCTGTGTTTCGTCGAAAAAGCTTTGAGTGTTGAGGCAGAGAGAGGCCCTGATGGGTGCACCGCCTGCTTTACCAATGAAAAATGAGATGTGGGGGCATTGACATGGCAACGGAGCAAACTGGGACAACTGATGCAGCAGCAAAACTTGAACACTCTTTAATATAGGGCTTGGGCAATTAACAGTTGATAAAATGCAAAACAATTAATGTCACAGGTTAAGTCAGATTACGATTTTGACTTTTGATCATGATTAATGTAAACTTAATTTTATTTTACCTAGAGGAGATGAAGTTAAAAATTTTCTCTGAAAGTTCACAGTTTTTTGCAATTAGTTAAATTAGCACAATGTAAGTTTTCTGATGAGCCGTATGTTTCTATGGAGATATTATTTAGAGTGGAATGTTCCCCAGTGTGAAAACAAACTGAGCTTTTCTTTATTAGGTAAATGAAAAATCATTTATAACGTGCATTATTACTGTGAGTGGGCTCGACTCTGAACCTGATGGTGTCCCCAACATTGTTTAATCTCCATAAAGGCAAACAGGTAGCAAACCCTCTATTAGAAAAGTTACATAGCACGTCTTTAAAGCCACCTGTCACATTTCAGAGACTGACCAATTGTCGGAAGGAAAAGAATCAAATCACAATTTGCTTTTTGTAAACATGCCGTTCAGCCTGCTGCACAATTAATCACCTTTCAACTGAAACTAAGATCTAGTTAAATCAAAGATCACTTTGAATCCAAAAATGTACAGCCAATTCACGGTTTGTTAAAACAGGTGCTTCAGACAGGAGGAAGAAATTAAGATTTTTAAGCTGGAAGCACTGTAAAACCAGAAGAAGGTTTTTAACTCGATCCAAATACAGACTCCCTCTCTCTTACATATCCTTAGGCAGATGTTAATATCAACATGCATTTGTTTTGGCAGCAATTATGGCTTGAGAACATCTTTTTACAGGCGGCAAAATGAAGCTGGACTGGACCAGCCAGTGCTGCTTTTAGTGAAAACAAAAACATTGTTTTAACCAGGACGAAACTATATAAATTTAAAAGAGACCAGCATGACTACGAAGAGGGAACGGTATATACATGGCAAAAACGCACACCTCGGCGTACCCGTTCCATCTCATTCAACTTACCCAGCAGTGCCACCACCAGCGAGGACGATGAAGTCTCCTCGCAAGGCCGAGCTTCTTTTTTAGGGATCAGACGAGACCCCACCAACGTACAAGCCGAAAGACGAGGAGGGGTCGTCCGAGGAAAAAGGGACACAGATTACCAGCTCCGGCCGAGATCTTTACGCCGGACACAGAAAAGAACGTAATCAACATATCTAATACGCCCTGCCGCCGGACTGTGTCAAGCTATTGGAAAAAGGTTTGTCCTTTGCCCCCACGCACCACACCAACTTATTCCAAACCAAAATTGACCTGTATCGTTTTTACAGAAATCTTCATCTTAAAGCCTGGTATCGTATGCAACCTTCAGCGGGAACTTCCGTGTCTTCCACTCAAAGTGCACAGGTACCATACTCTCCTTTTAAACCCAAATCAAAGTTCTTTCCTACAAACAACAATGCTTGTTTGAATGCATTTATCAAAAAAGTGAACTTTGATGTAGAAAAACTTTTCCATACCCACAGAAACATGCACTCAAATCTGACCCCTGGAGAAAGAGATGCGATAAAGTGGCTGAGGAGCAACGAGGAAATTATCATCAGGCAAGCTGATAAAGGAGGTGCGACTGTTATTTGGGGTAAGGAGCAATACATAAATGAAGCCTTAAGGCAATTAAATGACACACAATATGTATCTGTACAGATGAGGCAGGACCTTAAAGACATTTTAGATCTGGCTTTGGAGAGTGGTTGGATTAATCTAAATGAGTACAATTTTTATTCCCTGCTAACACTAAAATGGCTACTTTCTACTTATTGCCCAAAATTCACAAAAACCTACATGAGCCCCCTGGAAGACCGATCATTAATGGAATTGATACTTTGACTGAACCTGCATCAAAATTCATAGACTTTTTTATAAAGCCCATCACTTGCTCTCTAGAGTCTTCTACAGGACACATCACATGTACTTCAAAAACTTAAGGATATTTGTTATGATCCCCATGCTTGTTTGTGACAATGGACGTAGAGTCCCTGTACACGAATATTGAACACAGTGAAGGACTTCTGGCATTAGCACATTACCTACAAAAACGAACAAATCCTAACAGTCCTCCTACTGAATTTATGTCAATCTTACACGCTGGACATTAAACAATAATGTTTTTTTGTTCCAGGACTGTTTTTACAGACAAAAGAAAGGTACCGCGATGGGCGCAGCATACGCCCCGAACTATGCGGGTCTCTACCTTGGCCTATGGGAACAAAGGTACATCTTGGACCCCTCTAACCCCTTTAAACCACTTATTCGTCTTTACGGAAGATATATCGATGATTTATTTTTTATTTTTTCAGGTTCTGAACACCAGCTCAAAGAATTTCATCATTTGTTGAACTCAACCAATCCAAACATCAAATTGAGTCTAGACTACAGTGCCAAATCGATAAACTTTTTAGACCTTACAATCTCTGTTGATCCCTCTGGCACATTGCACACCTCCATCTACAGAAAAGAAACTGACAGAAATACTATCCTCAGGGCGGATAGCTTTCATCCTCCAGGACTCATCTCCAATATTCCACAAGGGCAGTTCCAGAGACTTAGGCGAATTTGTGATTGTGAAAATGATTTTGAATTACAAGCCAATGTTATGTATCAAAGGTTTGAAAACGTGGTTACAACCAGAAAACCCTGAATCAAGCTTTATCCAAGACCAAGTCTGTTGAAAGGTCAAACCTGTTTAAAAAGAAATCACGTAATAAATCTACCAACAGGATTTTCTGCTCCTTACAATACAGTAATAACATAACAAGGATACAACGCATTGTCAAGCGTAACTGGGACATCCTGCGGAGTGATGCCTCNAATCAGACTTTAATGAGTCTAAACACAATGTGAAAAAATACAGCTACAGCAACGTCTTTTTCTATAGAAACATTAGCAAGCCCTCCTCTAAGCCAAATAATAGTCTATATTGAGGCCATGTAAGCCTCTTCAAACTGATAACATGCATGTTATGGAACACTTGGTGATAGTCGGAGGTTAAGGCGCCAGGTGTTAGGTGAATCGCCTCGCTGAGCTGCCCCAGGGCTGCTTACTGTCACTAAGTGGGGAGGGGAGGGGTTCATCTCACTGTGAAGCGCTTTGTGATTCCGTGTCTGTGAAATGCGCTATACAAAAAGATTACTTACTTACTTACTTACTTACTTACAAAGTAGGGAATCAGATTTTATGATTTATGTAATGCAACAAATCAATCTAAATAACAAAAACATGCATTTATTAAAATCTAGTTTTGGCCAAACAGTGACACAGAGCACCTTTGAAATGTCTATGGATTTATTAAGTATCAAGCCTGACCAGCCTTACCAAAAAAAAAAAAAAAAAAGTAGAAAAAAAATACTGTTGTGTTTTTCTTGCATTTAGTAATAAACTATGACATAATCTGTTATTTACATTTTGCTCTTTATAAAACACAAAAGATGTAAAACAACTAAAAAATATAAACAGGTCCACTGACTTCCTGTTCAAAACTGCACAATTGAACTGTAACAAATATTTATTTGTTTTGTTGTAAAGTGGCTACAGGGCAAATTTGAACCCTACATGCTTTACTCAGTATCTGAATTTTTTTGAGCAATCACAACTACATACAGACAAGTGGGCGGGGATAGGTGGTAGGTGAAAACAAGATTTTCATCAGTAGGACAATACAAGATTACTGAAACATTCATGAATCAATCTAAAAACAATTTTGAGTAAACTCATGGTGAGAGAATACTGCTACAATCTGGTTACAATCCCAGGAAAGTGAATTTAACACGACAACGCCCCTGAAAGATGACTACAGATCTTTTGTCTTTGCCAGAGCTCTATCTATAAGTTGTCCTCACAATATAACCAGACAACCATACAATTTCATCACAGGAGGACACATTTTTAGACTTTACTTTAACAAGTGTGGCCACTAAACCTAATGCAAGAAATGTGAATAATGCATTCTTTTAAAATATGAATACATCTATAAGTCTATAATTATGAGCTGGACTTGGCGAACTATGGTCTGGTCAAGGCTCCATTAGCATTTAAATATGTCAGACAATGTGTAATGCGTTTCAATTAGACGTAACCACTGACACGAGGAAAAGTTCACATGCAAATCTCACAAAGAAGGTCCACATCTCCTTCTTCTAATGACTTAATCACTCAATAAAATATTTCCAGACAGCACGAAGAGGCTTGATATTTGCATATAAAAGTTAAATGAGAAGCTTTTGTTATGTCACTATCCTAAACTTTTCAAAATGTGCATCTGAGTTCTATAGGGTCATTGTTTGAGCATACAGTTGTAATTATCATCAATGGCACTATTCTTTCATTATAAATACACCAATTTTTGTACTATATACCACATCTACACGCAAACCACAATTCAGCCCTCAACATAATGCAATTTCCTACTGACCCTTTGAAAAGTGCAGATAATGGCTATAATTAAGCAACTCAAATGTTAGTTTTTTTCTTGTCAGTCTTAACTGTGTCAAGTGGGCCACTGTAAGCTACTGTTAAGCAAAACATGTGAAATATATATTCTCCAGACCTTTTTTTTCGGTTGCCAGAGGTGTCAGTGTGGGACTCTGCACATACTGTATTGCAGCGCGGGTCGAGACAACAGGCAGTCAGGCATGGAGGCTGGAGATGAGCAGGGAAAATGAGAAGTGTTGGGTGGGAGGCAGAGGAAAAAGAGCGAGGGCAATGGGATGTAGAGCTCTTAATATGAATGAAAACAGACAAGAAGACCTGGACGTGTGGGAAACTTCACAAGGAACAATTGACAAGACAGGATTAAAGTGCGTATGACAAGTTGACATCTTTTTTTCCCTTCAACGCAGTTGTGTTGTGGCCTGGTACCTTTCTCAAATCCAAAACCAAATTAACTTAACTAAGCCTGACCACCTATCCCCAAATTTCCTAATGCAGAACTAAGAAACTTCAGCAGTAGTGCTCTCCCTACTGCTCTGTTATGTAATTAAACTAGCCAACTGAATCGACACAAAACATTATTTATTTATTTTCTCATTTTTTGTGTAACTTTAAGATTGAAATAAGGCATCTGAACACATTTTACACTGCTAAATAAAAAAAATCAAAGAGCCGAGGGTTGATAAAACAGAAATTTGGGTCAGGAATGTGTTGCAAAAGAGGCGGGGAGTAGGTTGCGGTTGCTGTAGTTTGTGCTGGAAACACCAGAGAGAGCAGAACATGCTTCAAATGCCCCAAAATACATATGTAACCATCTCCACCGAGATTTACAAAGACATTTAACAAAGTAAAAATGCTTAAAATATTCAGCTTTAAGTAACAATTTTAAAATATGAACTTTTAGCTAGCATATAGTCTCCAATGTAAAAGTGATATCAGTGTGGTAAAAGATCAGATTGCACTAAAATGAAGTTATCATTGCACAAGATTTTACAAATTTCATCCCAGTTTGGCCATTTTATAACATTAAAAATGCACTTCTGTTCATAAATGACATTACACTAGTTCCACATAGCGATAACGTAATAAATTTGTCAATTGAAAAAGATTTTTTACTTGAGACACAAAAACATGTATTTTGCTGGAAAAAAATGAAAATTTTCTTGTCTCTCTGGTGTGCTGCCATTAGTTTATAACTCCAATCTACATTTGAATTAAGTTAATATAGAAAATTATAAAACGTTGACCTCCTTTTTCTATTATTGGTCTGATTCTGTAAGGCTCTGAGTGAGTGACAGCTGTATTTAACCAATCACAAGAAAGAGAGAAGAGCAGATGACTTTAGTTACATCTTAAAAAGAATACAAAATACAGAGTCCAAGCAAAGTGTGATAAAATGAAGACAGTGACAGAAAAAAAAAAAAAAAAAAAAGTGAGTCACTAACCAATATGAAAAACACTCACCTTTCTATTTCTTTTTTTTTTTTTTTTTAGCTATATGGAACATGTGTCTGTCCTTGTGTTCTTAATAAATATCACAATAAACTGAGTAAATAACATGTACAGAAATGTGCAAGTAATACTGAGAAAAAAAAAAATTCCCCACTGATGTGTCTGCAATCCAGCAAAAAGACACTGGTATTTGTAGTGGGTCCTTATATTGTCATGACTGAAATATTTGCACAAATTTCCGTATTAAAACAACACTTTTTGAACCAAATTTAGTGAATGTTATGAACTTATTTGCAGAACAGCAGCAAAGCCCAACACTCACAATAATCCTGTCTTCTGCAGAAATGGAGAACTAAAACAGAAAATCTATTCATCACAAACCTGATCATCCATATCCACATCGAGCATCAAAGCAAAGCAAAGATTAGCCAAAACATCTCGGGGGTAAAACTCCACAATCCCAGCTGCGCGCACACACTCGAGTGAAGACAACACTAAATCAATCACTCCCAAAGCAGGTCAAAGGCCCTTAATACCTTAATGAATAAATGCATAATAAAAAGGCAAATCCCGGTACATCAACATCAGCACTCCCGACTCATCAGCAAAAGTCACAAAATTAATCTATTGAGTCTGCATCATGACAGCTTTATATAAAAAACTAAAGAACTAAAAGGAAAACGCAAATATACAGAAGTAGAGTTTCTTCTTTTGCCATATAACAGCAAAGATACATTTAAATTGTTTGCTTCTTAACTCCTTATAAAACTTCCACTATGTAACTTTCTGGCTGTGAAAAGTCAACTACACAATTGAGCAGAAATAGAAAAAAAAGCATTCTTTGCAACATTGTTAATTGTGATAATTGTGTGTTTTGCTATAATGTCAAAAATACAGCTAAAGGAAAATCTTTTCCATGGTAATGAACATGAGTAGGCCAATTCCAGGCAAAGTAATACTCCGTTTAGTGGCCATGCAGACTGGCTCAAGATGAAGACGCACATTTTATCATCAAAAACATCTAAATGACAAAAACATCCTTTTACTGAAGTCTGTTTTGGTTGAAAAGTTACACAGT
Organism: Mugilogobius chulae; assembly: GCA_038363315.1. NCBI lineage: Eukaryota > Metazoa > Chordata > Actinopteri > Gobiiformes > Gobiidae > Mugilogobius > Mugilogobius chulae. The sequence continues at coordinate 38,054,391 of CM076413.1, forward strand.
GCACCTTTAAGCTTAAGAATGAATCCTAGTTGCATGTTAAGGGTTGTTTTAGGAAAGACATCTGGCATAAATAAATCTGACAACAACAAAACTCTGCGTACCTTTTTATAGCGGAGCTTGGATACGTGGAAGCTCCACTGGAAATGCTACATTATTAAGCATATTTACTAAAGAAATGTGGCAGGTCAAGTTACAGGGGTGGAAGCAGGGGTTGGATTAGGGTCGTAGTATACTGTATATTAGATCATAATGTGAATCTTGTTTTAAACAATAAAAAAAGCTTCGTTGTAAACTTGTGTATATAGGTGATTATTGCTATTAATATTATGGACATTTTGAACTGACTTAAAATAGCCCAGCTGTAGTCAGAGTCAGAAAGTATGTTTATCTGATATTTTTTAGATTTTAAGCACCACTTTAGCAACACTGATTCAGGTTTGTAATATTGACTAGAAGAGCTGTTATTGAAAAAAATAGCACTTTCTCAGTGACAACAAAGCATTGTCCAAGTCTAAACATTTACAATTCGAACACTACATGTAAAACTTTATAAACAGTAGCTTGACTATAATAATACAAAACAAGAACATCCTGGGATGATTCATTCAGTTTTGTATCACTCGTTACATTTTAAGATTGACAATAAATATTCGAAGTCCACATTGTTCCTACATTACAACAATTCACAACTTGAAAACAAATACTGCCTTTCAACAACCCTAATGCAGTTGAATACCTCTTTTGCTCTCATTGCTGTTCTGCATGAAAAGCACTTGATCTTCCCATATAATTGGAAAACATAACGTATTATAACTGTAATTATCTGTAGAAAAAGTAACATTTGAGAAAACAGGTCGCATTTGTCAGACACAAAGCCCTGGGGCCAAAGCAAACCAGCACATTACTTTATGCAGCTCGTAAGGTCTTATAAGGTTTTGTTAACCCTTTCCGACCTATGTTTCTGTCACACGTCTGACTTAAATAGTCTAAATTTCAAACTAGAACTGTTTCTGAACTCTTTGGAGCACAAGCAAATGGCTGGACTCTTTTTGAAGATGAAACCCTGTAGTTATAGCTTCTGATGATTTTCTAAACACACAAAAAACCCAGAATAATTTTATTTATTTATTTATTTGGTTGTTGGTGTTTACAGTTGAGACTTGAATTACACTGATTTTGCATATTTGGGGTAATTAAGGTAAAAATTGTTTTAGGGACCTAAAATTACTCAAAAAATGGAGTCGAAGCCGATACAAAAGTCCTAATACATTTTTTTATTTTTCTTATGTATGAGTTTGATTCATCCTGAATGGCTTATTTGACTCTAAATATAAAGGCTACAATGCCTGTTTTATCTTTAGCATTTCCAGGTGCTTTAGAGCTTCTTTTTATTAGATACTGAAAAAGACAAAAAAAATGGAACGGCCCTCCCTCCAGGGGGACGTCAGAATGAAAAGGTCTTTTTTATTCTTTTATTAGCACCAGGAGTAATGTGGGTGTCTCAAACTACTGATGATATGACTGAAACTTTACTCATATTTTAGACTTATGTAAAAGTATAATGCAGTATTTAAAACTTCAATAAATATACAAATTCAAATGCAGAAATGTGCATATGCTGCTTCATAGTTACAGCCATTTGACGATAACCAGGATGCTTATGTTTGACACCCTGTTAAATGTAAAAAACATGATTCTGAATATATTTAAAGTGAAAAGAAAGAAGTTGATATTGTACAACTTTTCTGAGACTTTTAAACATATGGCAGCTGGACTGAGAATAACATTACAAATAAATCAAAAAGCTAAAGAAATATATGGAGCAGTGAAGCAGACAGGGGCTGTTAAAATTACTTGAAATGCTGGTTTGAAGTTATGTGAGAAAATGTGCTCAATGTGTCGACTTGACCTACAGGGCTTTGGGACCTGCTGTGGGATATCACATAATAGGTAGCCATTTCCAATAAAAAACATAAAAGGCATTAAAACTGCAGGGTGTCTGTCAGCTTTTGCACAGTGTTGCCAGAGGACAGAGGCGAGAGGAGAGTGACAGCGGCTGTGTTTCGTCGAAAAAGCTTTGAGTGTTGAGGCAGAGAGAGGCCCTGATGGGTGCACCGCCTGCTTTACCAATGAAAAATGAGATGTGGGGGCATTGACATGGCAACGGAGCAAACTGGGACAACTGATGCAGCAGCAAAACTTGAACACTCTTTAATATAGGGCTTGGGCAATTAACAGTTGATGCAAAACAATTAATGTCACAGGTTAAGTCAGATTACGATTTTGACTTTTGATTATGATTAATGTAAACTTAATTTTATTTTACCTAGAGGAGATGAAGTTAAAAATTTTCTCTGAAAGTTCACAGTTTTTTGCAATTAGTTAAATTAGCACAATGTAAGTTTTCTGATGAGCCGTATGTTTCTATGGAGATATTATTTAGAGTGGAATGTTCCCCAGTGTGAAAACAAACTGAGCTTTTCTTTATTAAGTAAATGAAAAATCATTTATAACGTGCATTATTACTGTGAGTGGGCTCGACTCTGAACCTGATGGTGTCCCCAACATTGTTTAATCTCCATAAAGGCAAACAGGTAGCAAACCCTCTATTAGAAAAGTTACACAGCGCGTCTTTAAAGCCACCTGTCACATTTCAGAGACTGACCAATTGTCGGAAGGAAAAGAATCAAATCACAATTTGCTTTTTGTAAACATGCCGTTCAGCCTGCTGCACAATTAATCACCTTTCAACTGAAACTAAGATCTAGTTAAATCAAAGATCACTTTGAATCAAAAAATGTACAGCCAATTCACGGTTTGTTAAAACAGGTGCTTCAGACAGGAGGAAGAAATTAAGATTTTTAAGCTGGAAGCACTGTAAAACCAGAAGAAGGTTTTTAACTCGATCCAAATACAGAACTCCCTCTCTCTTACATATCCTTAGGCAGATGTTAATATCAACATGCATTTGTTTTTGGCAGCAATTATGGCTTGAGAACATCTTTTTACAGGCGGCAAAATGAAGCTGGACTGGACCAGCCAGTGCTGCTTTTAGTGAAAACAAAAACATTGTTTTATTCAATTCAGACATAACACAGTGGACTAAATTTGTCTCAAAGTGCTGCATTTATAATGCACATTTTAGAAATGCAGTCAACCAAAGAAATTCTTGGTCAACTAAAGACATGTCCCATCGACCGATCGGCGATTAGTTGACTAAAGGGTGCGTGGTAAAAGCTATTAAACCAAAAAATGTTCCTTTCATCTGAACATTTATCTGACAATATCAGTGCTTGAAAAAGACTAAAATGCTTTGGAGGTAATGCAAAAAGCAACAAGTGATTGTTTGTCTATGTAAAAAGTGGTTTGCTCGTCAGCTAATCCACTTAATTTTCTGCTGTTTCATATAAATTTTTTAATAATTAGTCAACTAACAGAAATTTTGGTCGACTATGACTCCTTTGAGCGATTAATCGACTAAACGACTAAATACTTTTAGCTCTAGTACATTTTGGTGAAAAAGGTGAAGATTACTAATTTACAACTAAAAACATCATGTATCACAGCTTTTTTTGGGTCTAGCACACTAACCGAAATCACCAAATTGAAAAAAGCAAGAAATTACCATTGAAATATATCCTAGTAAAACACAATGCCCAGCTGGCCTTGTGAAATCATCATATTCTACAATGTGAATGCAAATCAAAAGGTCACAATAAGGAAAGAACAAAGCATAGAATCTTGTTTATTTGTAAAACACGTGCTCTGTCATGCTTTGATTTATCAGTTCTCATTAAAATATTGTTACTATCTTCATTTCCTGTGTATAAATACCACTTAGAAATGACAAATTTGAGCAAGACATGAAATCAAAAGCAAAATATGGAGAAAATGCAGAATGATAAATAGATGAATAGTTTATTTTCTGTGGAACGCTGCTAAAAAGTGCTTACATACGTGTTTACAAAAATGCTGAAAGAGAAACAGATATTGTGAGCTGAGAAACCGGTTGTGTCATCTTTTTCTTTGATGCTCAAGACATTTCCCCGTGTCGCTTTTGCTGCAGGTCAAAGTGTGTGCAAACATATACACCCGACTGTCACAATAAATACCAACTGTTTTCATTAGAAAGCAAAGGATCGCACTGGAGATTTAGCGGCATTGTGTGCAAAGCAGTGAGAAGAAAAGAGAAGGAGAGGATGAAAGACTGCTGTGAGCCGCCGGAGCTCTCAGACAAAGGAAACAGGTGTGATTCAGAGACCAGCAGGAGTCTGATGAATGTGAATATTGACTTAGGTGAATATCCAGGGAGTATAAAAGGTGATACTGCGTTCAGCTGATACGCGCCGTCACTAAACTATTAAACAAACTAGACACCAATTCACTAGAAATTATGTACCAAGTCAATAAGAATATCAAGTCAAAAATTACAACTGTTTAAATACACAACTGAGCTGCACTAAGCAATAAAGCATTTCAATTGTATGAAGAAATACTGTTGAAAAATATAGAATTTTAAACAACATTTAGGAGTCAAAATTTGATGTAAATAGCAAAAAATATTACTTTATACGAAAGTCAATTTTTGGGATATGGCTGACTATTGAACTATGCTTTAACATAGATTTTTTTGTAGTATTTATTTGTACTTACTTTCTTAGACTTGAAGTCATAAGTTCTGCTTTTACTCCTCACATCTTGACTTGTTTTTTTTTTTTTAATTACAGATTTTAGCTGCTTAAGTCAGTATAAAAAGTCCCTTTAGAATCTAGAGATTAGAATCTAGATGACTTGAGCCACAAATTCTGGGAAGAAAATCATTTGCTGTTTAAGTGCTTTAAATTCATCACCTCCATGTTCATTTTGAACTGTATCTCAAAGCATACTGTCAAATTGTAATACAATTGATAATTTTCAAATTATCAATTTAGTGTTACACAAATTTTGATATTTTTTTCATTCATTCATTCATTCATTTTCTACCGCTTAATCCCGTTAGGGGTCGCGGGTGACTGGAGCCTATCCCAGTGACTTTGGGCCTAAGGCGGGGAAACACCCTGGACAGTGGCCAACTCGTCGCAGGGTTAGACAGATAAACATTCACTCTCTCATTCACTCACTAAGGGAAATTTACAGTGATGCCCAATTAACCTAAACATACATGTTTTTGGAGGTGGGAGGAAACCGGAGTACCCGGAGAAAACCCACGGTGACACACGGATATTTTTTTTATTATCTTAAATCTCCTCACAAGTAAGTTAAAGTTATACAATTAGAATAAATACATGCATTACGATTTGGCAAGAATTCTTCTAAAATTTTCCCGTACTACAGATAGTCATACAAAAAATTACATTGAAGCCTACTACAGCAAGAAGTTCCAAGATGGTACTTGGTAGAATTAAGAAATATGCTATGAAATGCTAATATCAAATATCCTTTTGAGTGAGGCTTTTGTGTTTACATTAATTAAATGTATATACAAGCAGGAGGTTACAAAATCAGAAAAATGACATAAATCTGAAAAATAGTCTCACTAACAGAAAGAAACTGCCTGAAAAGTAGCAGCTTCGTACATCGTACATATACATTACTAACAGCCACAGTAATAAGTTGTTATTAAGCTCTGACCTGTCTTGGTGTTTCCTCCTTTGTATCTAATTTTCTGAATGGCTTCCAGCAGCGCTTCCTTGTTGCTATGGGAACTCAGCTGGAACTCGGTCCGAGCGTCGTCGCTAAACTGAGCAATGGCCACCTGCAGGGACAAACACAGACAGGGATTATGCATTGTTCCTTCAATTGTCTTTAAATTAGACTGAGCTGCAAACAGCAAGACAGACTTCACCAAGCAGACAAGTTAACTTTGTTCAGAGATTATGTTGACAAAACAAAAAAACTTTAGTCTTGAAAATGTTTAAGAAGGTTATATTATGGGTGCGTATGACTAAATAAACAACTATTTTTACTAAAACAATGTTAAGATCTAGTGTAGTAGTCAAGACCGCACTAATCGAGACCAAGACTTGCCCGAGACCACAAGATCTCGAGACCGAGACAAGACCAAGACCACAAAATGTCGAGACCAAGACCAAGACCAAGACCGATCGAGACCAGGCCAAGACCAGTTTAAAAATTATGACTGTGCCCAGAGATAAACATTGTTCAAGAATAAACCATAGAATAAACCATAGAGTTCAACAGTATAAAAAATTGTATTAACAAACTGAAAGTCTGGGCTCCATACTAATTTTTTTCACAGGAAGCACTGTAACTGATTCAGTTTAGGGGCACAGGGGAACCTTTAAGAGCACTGGTCCTAAAGGTTTGATAATTGACATTTTTTTATTGCTCAATTAAATATAATTGACTATGCAATGTTATTTTATTTTATAATCCATTAATTTATTTTGCTACAAAATTGTATGTTGGCTAAAAAAAGCAAAGCACAAAAACTAACAAAAAATAAAAATGTTAAAATAACTATACATAGGCTACTTTGTGAAAGGAAAAGCAGCAGTAGGGCTGCACAACTGATCTTTACATTAGAAATGTTCAGTGGCTCTACTCTAAAGGTTTTATTATTATTTGCACAAATATTAAAAGTAGCCTAAACTGATCATCACAGGTTGTGAGGGTTCTACTCATTTAGACACTGTGTACATTTAGAGAATTCTGATAATGTATTGTTTGGCCACAGCCAGAATTGAAAAGCTTCCACAACTGCAATGAGATGCTTTCAGTAGGCTATTTGTTTTTAAATAAGACATTATGATGGGAAATGGATAGTTATGTTATAAAGCACAAACATTGTAAAATGTCTGGCCTAAGTGCAGGGTTATTTGTTTAAAAATATAGTTTGACACGGGATTCCCACAAACCCCGTGTCCTCAGCTCCACAGCTGCACACTGGTATCTGTCCTGGGCCATCCACGCACCGCATCTGCACATAAACCTCAGCCGTGGAGAAGAGTAGGATGTTTTTGTTTGTCACGGATGTCACAGAATTGGATCTCTCTTGACTCGACTCGCAAACAAAGTGAAAGCGCAGCGCTGGGGTCACACAGTGCACGAGGACCGCGAGCGCGCACGGACAGAAGTGAAGCCAACGGGAGAAAATGAACAGCGGCGGAGGCTGGCAGCGTGAGGAGGAACGAGAAGTGGAGGACCGAACACAGGTAATGACCTAAACAAACCTCACGCGTGAGCTAGAGGCGCGCGCCCTCGGTGAGCGGGTTGCTTGATGGAGTCTCCAGCGGGAAAGCTTGGAGCGTATTTTGGGTTGACGAGCGGCTTTGGCTGGGCCTCGGGCGCGTGGCTGCTCGGCGCTTTGGCGTGCTGTGTGCACGATCTGACCCACGTGTAAGTGAAATGAGCCCGGGGCTGCCTGCACGAGGCACTAAGCTTGCCGTTCCGCTCCAAAATGACCAAGTCCCAGAGCGTCCTAGACCAAGACCGAGTCCTGGAGCGCTCGAGACCAAGACCAAGACCAAGTCCTGGAACGCTCGAGTCCGAGACGAGGCCAAGTCCTGGAACGCTCGAGTCCGAGACGAGACCAAGACCTTTAAAAAACGGTCTCGAGACCGGTCTCGAGGCCAAGACCGGTCTCGAGTACTACGACACTATTAAGATCTATACTAAACATGTATTCATTTTTTTAGGTTTATAATTTTACTTCTTGGTTGTACAGCACATCTGGAATTTTTTTTAACAGTGTTCTCTAATGTTGGAGAATATAATATCCTCAATTCAAATATATCAGAGTTCCCAATTGATTGACTCTTGAATGAATGAATGAATTCAGTAGAGTCCGACAATCAAACGGGCACATTTACGTTTGCATAGAACTCAAAAGAAGCCAGCAGAAGTACAAATACTTGCCCCCAGATTCCCTTGATTGGCGTTTTTCAGAACTTTTCAGATTCACCACCGCTTGTCTCCATGGAAGTATGACTTTAAACTAATCTATCTTGCATTATTACAGTAATTGTTGTTGTAAAAAAAATGTCCTTTTACCGTGCAGCCAAATATGAATGGTCTCATTATACGTAAAGTTGACTTTCATGCGCTTTTACCATGACAGAATGTTACTTCACCAAAAACACCCCCGAATCGGCATTTACTTTGATTCACAAAAGATTCCTAATTGTTTTCTTCAAAGATGAAAATGTGTAGTTCCACTATGTGATTTCACAAAGTGCCGGGATTCTTGTTTACTGCTGTTTTAGTCAAATTTTAGCTCTTTTACTAGATAAGAATCTAGTAGAATCTTAAGTTGAGGTGTCTTTTTTGGGACTTTGAAATGTTGTTTTTTTATTTTACAGATCTGCCAAACAAACTTTTGTTTGTATCTAACTGTGAAGCTTGCGACATAGAATAATCATTAACAATAAAAAGCTTTGTACTGCATGAATGACAAAGTAAAATTTGAAACCAGAGGTCTTTGGGTCTGGGTGTGTACACTGTATAACGTTCATTGCCTCCAGACTGCTAATGGTGCTGTTTTTGGCTCTGCGTTAGCTACTGTTCTCGCCAACTCTCTCTTTATTGTATGGCCAATTCTCTCACATTACTCCCCATGTTTTCCTTTGGTTTTTTACCTGCTGCCAGAAAGTGATGGGGCGCAGAGAGGGCAGATAATCACATAACAGAAAAATTACACAAAGTTCAGAACAAATGAATCAGCTGAGCGTCACTGAGTGTGTGGGGTCGAAGGCAGAAGAGACGGAAAGAAGTTCATAGGGTTTAAAAAGGTGTTTATTCACGCTCGAAGGGGACCTGTTCTGTAAAAATTCTGAGTTTTTATTCATGTTCTAACAGTGTCTCTCATCATTGCTTACTTATAGTCGTTTTTAAATTGATTAATTGTTAATTGTTTTCACCTGCACACTTGTCTGTATTTAGCAATTGCTCAACAAAAAGCTGATTCTAAAGAAAAGAGCTCAAAACTGACATAAGGCCACATCGCAAGCAATAAAAAAAACTGTAGACAGAGACAAATTGTGAGCACTTCTAGTCAAAATAGATGAGAGGCACTGTGAAAGTAGAAAAATAAAAAGTTCCTTATTTATTATTTTTAGGACAGCATGGTATTTTTTCACGTTGCAAGTTATTTATATATTACAATAAAAAAAATATATATACATTTTGTGGTTTTGAACAGGAAGTTAACAGACATGTTTACATTTCCAAGCGGTTTTAGACGCATTTTGAGCTTTACAATGAACAAAATGTTAATTATTGATCAACATATGTTAGAGTTTATAACTAAATACATAAAAAAAGCACAATAATTCTCCTTTAAAATTCCAAAACAATATTCAGAATGTTTTAAAACAACATATATTCAGATTCAGTTGCTGCCAAAAGTTATAAAAGTTTGTGAGCATTTAGGGCTCAAATTGGATTTAGAATGAATGCTGTAATTGAATAACTTTATCCTTGTTTGTTTGGTAAATATAATCTGAGAATAAAGATTATGTCCCATCATAGCTTTTCAAGAAATTACATTAAACTTGTGCTGAAAGTTGTGAACATTTCATAAATCAAATCAAATACATTTCTTTTTACATAGCAACAGTCGTCTCTGAAGACTTTCCAAAGTAATACAGAAAATAAGAAACAGTGATTGGTCAAGCAAGTTAAATCAGATTTTAGTAAACAAACAAAGAAATTATTGTCTCAAAGCATTCCCTGTCCTTAGACCCAACTTCTCGACAAGAAAAAAATAACATTGGAAAAAGCAAAACCTTGAGGAGAACCATAGTGAAGGAGAGACGGACAGGCTGTAGATGTCACCAGGACTGACGTGGATCTAATTGCAGAAATACAGTAGATATACACTTAATTTAGCTTTACTAAAGCATGAATAAAGACACAACTATTCATGAACAAATGATCAATTACTGGATGAAAAGTTAATTTAGGGTTAATAACCACTTATTTGGAGCCATGGTTAGGTTTTTGTTTGAGGGGTAAAGCTTGTGACAATTAAGATGTTGTTAAGCCTTAATTAACTTTTTGATTTATTATCTTGACATTTTTTTTCATAAAGAAGTAAGTCTATATGTATGTTTTATTAATAGTTTTAAGACTAATTAGGATGTAGTTATTAAAAAAAAGTTATTGGATTTTTTTCATTTTTTCCCCCAAACTCTGGTGTAATTAAAAAAACTTTTATTCACCTCAAATTAACAAAAAACAACAACAATATTATTAGCAATGGATATAAAACCATTAAAAGTTTATTACAATTGTGGTAAAAGAAGGAAGGAGTCAAGTAAAATGTACTTTTTCGGTTGTGTGGAAGTGCCAATACACAAGACTGATCGTACATTCAATAAATTAAGCTCATCCAGAAAGTCTCGAAGGGTTTCCAGTACTTTTCACTTCTTTAAAGTTTTTAGATAAAAGGCTTCGGTCCGGCTGATTTCTCAAGAGGCAGCCAACAAAAACAAAAGTAAAATCCACTCCACAGCATCATTCTGAAAACAAACAACGCCAATGGAGACAGCCTTCCTGAAACAATTAACGAGCCCAGCACAAACATCTGAAAGTTTCCTTAAAAAGTGGTGAGAGACTTATACAATTTTAATGTTGTGTAGAAGGGATGCATATTAAATGAGGTTTGTTCTGAAGTATGCACTACTGCGTTATTGCTGATGTTGGGTTCTCTTGGAGGTTTAAAATGACAAACTGTGTCAAACTACGGAAAAACAAAACTACGTGTGAAAAAATCTGAATAAACCATTTTAGAGCAAGCTAAAATGTGTTGTTTCATGCTTAATGTCGCTCAAAAGACTAGAGAGACTGATTTTCTTATCAATATCAGACAAGTAAGAACTCTCGGAAAGAAGCACACAGCTGACCTGCTCGTCAGTCATGCCAGATGTCAAAATTTAGTAAGACGATTTCTGTTCGAGCCTGGATGGAGACCAAGAGTGAATGGGAGTTTTAATTAGTGAACGGCTGCTTGATGTATAAAGCTTTGAATGACATATTTATGGTGGAAAAGCACAATACAAATAAAGACTTGCAATGTTGGTTTCTATGCCACATGCAGATTTTTATTTTCCCTTTTTGTCTTTTGTTCAGACAAAGTGTTTGACAGTAAAACAAAAAGACAAAATACAACAATGTAAGGAAAGCGCCTCCAAAAATGGTCAGACAGTAACTGCAGGACTTGCTCAGTGTGAAAGAAGCGGCTTCTTTAGTAACAAAGCCTCGATTCTAAAGTGCATTTCACATTTTTCAGTAAAACACAGTGAACATAATTCCATTTAAAAAAAGTATATACATGTTTTTATTTGGTTACTTAAAGATGGGGTAGCTGATTTTTCACACTGCAAACACAATTTAGGTTTTAAATCTGACAACTTCCTCTCATAAATCCTTCAACAAATGGTTAATATCAACATGTATTCATTTTTGTTGCATTGATGACTTATAAACCTCTTTTTACAAACAACAAAGTGAAACTGGAGAGGACTGCTCCAAGCTCAGCCAATCAGAGCGCAGCATTCAGCTCTTGATTAGAACTAAAATTCTTTATTATTCACTTCAGACAGTACTCAGAGCAGAGGTGCAGTACTTTTTAGTGGAAAGCACAAAGTTTACTAATTTACAACTAAAAAGTTAGCTACCCACCTTTAATTGTTTTTATCAAGTTTGGCTATTTTGATGAGGTTTATAATTGGGGTGGCCAGCAAATATAACACAGACGTAGAGATTTCCACACTGTTACCTAGCGACCATACTCTAAACATGCATGGACAAAATAGATATAAAAGACACAATAGTTAGGATTTGATAAACGAGAAAGATACTCTTTAGAACTCAAACTATTTTTTTCTCCATTCATGAATTGCACTTTTTTGCTGAAAAACTATAATAAATGTTTACCACTGAGACTATCTGAACAAAATAAGTCATTGTGAGTTTCTCCTACAGTAATATTGTCAAGATCTTTTTAAATGTATTTCTCACTTGGATATTTTTATCATCTTAGAGCAGAGAGTATGTACCTATAGACCCATTTACTGTTCGTAAATATATGCTCCACGGCAAAGTGGAGCCTTGAACATTGCGTTTGAGTCTATTCAAACTATGCTAATGCATTGTCAGTTAAAAATCGTGAAACTCTCTTTAAAAGGCTCACTTTCACTAACAGAAAGCGACACTTAGATCTATATACAGTTACTGAATGGAAGCATGATGTTTGTAAGTTTCCTGATTTTCAGTGGTTTGATATTTAGCGACTTGTATTCGGTTGAAAAACCTCGTGTACAGAAAAGCTACAAGCATACAGATCCCTTGATGAGTATGACGACATAATTTGCAGAAAAGTACAGGAGATGAGTTACTATTGATAAAGATTTTTGTGTAATTAGTGTTAATTGGTTATCAACAAAATGGAGAATTACAGACTCACAACAAACTGCACTTGTGCAACATTCTTTTGCACTAATTTATACAGAAGGTTATTGCATTAAAGACTCCTGGATCCACTGTATTTGTTTTGTTAACCATTAGCATTAGCGATCTCTTATTGTTCCTATCATAGACATTAGCAGCCAGCTATTAGCCCGCAGAAATCACAAGCTATAAGGAGCGTCAACTTGTGTACTTACTCATCTTGTAAATAAAGTGGAAAGTGCATACAAGGTTCCACCGTGCAACCACCTCTTTAGGCTTTGAGCGGGTCTATATGCAGACGGTGGAAATCAGAAGTGTCTTAAACGCAGGAATTGCTCTATACGTACATACATTATACTGGAATCTCTCATAAGTCCAATTTGCATATTATGGTTCATTCAAAGAGTTAATCGTGATCAAACAGAAATCACGCCTTGGGCTTTGAAGACATGTCTTTTTTGTATTATCGCCCACCTCAAAGATATACATATGCAAAATCAATATGTAAAAATCTGCTCAGTGTTAAACAGATCATTTACCATGGAGACCCTTGAAGTAAAAAGCCAAAAGAAAAAAATGAAATGATCCGTGTCCGCAGATTGCTAAACAAGCTTACAAAATAACCACAAAAGACACATGTTCACCAGCAGCTCCCTGAAATGAATGTTATAATAATATCACATTTCTTGAGTTTATGATTTTATGGGCTTAGTGTGGCTGTTTTTGGCTGGATCCCCATCATCTGCAGCATGATGCACTTTCCATAGGCATGCATAATTCACAAGATAATGCTATTACGAACAGGACAAATTACAAAGAATGAGAAGGAATTTCGACTTGTAACCATATTTTACATCTTTAGGGTAATTTATAGCTTAGTTGAAAAGTCTATATTGTATTTTTCACTGGACGCAGACATTAAGTCGAGACACAGGAACCACCAGAAGGTCTAAATGTGAAAAACAGTACCCAGAAGACAGCAGTTCAGAGCGTACCTCATCATGACTGTTTTGATTTTGAGGTGAAGAATTAAAAACAGAGGTGCAACTGTGTAATTTTGCATGGTAAGGTACAGTCAGGACTTACTTGGGTGCCATCAGGTCCAATCAGATCAAGTGAACCCATGGTGCTGTACAGGAAGCGCGTGATCTTCTGGAAATTGTCGTCTCCGATGGACCAGGAGCCGTCCACCAGGAAAACCAGGTCAGCCTTTGCTTCCTTACACACTGCAGATGAAATCGTAAAGATTAATAAACAAAAATAATCTATATACAGGGCTATACTTGTACACAAAGTCATTCAAAGGGATTTACAAATTGATGAAATTATCAAAAATAATAGAATCACAAGACATCATAATATAGATCAATAATATTTAATCCAGTTAAAACTAATCTTGTCAAATGCACACATTTTTGTTGTAATACACAGTCTCACTTGTTGTAATACACAGTCTCACTAGACTCATTGACTTACAGTGTAAGTCAATGAGTCTAGTATAGAAATCACCAGATTGAAAATTTATGAAATAACCTTTTAGATATTTCACAAAATACAAATGAAAAAAAAACGTAGCTAAACAACGAAATGTCAAAAATCTATAATGAGCAAGGTTTTGCACGTTTTTAAATAAATGCTGCAAAAAGCCAAACCGTAAACTAACCACGAATTTTGGTTGAAGCCATGTGGCGATATTTTCTTTGGGTTTATCAGATAAGTTTCGGCTTTAAGTTACTAAACTGGGTACGTTTAGGACTTGAGCTTGGGGTAGGTTAAGACTTACCCATTAAACCCAAAGAAAATGTTGCCACATGGTTTCAATCAAAATTTGTGTTATTTTACATTTTGACTTTTCGTAAAATGTTTAAAAGCGTGAAAACGTGCTCATCATACGTTTTTGACATTTGACATTGTATATGTACTCTTTCTTCGGAGACTGGCACAGATATTATAATGTGAGTGCAGCCTACAAGCAAAAACAATGAATCATATTAAACTATAAAAAAGCTAAATATTTATAAAATATACAGTAATAATACAGTTTATTAGTTTTATCAAATTATGTGTATTTTAAAAATAGGTTTATTTAATATTTACTTACAATTGACCCTGTGCATGTAAGACGTTTGTTTTCAAATTGTCAAGGTTTAGCGTTTGCATTTACATACAAACACATCTTTTTATAAACACTTTGGTTCTTGTTCAAGTTTTTTCTGATTTGTAAAGTCTTTTAAATGTTGTCAGAGAAAACCAATCACAACTCACTATTCATTGCTTTATCTTATAGTATTTATTCATTTTAGACTGAGGTAGTGAAAACCTCATAGAAATGAACTAAACAGAAAATGAACATGGCAGCAGGAAGTTAGCATCTTTGAAAATTAACAAGCCAACTCACTTCTGTGCACACAGCCAATTAGAAATGCAATTTTTAAACTAATGTAGTCGCATCTGATTATCAAATTTAGTTTAAATAAAAGAGTGTCCAAAAACATACTTCATTACAAAAACAAAAAAGGCAGATTTGCCCATTTCCTCTAAATGATTATATACATGCATTGACATTGTGGATGTATTGGGGTTTAAATAGAACTGTGTTTAATCTCTACAGTACAATGAATGTTCTGCTAATGTGATCAAATAACAGAAGCTGTGTTGAATGTAGCTAATAAAATGACCCCAAATAAAGTTAGCAGTCTATAATGTTGCTTAGGCTGTTTTCTTTGGCCGTTATTGTTCTCAGATTTCTAAAATAAATCTACATCTGTACAGTTGTTTAAGGTCAAATACAACACATTATTAAATTCCCTTGTTTTTCAACTGTGTGACTCTGGAAAATAACATTTAACATCTTCCTCTGGTCTGGCACCTCGTCGTAAAGCAGTCTGTTTTCTCTCTCTCTCCCTGTCTCACCTTTTGTCAACAATTGTTATAACACACTTTGTTTTGGTGTGATTTGTGGCGTCATATTTTCGGGGACCGTTTATTGTGCATGTCTTTTTCTCATCCTGACGGCTCGGTCTTGACTAAAGGTTGCTTGTCATAAAAGAGAGATGCCTTCGTTTCAAAAAGGTCAGGAGGAGACAGAAGCGCTCACAGACGGGTGCGCGGGGGAGTCGGTGGGTCAAGCCTTTACCTGAGCGCTCCAGACGGGAACAAATGAGGACAATGATCCCAATTCAGGGAGCTGCCCGGCCTCCGTTAGGGTTGTAAATCCACCTCGGGCTTGTCAGGTCATTTAAAAGACTCCTCAACTCTGATGTTTTTTCATTCAAGGCATCCCAGGCGTATAATAAGATAGAATAGATAAAGTTAGATGGTGTGAGAAGAGACTGGAGAAGGTAAGGATTTAGATGATTTGCAGTGAAAACCTGACGAGATTCTAAATTGATCTTAGCTATTTTTTAACATGCTTGACTAAATAATTTAAAGGCTGCAAGGAGGATTTTCTTAAGCTTGTTTTTGCCAATCTCAATTAAAATACCTTTATAAAGGAGTAGACTGTGGATGAGGTGGGGTCAATAACATTTTTGACAAAAGATATGACTAGTTAAGCAATTTATGTAGCTTCCTTTTTGTTAGCAGTAAAAATAAAGTTGACATTTTACATTTATTTTACATTTATGAACCTGTACTGCTGCTTTAAGGATGAGACTATTGATCTGAAAAATTACTTATTCATTGAACACCTTTACCTGTATTAAAAGCAGTGTGAAAATAAAACTGTCTCTGTGCATGGAACTTCAGTTGGCTTGTTTTTGTTCAAAATAGCTAGCTTCTGTACTTAGATGTGTTTCCTGTTCAGTTAATTTCTATGAGGTTTCCAACATCAGTTTAAAACCAGTAAATACAGACAGTGACAGTTAGTTGTGGTGAATGTTACAGAAAATACGTTAAAGACTGCTAACAAGCATTTCCAGTTAGCTAACGCTAACAGGAAATGCTTGTAAGTACAGAAATTAGCTATTTTGAATCTAAACAAGTCAACTGACAATCCATGTGCAGAGTCTATCGTTCTGCATTTTGTTTCTCTACATAAGTACATAAATCAATGCTACATTCTTAAATTGATTTTAAGGAGGGCTGTACTCAAAAACATTTTTACAGGTAGCATGCAATATTATGCAATTTTTTTTATTTTTTATTCTTTTTATACATTTTCTCATTTTGGTCAGTAAAATACATCTTAAAAGTATCAAATTGAGGAAATTTTATTGGGATATACATGTATTGGGGATATGTATCAAATCTTCACCCCTGTATCAAGATGCATGTCGTATCGGAAGGCTCTTGGCAATAACTAGCCTTATTCAGGAAGCCGCAAAGCAAAGTCCATTTTGAAGTTTCTGAGAAGAGGCAACAAGGGGAAATAGAGAAAGGCCAGACTAAAGTGATTCTTCCAGCGCTAACATGAAACATCCGAAGGATGCCAACATGCTTAAGGAAGGTTCAACAATTGTCAAAAAGCTAAAGTTATTATTGCTCTACCTGGAATGTACCACAATATGGCTTTAAACTTGTGTCTTTTGCATTTATTCAAATACATGTTGTTTTATTGGTCAAAAATACATACAAATGATTTCTTGCTTTACGCAGACTCCACAGATCTGACTCGTGGTGTCTCAACAGAGATTAATGTGGAACATTGTAAGTAAAGACATCACCAAGGAGAGAAGCAGGTCCCAGCCAAAAATGTTACAAAGTGAACCTTGAGCATTTAGTATCTTAAAGTATATGATAAATTATGAAACAATTTGCCTAAATATTCAATAGAAAATTAGTTTTACAACTGTAACAAGTGAATAAAATGGAAAAGTTAAGTGAAAAAAGTGTAGCGATTTTTGGTTTGAAATATACAACAACAAAATACATTTTATTTTTATTGTATTTATTGGCGTTTAAAAATATATTTTTTCTGTTTTGTTATTTTTCTATTTTAGGATTAAAATACATCTAATCCTTCTACACCAAGTAGATCTAAACCGGTCAATACACACTTGAGATGCCAAGTCAAAATAAAAATGTTCTTAACATGGTCATTGTTTAATCAATGGTCAAAATAAGAGTGTAGTTTCTCACCCTCTTTGGCAGGTGGGATGGTGGGAGTGGGCTCTGTGACGGGAGGTTCGGTTGGAGCTTGAGTCGGAGCAGGCACTGAGTAGAAACAACAAAAAGTCATCAATCACACTGACAGTTACAAGTGGCATCATCTGGGTTTCATCTGCTGACCACACAGGCTTAGCCGCTGATAAAGTGCACACAGAGAGACAGCAATAACTTTCTTATGAGAGGAAACTTTCTCAATACGATTCTCAAACCGTGACAGATGAGGAAAAGGCCTAAAACACAACATAGTTTTGTTTACTATAGGAATGCGCGATTTATCAATTTAAAAATTTCAAAGTTTTGAAATTTGTCTCTTTTTGTTTTACAACATTTTACCAAGGCATGACAGAAAAATACATTTTATTAGACATTAGCTTAATAAACTCCTAACGTGATTCTCTAAAAACACAACAAAATCAGTAATCACTAATAAATATCGTATATTGAGACATTTTCTGACCAAGATATAAACTTGACTATGTAGTACATAGATAATTTAATCCTGTGTAAAAACATCTGTAAAAACTTTTTACAGATGTTTTTACACAGGATTAAATTACTAAAAACAGATGAAAAAATTATGAAAACACGAGTTGGTCACAGCTACAGAGAAAAATTACAAGGAAAGAAATAGTAGATTTGCTGTAATTTGTTGCAAAATCTAAACTATGTATTTTATTTAGTTTTAGTCAGCAAAAAGCATCACCAAAATGAATTCATATATTTATTTTTATATTTAATTAGCAGGTATAAGCTTGGAACTGAATTATTTCTCTTAATGATACATAATAATTATGTATCATTTACTTTTTTAACTTGTTGTTTACAATAACTATCTAGACCATAACAACAGATGTGTGTCTATATGTGCAGCCAAAGACATTTCTCTCAATTTGTAGCCCTGGTTGTCTGTAATCCAGCACAGACCTGTTTCCCCTGGAGCTGTGGAGTTCACTGTAGCTCATCAGGAAGCCAATGAACTGAAACCGTAACCTCTACCTTCTCCAAAAGATTGAGACAGACAAAAAGTGAATATGTTGCTCAGAAAAAAAAGTTGCAGGCGAGGTAGGAGGAAAGATACTACATTTAAAAAAAACTTAATATCTTGCTGAATAACAGATGTCACTTGTCGAATTTGTTGGAATTATTTAGTTTTCTCTATCTTGGACGTATAAATTCTTCTGTTCTGTCACTTACATGTCATGTCTGTGATGGAGACGGCGGGTCCCTCCAGCTCCTGAATCTGAGTGAGAACGCTGATCTGGTATTGGCTGCTCGGAGTGAGGTCATAGAAACACTGCCGTGAAGCCCCGCCCCCCAGGGTCACTTCCTGCCTCTGTCCGTCTGTAAAAGTCAAACACAAAATGTATTCTGTATAAAAGCAACATACTGTAAGTGTTATAATAAAAAACCTCCACAAAAATTTCTAACAAAATTTAAGATAGAGATGCATCAGAAAACTGTACAGTATAAATATTATATTCACTGAATTACAATAGACAATTTATTTCCTATTAAAATGTCTAAAGTTTGTCTTTGGTTTGCTTCTACAGTTTACTGTATATGGAATAAACGTCTAAACAAATACGGTATAGCCCAGCAGCAGAGTGGGACTATGAAATAGCTGACAAAGCATTATGATAAAGTTTTCCATAGTTTTAGGTGTTGTGAATATAGACACAACTTAACCACTCTAATGAAAATGAGATATTAAGCTTCAAGATACTGATCTGTATGAATAAAAGATTAACTAAAAAAACAACAAAATAGAAAAAATTGCTCACAATTTCTTCAGCTGTGCATTATTCAAATATCTAGCATTCAGTCTCGCATCAAACACCTTCAAATACTCACACAAAGTACCAGCGCTACTGTCAATAATTTCAACATCTTGTGATCTCTCTGGGTGGAATTTACATATTCTCCCTGTGTTCTTGTGGGTTCTCTCCGGGCACTTCGACTTCCTCCCATCTCCAAAACATGTATGTTTAGGTCAATTGGCAGCAGTGTAAAAAAGAATTCCCCTAGTGAATGAATGAGAGAGTGAATGATTGTCTCTCTTTGTCTGTTTCTGTGTTAACATGCGATGAGTTGACCACTTTACAGGGTATTCCACCGCCTAAGGCCCAAAGTCACTGGGATAGGCCCCCAATGACCTCTAATGGTAGAAAATCACTGAATGATTGAATAAAAGCCTAGGCAGCTAAATAAAATCCCTTTAAAAATCTTTATCTCCTGTGTCTGTCGATTTCCGCCTCTGTCCTGATCTGACCATTCTTAGTGTAAATGATAATTACAAAGGCAAACTAAAACTCTGGGGACCAAACTTTTGAAAAGAGATGACAGGATGAAAGGATGTGACTTCGTGTGTCAAGGGCAGTGTTTAATGACCATCTGTTTAACTCCACAAAGATGTTCAAAGGCATTAAAGAATAGCATTAAATCAAAGACAATCAGGGGTTCACTTTGGGTGCTTCACTTACTGAGCGTGGAGTGTATAGAGACTCGGTATGAAGAGGCGCGTAACAGCGGCTGCCACTGTGCACACATACTGTCCGGGCGAACCTGATAAGTCGATAATCCCGTCACTCCAAGAGGCACTGGAGAGACAGAAAGTTAGAAAATATTTAACTTGGGATAAAGAAAAGACTATTCATTTTCTAGAGTAACCTTATCATTAACAATTCATACACCAATGTTAGCTTCACACACACTGCGGTAAACTCCAAAATCAATCGTGAGGAATTGAAATAACATGGACTCTGCCGACAGATCTCAGAGGACCCACTCTCTTCTCTCTCGCTCTGCTCTTGTTAACAGAAACTGCTGATGATAAAGAATAAAGTTGCTTGGCTTGAGTACATTGTCCCAGACCATATGGCAGGTAAATCCTATTTTAAATACTGAATAATTCATAGCGAGACTATCACATCCCTTTAATTGAATCACACGTCTTACAAGTACATATAAACACATTTTTTATGTATAGCCCAGCATTACATATTCACATGTGCACTGCTCAAATTCAATACATTATTCTATTATTGATCTATATATTTGTACCTGAAGCTGTTTTCTAGAAATTTAATTGGCACGTATCCAAGAACAACAACACTCAACGCAAAGGGAACAGCCTAATCTCAGACCAGATTAAATAAATGAGGATTGTTATCTACACGATATAACGCAGAGAGCTGCTCTGCCTTTATTAACCCAGAGCAACAACACTGCTCTGTATTGTGAGTTGTATTATGTTCAATATCTACATGTATAAGGCTATTCGATTTATCAATAATTGTGATTATTCAGTTGCAACAATGTAACGCAAAAACAAATGAAGAAAAATAGCATAATTTTAGGAGAAGTATTGTTATTGTCTCACAATAACTGAAAACACAAAGAAACATAAAGTAATACATCTAGTTATAACTTCATTCGCTTTGCTGCTGGACACAATCACAGAAAATACATCATAAATTAAATATCTCTGTGCTGCTGTATTGGTGATTGGTGATATTAGGTCTTACCAATTTAGTCTGCTTTCTTTAAATAAATAGAAAGCAAATATACACAACCTTTTAATTACTCTGTCTATATATTTAAGAGACAATCTAATCTGCGTATTCACTTTTTGCCATCTTAGTGATAAGATTAAGGAATATAAACAATATAAAGAACAACATTCACATATCTTTCAGACAGCTTTCTAATGACAAATAATACAACAACTTTTGGACTGAAGTGAGTTATTTACATGATTGAAAAATACATAAATCTGACATATACATGTTTTTTTTTTTTTAAATTGATTAATCTTTCACAACGGTGCAAAGACAACTTATCTTTTTTATGGTCAATATTTTAATTCTGCGGTATCAAAGTCTATGAGAAATTCATGAGTCATTAAAATTACATAACGTTTGTCTTTTATTGACGAGGGATTTGCTCCTTTATTGAGTTAGTTCACCGAATCAGGAAGTAAACTACAGACAATAATGAATGATTAAGCACTTTTACACAGACAAAAGTTACTTATAAAAAAGATCATGTCTCAAATGTATGCTTCTGTTTGGGCTGGGACCTTTGTATGGTACAATACTATCGCAATAATTAGATGCACTATGTCTATATAGCGATACACTATATATACGCAATGTGCCATTTTACTAATTAGCATAATTTTATTCTCATATTTATCAAAATTTGCTTGTTTGCTTGAATGGCTCCAAAAAGGCAAAAAGCTGAATATATAACATTTTCTTCCCAATCAAACAGTCTTAAAAACATTCTAGAAAAATGCCAAACTAGTTCCTCATCAGGGTTGCCAGATTTTCAGAGAACAAGCAACCAAGACTTTGAAAAAAGCCCAAAACAAGCAACCTCAACCACTCAATAAAAAATAATTAAATCAATCAAATAATTAAACATTATGCATCACAGCAGAACGAGAGCTACTGATTTTGACTTATTTTAAATAGTATTCGATCACCAGTTGAGACATTAAAAATGAAAATATTCTAAAAGTTTATGTTTCTTCCATTATTGAGTATACTGTATTTCCGTGAATCAAACCTGGAAAAATGGCAATAAAGCACCTTGTTTAAGACATCAAAGTGACTCTCAGGAGCAAGCCCAAAAAACTGCAACCCACAACTGTCAAAATTCACAAGCGAATTTCTAAAAAAGAAGCCCAAAGTCGCTATAAAGAAGCGGACTCATGTAGTATTATTAATCATATATTGTTCATATGCTGCTAATCAGTTTTCCATTTGAAAAAAATTCTAATTTCAATAAATGTGTTGGGTAGATAAAGTTACAATACAATACTTTTTATAACGACATATTGTCCCAGCCCTTTTTAGACCTATTTCTATAAACGTTTCTAAAATCTCACCATCTCACCTCCCTTCCTACTGACAGAGTATATTTCTTTTGGAGAGGAGAAAAGTTCTGCTTATTTGTGCTGATGCTAAATCTAAATGCAAAATGAGATTGTGTTCTCTCACTGAAGGGAACGTATTAATATCCTTCGCTCTGTTTGCGAACGTCTCACTGGAAATTAGAGCATATGGCTTTCAGAAGGTTGTTAATTTAGCTTGTGTGCTACCTCTATCTCACGTCAGCCCACTCCTTCACAACACCCCAGTGCCAAACAACTTCACACTAATCTCAAAGTTAAATCAGAATAGGCTTAAGGATTTCACTTCACCAATTTCCGTTGTATAATTAACTTTAGACTTAACAAACATTCAATCTAGGATCTTTTCCGTTTATTTCTTACAAGCACAGTCGTCCCCTGAGGCTCTGTTAAAGATTAAACTTGACTTACATGTTTTGCATTCGCTAGCAGAGGTTCACTTTGTCCAGAGGGATACGACGCAGTCAGCTGGACACTATACTCTGTCCCGGGGAGGAGGTTGAGGAGGACAAGTGACGTCACATCTTCACCAACTGATGTCTCCAAAACTTGTCCAGAAACTAAAAAATGAAACAGAATTTAAATGTACATCTTGTAACATTTTAGCCAAACAAAGATTTGGACAAAAGCACTGTTTTATACTTGAATCTTTTTGTTTCCCTAAAAATATTATTTATGTGTGTGTCTTTGTCTTAAAGAAGGGCCTTCCCTTCTGAGGAAACAAATGTCTCCATAAAAAATCAGTTTTCATTAGCCAAAATATTCCACAATATGACATGAAACGAATGTACGGTATTCACCTCATTCTGCCCCGCCCACTTTTATTGGCAGTGCACTTCCTGTTTAGCTGCAGTTAGCCTTATAGAGTTAATTTTAAATGTTTTTATATTTGTTTAAGATGTCCTCGCAAAATAGACAAGCTAACATGTTAGTTACCTTAACAAAGCTAAACAGGAAGTAACTGCCACAAAAGTGGGCACTTCAAAACAAGATGAATGTTGATTATGAATGGGATTAAGTAAAAATTTTCACACCCTAGAAAGATACACAGTTGTTACTTTAAAATCAGTGTAAACTTGTAAAGTGTAAAGCCAAATAGTACTAGAACTGTTTAATATTAAATTATATTTCCAAGCAGGTGTCACAGCATGGCATTAAATGTATCAATCTTACTGAATGAGTACGCTTTATGTCTCCGCCAAAAAGTAATTTGCAAACGCAGCATTTTGTGACAAAACCAGATATCAGTGTATTGTCTCAATCTAAAAATAAAACTTTTAATTTTGTTGCTCATAGAAAGCAGCACCATTTTTACCTTGATGTATGATATCGTAGTTGAAGTCTGAATTGAATCTAATGAGGATATTAAATTAAGTGGAAGAATAATTTGTGAACAGATTTAAATCTCTACTTTTCAGTTAAGTAGTGTAAAAATCAGGTACTCCCAGCATTATATAAAAGAAAGAAAAAGAAAATTTACAAGCTTGTCTCTTCATCAGATCAGGCATCTCATGTATTTCCAATAAAAGTGTACAAATTCTACAAACTTGTTAATGTCTCCTTGATCTGATTACCTTCTTATTCTGTAGTGCAAAATTCTGACATTTTAAACTGAACATAATTTCTATGTGAATGTGTCTTTTTTATAGATAACAAACGTAACCTGGACAGTCACTTGCCTAACAACATGTGTTTTCGAATGAGACTTCTAAATTGTAACTTTGCTTTGTGATGTCTACTTGTTGTTTCTATGGGATTCATAACATATTGTGTAACATTAATGTAGACTAAGGTAAATGACAAAAAAAATCCACCAGAAAAGTCCCATAGTGCACCTTTAACACTGCTCTGTATTCATTGTAGATCAAGCATAACTCAGTTCAGTTGCTCAAAACATTGGAATAAAATAACCAGAAATGTGAAGGAGAAAACGAAAGGATAACAAGTGTTTCTGCATTTATTTACTGGGATTTGGACTGAAGAACATTTCCTCTTGAGTGTGTTTAAATTTAAATATGTTATCCTGCAGCTGTGTATCTTCAGGTGAGAATGACTCACAAACAAGAATATTTCATCACATTTTATACAGCGGTCTCTCTTTAAATGATCGTCTATAATCCGGCCCAGTTCTTAAAGATGGGAAAGAAAATCTTTATTTGAACCAGGAGTGGAGAAAGTGAACAGTCTGATGGGAGTTACTTTATCTGAAGTCTGCATTTAAGTGGGAAAACAAAGACAATTGAGTACAAACACCAGCAATTCTCTTTGAAGGTAAAAATCATTATGAAGCAAAACATCAAAGTTTGTCTTTTTTGTTAATTGGAGCCTGCTTACTTGTAAAAAGTACATTTACAGCATCTACCCTTGAGCCAAGTCGACACCACTCTGTGTTTTTAAAGTTTCTGGAATTGTACAGTATGTTTACTTTCTATTCATTTAAGATTAGGTGAAAGGTTCATTATGTAAATTTTATTTCTTTGCCTGGAAAGTTTCACAGTATGGCATTAAACATACAGTTCAATACAGTATCTATCACCATGAATTAGGGCAAGGTGCAGGTCAGTTCATGAATGCAGTCACTATTTGGCACTAAAACAGTTCCAACTGACCAAGATAGATAATGCTTATTAGAACATTTTAGGCATAGCAAAGACATCTCCATGGAGACAAGCAAGTTCTGTACCTCTCAGCTGAAAGTAGGTACAGTAAAACCAAGCACAGTGTGGCTAGCAATCTCGCCTTTCTGTTTCGAGTTTGCATGTTTTCCCTTTGTCTGGGTGGGTTTCCTCTGAGCACTCCGGTTTCCACCACCAACCCAAAACATGCACATTAGGGAAAATCCTGCAGCTGCAGTAGTTCTGACCAAGTCTAGCAGAAGATCTGGAAATGTGTCCTGACAGGTTGGCCCAGCCACATGAGACAAAAAGACTAAACTATTTTAGTCAGTTCTTGTGAGAAAAATTCATTCTTTGCATTTGACACTTGGCTGGTCTTATTCTTGACTGGGACTGTATGATTTACTAAATGTGGCATATTTAAGGTTGATGAGGAAAAGTGCCCAGAGGAAACCCACCAAGACAAGAAAACTCTGTGTGAATCCTGTTACAGTCTCACCCATGACCTGGAGGGGAGGGACCTGGGTGCTGTTGCCTGGTCTGCTGCTCTGCTCCATTTGCCCAGCTGCTGCTGCCTCACCTGCCTGTTGCTCTGTACACGATTGAAGAGCGGGTATAAAAGACCCCTTCACCTGCTGCCGGCTCTTCTCTTACTGCTTCTGCTTGTTCCAGCGACCAGACCCAGGGTCACTCTGTTTTCTTTTTGTTTTCGCATCCAACACACACCAAACGTTATCATACTGACTTTCATTTGCGCCTACATGCACTCACGCACCACACTACACCTCCATGTACACTGGCAACACTACTGATTTAAGATCCTTGTTTAAATAAATGACCCACAATGGGTTTAAAACCTTCCTTGTTTCCTGTCTCCCTCATTCTTTTTGTTGCGTCTCAGAGCCAGGTCTAACAGTCTAAATAGTCACCATTACCCCGGGCTCACACTGCATCCAGTCCAACTCCGGTGCAGTCACCGGAGCGGTCTTGCTACGGTGAGTGACTCACATTAGCTCCGGCGGTCTGCAGTCCTGCTGCAGCCACAGGCTCTGCTGCCGACCTCGCGAGACCCTGAACTCACGGAGGTTCACGCTCAACTTGAGAGTTTTACTGAGCACATGTAGATGTAAACAAAGAACACATGCGTCGAGTTTTGGGCTTATTATCAATTAATTTTCTGTTTGATTTTCCGCAGCACAATGGATGAGCATATTTATTTTCCTCCTATGTGTTATTAGTGGTAAAGTAATGATTTTGAAAATCACCGGATTCACGTCCAGCCAAAATTTGAAACCAACGAAGCGTTTTCGGAGCGCCGGATTGGCCGTACCGGAGACATCGAACTGGACTGGACGCCATGTGAGTCACTCTCGAACTTTTCAAGTTTAAGGTGGGGTAGCTGATTTTCACACATCAAACACAATTTAGGTTTTAAATCTGACAACTTCCTCCCTTAAATCCTTCGACACATGGTTAATATCGACATGTATTAATTTTGGTTGCATTTATGGTCCATCAACCTCTTTTTACAAACAACAAAGTAAAACAGGGGTGACCGCCCCAAGCTCAGCCAATCAGAGCGCAGCATTCATCTCCTGATTAGAACTAAAATTCTTTATTATTCAGTTCAGACAGTACTCAGAGGTCTCATTTTTTCACAAAGTGCTCTATTTACTACATACTTTTTAGTAGAAAGCACAAAGTTTACTAATTTACAACAAAAAAAATAGCTACCCCACCTTTAAGTAAAGGATGCAATGTGAGCCGGAGGTTAACCTGACTCTACCGGATGGATTATCACAATATTTGTGATTTTCACAAAGAGTGATCCCTGCGGTACGGTGAGAGCAACGATCTGTCAAAATAAACATAGTGCAGCAGCGAACCAATCACAGCCCCTATTCAAACCAAAACAAACTTAGCGGCGTCAACAGGTGTATTTCGTACAATTTTAACAGAAACAAAGAGTATTTTGAGCTAAACATTTTTAGATTTGTGCATTTTAGATGGGAAAGATTTTTGTGCTTTTCTCTTGACTGTATTTAACAAAAAAACGTAACTTCTCGGGTACTTAAGAGTTCAAAAACTTTGACTAATCAGATTCAAATATTGCCATTACATTCTGGTTTTCCCTATGGCTTTCAGCGGCAGTCATTTCTCATTGATAATGTGTGGAACTCAATTCAGAGTTATACACATAATCAATAGCCAGGTAAAATCATCATGCCATCAAAAGGCAAACTGGGAAAGAGCAGTAATTTTTCAATATCTAAACTGCTTAGCTTTGTTTAATACACTTTGTTTACAATAATTTATATTTATTACTGTGTCTGCCCTGCTTTTGGGAAATGTTTCAGTGTGTACAAGTAAAAACTCAGGGCACTCTATTTTATTGTGATTTTGCTTGTTTTCAGATTCTTTCATCTTGTGGGTGTGTAGCTACCGTAAATGGGTTGGTAGACGATCCTGTATCCTTCTGTTGGAGACTGTGCAGGATCCCACGAGATCCTGAAGCGATTGTACCACTCTTCTGAAGCTCGCAGGTTACTCGGGGACGAGAGAGGCACTGCACAAGACAAAAATAACTAATAAATGCATCTCGAAACGGAAGAGCCTCATTATCACCCCGAAATCATTTTTATGTTAATAATAATACCCCATTTAGTACTGTTCTCCATTCTACAAAAATGTGTATCTATGTTAAAAATAGAAATGCACTATATTCAGGCTATGGTAAATTGAGGTTCGGAAATTTAAAGAAAAGTAGACATTTTTATTCTATGAGCGTTGTGGAGAGATAACGATGGCAATTTGGGAAAGAAAATTACTAGATAAATCACTTACAATAAAAAGGAATAATTCAATCAGCTGATGAATGGAAAAGACAGTCATCATAAAAAGCCTTAATTAAGACAATGAAATCTTTAATGTAAATTGTCCTTTGGGAAAACACAGGAAAATTAAATCACCACAGAGCGTAATGTCACAATACGCTGGCTGCCTTAAAAACAGACTCATTAAATTCAGGGAGTTTTCCATATTTAACAAACTGAGACGGCGTCTATGTGAAGAACTGTTTCTGTGGGTAAAATTAAATGGGGTGTGTTGAAACTTACATGTTTTACCAAGAGAAGAAACAGCGATGCCTTCTCCATTCCTGTAGACTGGAGTTACAGTCACTTTGTACTGTGTGTCTGCCAACAGTCCCTGTAGCACAGCTGTTCTTTGACCGCCAGGAACTGACACCTGGGGAACACAGAAAACAAGACATTTTAAACAGCATAACTGCATTGAATGTATTAAAATCATTCAAGAAAATGTGAATACTTGTGCATAGAGTAATAAGATTGATGTTTTAATTCAGTTTCTATTATCTAAAAAATGTATGTGATTGCAACTATTCACACGCATTACTATTAAGTGTACAACTACGATAAAGTTCCCTTCAGCTTACCTATTGAACTACTGACAGAAAGTGGCCTGCCTTGCATAAAAACGACCACTTAAAAACTTTCTGTTAAAAAAGTTGGGCTAACCCTCTATATGAGCCGACGGACAAGTTTAAGGCTTAAGTCCCATTTTGTTAAGTAATTGTTTCTTTTCTGAACTCTCTGTTGCTTCTGCACTTTCCTCTGCTGCCCCCCATCTCTGCTCCCAGTGAGGTAAATGGCTGCTGAAAAGATAATAGGATGTCTTCTGGCTCGCCTTGGCACTCCATCTTCTACAGCACGGACGGAAATTAAAAACAGGGGCAGAAGAAGAGAGGAGCAGATAGGAGGACAATAAAGGTCTGGAGAAGAAGGAGAAGCCAGGGAAGCTGACTGTGTGTGCGTTTGTGCATGATTTAACAGGGTCACAACATGGCACCCGCCTCAAGGACTCTTACCATGGAGATAGATGGATTAGAGAGAGAGCTGGGGTTAAAAGTATAATGAGTTTTATGATTAGAGATGATGACCCACACTGATCATTCAAGTACAAAGCATCCAAAGCAGTGCTATAAGTGTCATTTTAAACTCCAAGCGTGTCCACACATCTCAATATAACACTTAATCAGTTTCTATTCAGATGATGTTCAAGACATTGGAAAAAACAAGAGCAAAGTACAATTCAAACTGTATGTAATTATGAATACAAAACAGCTATGGCAATGATTTTATCATATACCATGCTCAGAAAGTTGGATGAAATGTAATCAAATATTTATCTCTTTTTGATAATTATCAGATGGTTAAAAGCAAATGGTTGTAAATAGGAACAATAGGAACTACTTCCAATAACTGTTTAGTACAGGGGTGTCAAACTCATTTTGACAATGGGTCACATTGGTATCATGGTTACCCTTGAAGGGCTGGTTGTAACTAAAATTAAACTTACTAATCTTTGACATACTGCAAATAATAGCCTCTGTATTTGATTTCTGTGTATTTTTTGAAGTGACAAAAATAATTTGTACAAAAAAGGAATAACTCTTTCAGTTTCAGATAAATGATTGCATTAGGTTAGGACACCCAGATTACTCCTGTCACCAATATAACATTAAAGTCAATCTTTTAAGACAATGAGGGCTGCATAAAATGATGTGGAGGGCTGCATCTGACGTATATAAACTTGTAGGGAAACATTCACTGCTCATCTGATCTGTGACAAATTTCAGCGTTTTGCCCAAATATTGGAAGATCCAATGGAACACAGGATGCATCAACCCTCACCCGCACAGGAATGTGATTGTGATTGATGACATGGGGCAAAGCAAAGCAAGACCCAAACCAAATACTGATGAAACAGATGTTTTTTGGGAGAAGACTACTAATTCAGAACTGTTTTTTTTCACAGGATGAATTGCCATGTACAAAGTGTGACAATGTCAATAATGTGTAAATACAGTATACTGTGCCTGTGTGTGAAATGCTCGGACTTAAGAAAGCTGAGGGGTCACACACTTAAAACCCCCGACCGCTCACACACAGACATACCCCAGAGCATCACAAGCTTCCCCCGCCAAAGTGGGTTGGACTTATGCTAAGCCCAACACCCAAGCCAACTATATACTTATCACTTAAGGTTTCTGCAGCCGCTCAGACAAGTTCTCTCATGGACAAGTGGTGAACATGTTCATCTTGAGACTATAGGCCAAGGCCTGGTCTCGATGCAGAAAATGGAGCACTAGACTTTGGGCACCTCTGGATCAGATGTTTTGGGACTTCTTGTAAGCCACACAAAGGACCACAAAGATCCAGGAAGCCAAAACTCCTCTTTTTGAGGATCCTCAGGACAGCCTCGACTCAGAGATGGAAAGACAAAGAACATTCCTCTGGGCCACCGCCCTAAACGTCATCTGTCGTCACATTTTTGGATGTGAACATTAAGGCAACTTCAAGCAACGGACATTTTGCAACTTCAACCATGGTCTTCTCTGCACCCAAACCCACGACGTGCCCGGTGCAGCCCAGCCCAGCCCCACAGCGCGACCTCTACAGAGACAAAGGAGAAGGACGGCCGCCATCTTCAGACTCTGGTCGTATAAACTGTCACATGGGCTGGTATAGACACAGTTAATGCAATAGATTTAGATAAATAGTCTAGACTCTTATTGTGCATTTTCTTCATAAACCACAACTTGTTTTGGTTAAGTGCATGATTAATTTTCAAAATGGAGTCAATGGAAATGTGAAAAGATCTTACAACCTTCAGATTAGACTAATTAATTAATTAATCAATAAATTGTTAATTAATTAAAATATTTGGTATTAGAATCAACTCTTTCTCACTTTGGTGAGTGGTGCCCCGAATAATCAATCTCTATTATGATTTTATTTATCAAATTATGAAGCTTTATCTGTACTCACTGTTCTGTGTTTCACCTTACATCAGTCAGATAAACCTTTAAACTACATAATGTTGGTGCCGTCTCTTAAGGCCGGTATCAAGATAATGCAGTAATAATAAAAACAATACAAACTATTTGGACAATTCGGTCAAATTATCTATTATTAGACGTGGACGAGACACTGCAAACTAATTTTCACCCGAACAAAAGCTTTGACAAGACATCTGTGCTGGGGAAAAGTGATTTAAGTTATTTTCTTAATAAAACATCGGGCATAGTGCCTTTAATTAAAAAAGTTGGAAAAACAGAAAAAAACGAAACCATAAAGTGTAGGATTTTGATGCGTTATTAGTTTTAATTATTTCTTACAGTTTCCTCGTGTTGATCTCCTCCAGTGGTGACGTACAACACTCTGAAGCTCTCCACATGAGGGTCGTCCAGCTCCCATGATGCCTCCAAACTATCGGTGGTTTCATCAGTCAAATAAAGGTTTTGGACCACCTGCCGAGCCACTGAAATATCAAACAACAAAAATAACTACATCATTTATTGATACATGAAACCTGGTGCTTATTTTGTTGTTCTCCTGTGTATTTTAGTTTAACCATGGATCAGAGTCAAATGCCAGCTAAATAACTAAAATATAAAAAAGCTATTGAGTCTTACTAAATGTTAGTGATGTTAAAGACTTTGATATTTTTGAGTGAAATGTTAATTTATTTATTTATTCACCTGTCAAATTCCATGGAATAATTTACTATGTATTTTTTACCATTGTTGATAAATTACAATGTAATACAACTGTTAATAGTCTTGTTGTCTGTGTTGTATAGTTTAAAAACTCCAAACCTATGGTAATGAGTTTATAACTGTAGCTAAACAGGCATTGACAGTTATATTTTCTATCATAACCTTTACCCAAACCTTTACTCTAACTTTACCCATTACCCGGATCCAACTATCTAGCATTTACCTTGTCACAAGTTCGGGCACATGTAGAAAAATATCTTAGATAGCATTTAGCTTAGACACAGACAAAAGGGTCAAACTTTGGTGAATTTTGAATTACATTAGTTCCAAATCAATGCTACATTTGATCAAAAACATTAAATAAACTGAATTAAAACCATTTGAGGCCAAACTTATTTGAGGCCAAACTTGTGAACTGTATAGCCATTCACACAATTGGATTATGGTCAATTATGTCCAAATCATGTCTCATTCTCATAAACCTCATGTTTCGGCCCACCTCTACACTTTTACTATTTTAAGTTGTTGTTTACAAAGGGCACAACTGTTGCTTTAGCTCCTAAAACATAAACGTAAAGAGACATGTTGCTTTTAAGATTTGGAGCGAGTGGAAAAACTCCTCAGACTCAATTAGCTGAAGCCTGCTCTTCACGCTAAACACAGTCCAGATGGCCCCTGACATAATCCAGCTAAAGCTACTTTTACTTTTTGATGCCAACATGCTAAAAGGTCCCAGAGGAAAAAAACAATTTTTAATTATGCATTCAACAAAAATGACAGCTACTAGCAATTTGGATTATAATTGTGAACATGTTAACACAAGAGCTTTCGTTGGCTGCTAATAAATGCATTTGGCAGCAATGATTTTGTTCTTAAGAATACAAGTTTTCACAGCGATTAACAGACAGGCAAAACAACAAACATGTTTTCATGCATTGTTGAGAGTTAGAAAGCATTAGAAAGCACACCTGCGGTTGAAGTAGCAATAGTCGTTGTCGTGGCCACTGAGGAAATAAGTATTTAACAGTTAGATGAAGAAACATTCAGAAAAAAAGATAATTTCCTTAAATTATAAAAGATTAAAGCAGTGCAAAGCAATCATGCAGAAGCACAAACCCATTTTCAAACTCTGTCGTTAAAGATGCACTGTGTAACTTTTCTGATGGGTTCACAACCAGCTTTTCTCCACGAAGGTGGTTTTTCTGCAATGTTAGCAACTATGGCATTTAACTTATTAATCTTTCAATAATTTTATTAAGTGTGAAAAATGCCGTTTCATGAGCTCTCCTCTCCATAGAGCTGACTAGCAACTTTGTCCAGTTGCAAACACTTGTCTCTGAGTAGATTTATCCGTTTAATGCCATATTGTGGAACATACACACTGCAAATGGCAGAAGTTTCAACACAAAGATACACAGTGCATCTTTTAGAGTGCAGGACATTTTTTTATTTCATGTTTGACTCTACAGTATTTGATAATTAACACTGATGGTAAATATATATTGTAGTTTAATGGATCAAGGAATTTGAGAAGAAAAGCTGACAAACGTATTTGTCAAATTACAAGCATCAAAAACAAACTAATGACCTCAAAATAGAGTCAATCATTTAACTGATCGGTAAAACTTGCATAAAAGAAACACAATGATCTTGTCTTAGTAAAACGTGTCCTCCAACTTGTTATAGACACTTTAAATTTTGTTATGTTTGGTGTTCTGTGGTGTGATGCTCTTACGTGTGTTTTCTATCAAAGAGACAGTGTCGCTCTCAGATTCATCTTCAAAAACAGCTGTCAACATCACCTCGTACTCTGTGGACGGACTGAGGCCTGAGAGGACGTACTTGTTATCGCTGCCAGTCAGCATTACCTACACAGGAGCAAATCATAAGAAAATAGGATGAGAATGAAGCAATAATGATAAGGTTAAGTGTAAATTAGAGTCCAGGTTTCACTCCGTTAATCTCATGGTTTCTGTGTTCACTTGGCCACCACATTCTGCCAGATGCTGTAAAGTCATCCAAAGAAATAGTAGTTAAATTAGCTTTCTCTAAAACAAGGTAAAAATGCCAAGGTCATGTGAAGTGCACAGTTTCCCTGAAATGAGATTTAAAAAGGAGTTTACTGAAAATGACATAATATGCATCGTTACATGCAAATGTTGCTGTTCAGCTTTGCAAATCATGTTTTTCCTGGAGCAATTCAAAGTGATGATCCAAACTTTCCATTTTCTCTCTCTCTCTCTGTAATATTACGATGTTCTCATGCAATTATAATTCAGATTATGTGCACAACATTATATACAGCAATTTAACACGACAACTTTGAAACTATTTATACAAAAATACAATGCATTTATTCAAAGCTTATCGCAGAGCTTTTAGAATAAGTAACTGCTAAAAAAAATAATAATTTGGCTGGATTGATTTCCTGCTTTAAATCCATTTAACCTTCTGATAAATACTAACATATGTTTTACCAGCAAGTCAAACCAGTAAAGAAACACTGTGACTGACAAGTCATTGGACCACTGAAATAGAAGAATTTCATTGTTCATTGTCAAAACACAAATCTTTTGATTATTTATCCTGGAGCCTACTCAGTAAAACGTCTAGTAATGTTTTACTTTAAACCAGTTCAGACAGCCATGCTCCATCCATCCAGCACAAACCTCTTTGGTGTCTCCTCCGATGAAAGGAGCCCAGGAGAGTCGATAAAGGACAATGTCACTGGCTGAATGGTCCCAGCTGACCTGGAAACTGTCTGCTGAAATATCACTGGAGCGGAGATTCAGGGGACCCGGGACAGGGGCTGGATGACATAAATAAATACATAAATAAATACATTATTTTCACCTTTCACCTAATTTTATACTACAGACCCCATAGGAAATTGGCATTTGGGAAATAAATAGGGAATGAATATGAAAATAACTGTTAAAAAGAATAGTTATTTGTCTTTAAACATGCTTTTAAAAACTTTTACTTCAGCATTTCATATGGAGCTCAGCAGTGGAGGATTACCCTGGTTTAGGAAACACAGTGCCCTTATAATAGGGATTAATATTAAGAGTTTAAGGGCATGCTGCAGTCTATTGCCAGCTATGTGCTAACTCATATCCACAGGTTGGTTGTTCATATCCATAACTTAAAATCTTAATAAATCTTTGTAGTTTATAAAGCTGCAGAATGTAGGTCATTACTCATCACACTTGCTTAACCCCAAGGATGTTTTTAAACTTTATTATACATTTATTTCAAAATCTCTATGGAGGTTTATAATGGGAACCCCAACTTATGGAACCAATGTGTGGGCGGTCACTGTTGAGCTCAGTTTTTGGCTCTTTAAAAATGGTCTACATAAGCACACATTCTTTTTTATTAGTCCGAGCAGGTGTTTACTATCTGGCTGGAGAGAAAATAGATACATGATTTTGAGAGAGAGAACAAAGTTATAACATGAGGAGGAAAAGGAAATGTATGCACAATATGTGTCTTTTAAGTGCAGCAGTAGATTAGAAAGTATGGACATTCATCCAATAGTGAGAAGTTTCAAACCCAGTTTCAATAGCTGATTGTAATAAAGAAGTGTACAGATTTTTGTCAGGGAATTTCTCAATGTTTCAAAACTTTTTCCATGTATATTATAACTACTTTTTGTCTAATAGAGGAGACAAAATACAGAAAACGGCTCTACAATGTGGCTAAAATTCACTTGTGTATAAAATTTACTTCAGTAAAATACAAATACTTAAACCCAACCACTGTTCAAAGTCCACCATAGATGTATCCTACACCAATACTCTTCTCTTTCTTACCCTCAGATGCACTAACACCGATATGCCATGATTTAAAGTGCTTTGAGTGCCCAGTAAAACTACAAGTAGCAATTAAGATAATTTACAGTGTATTCCTCA
Source organism: Mugilogobius chulae (assembly GCA_038363315.1). Lineage (NCBI taxonomy): Eukaryota > Metazoa > Chordata > Actinopteri > Gobiiformes > Gobiidae > Mugilogobius > Mugilogobius chulae. Next base: position 38,089,935 of record CM076413.1, read on the forward strand.
TAAGTAAAACATTTATTGGATACAGACAAACTTGATGATGCTCGTAGACTCTGCCAACTTATTCACATCTGAATTTGAAACAGGCATCCCACCATTATGAGGTGCAATGACAATGACGGTGACCAGTGCTTAAAGTGAAGACAAAAATGAATAAATGCCCTTGAGAAGCAGCGGTTTAATAGCTCTCTGCCAGAAAACATTTCTTTGAGCTGACTCAGCACTGGGTCTAAATGCTTGTTGCTGAAAGGGATATTTCCACAAATCAATAAGTGTTAGTGTGATGGAATATTCAGAGACAGTGAAATGACCTTTTAATGCAACCAGGCCATTTGCTGAGGTGTAAACGACGCAAATTTGCTGCTGTCTTGAAGTTTTTTGCACAAAGCGCTAACGGCTGTGTTTTCTAATGGAAGTGAAGCTGCTTACTGTGAAAATGAAGACAAAACAGCCCACAAAAGAGATGCTAGCTGAGAATTGGGACAATGTTACTGACAAATCGAACATGACAAATGACAGTGATTTATAATTGCCTCAAAGTGATCTATATCAATTAAACTTTAAATGACTCACTGCTTTATGACTTAGTTTGGTTTGATTGTCCCTGCGGTAAATATGTATCATAGTTTTACATCCGTCACATTGTAGTTTGTGAAGAAACAATTACAGGAAGTAGAGGTTCATAACAGAAGAATTTATGTCATAAAAAATATATATAATAAAGCTGCAAGTAATGATTATCTTGGTAAGACGTTTATCTGTCTACTATTTATAGCTAATGATTGATTAGTTGATTAGATTGTGAAAAACCTGTGAATATAACATTTTCATAAAATTTGACAAGTACGAAGCAAAAGAAATTCTGCTTCAGAACATTTACAAAAAACTAAAATAAACATGTATGGTACCACTATATAATAACTACACATTAATTAGCCTTAGTAAAGCCTTATTTGAATAATGAATAAAAACTTAATTAAATGGTTTATTTCTATAGCACATACAGGGTATATGCAGGGATCTTGAAGTGAAATTTAAGACCTTTTTAAGACTTTTTAATACCTATAAAAACAAAAATTAAGACTTATGTCATAAGTCTTTCAATTATTCATGAACAAATGATCAATTAATACATGAAAACTACTTGACTAGCAGTTATGATTAGGATTTAAGGGAATGAAGTTATACACTTTTTTATTCATCTGTCATTTATTTTTATTTTATTTTTTCAATTATCTGTAATGTGTTTGGATTTTGGTTGCTTGGTAACAGTTGTGGAATTAACTTCCCATATGTTATTTTTACTGAACATGTCCAACCAGGAAGTAATATTACAGACGCTGCAAATATTGCCAGTGGAGAAAATAATCTTAAATAAAACAATGTTCATTATTTTACAGAAAAGAAATTGTCTAATTTATATACATGCACTTAAAATAAGCTTTACTTTAGAGTGTATTTTATTAGAAAAACCCTTACTAGTTGTGAATGCGTCAGTGAGAGGCTCCGACTGGCCTTCGTCATACAAGGCAAAGATGGCCACCGAGTACTCCATTAGAGATGTGAGTTCACGGAGGTCGTATGAGGTCACAGGGCCCACAGCCACCTGCACAAAAACAAAAAACAAAGTCTGTTCAATTATAAATGACTGGCTGGCACAGTATAGCAGTAAAATCATAGGGAAATCATAAGGGATAATGTAATAATGTAAATAGGATCAGAATGGTCCTTCTGTTTGCTATCAAAACTATATTTTAAAGCCAATTCTCAGTTAGAAAGGCTGTATCTTATCTCTACATGTAATATTTTGTCCAAACCTTTTATCTCTTTTGCCCTGAATAACCTACTGCACTCACAGGATTTCACATTGCTTTTATTTGCCTGTAAAAGAGTATTGTATCGACACAATAAAAAGGTGCCGTGGTTACCTCTTCTGTGATCGCCGCGTCTGTTTTTTCCCAAGAAATGCGGTATCCTTTGACTCCGTCTGGGGCAGGGTCCCATCTGAGTCGTGCCGAATTGTGCGTGATGTCAGAGAACTGGAGGTTACTCGGTGGACTGAGCGGCACTAAGACAGAAAGGAGAAGTGACTAAAAAAAGGCAATATTGAAAAATAGTCATAATAAGATAAAGATGAAAGTAATTACATGTAGTTTCCTGGTTTGTGATTGGCTCGCTGGCTTCCTCTCCAAACATGGCGTAAACGGTAACAGTGTATTCAGTTTGTGGAGTCAGTGCATTAAGATCAATCTCTGTCACTGCTTCTGATACTTTCACCTGTGCAAATGTAACATACAAACAAAGGTTTTATTATTATATTTACAGATGCATGGTTAATTCTAGTCAAATGTCCACAACTCATACATTACAAAGCCTCAAGTTAAACATTTATATAGTATATAGCTAAATATGCAAAGAAACATACTGTATCCTTGTGTATCCACTGCGTCTTATAAAGCCTGCTAACTGTACTGTAACACAGTGGTTCTCAACCTGGGGGTCAGGACCCCCATGGGGGTCGCGGAAGGGGGTCCCCTAGTGATATGTGAAATTTAATATTGACATCCTAAACATAGTTTGACACTTCAAATTCATTTTTTTCTGACCTACAGATGAAGGTACCTAGGCTTATGGCTTAAAAATAAAAACTAGCATAAGGCTTTAGGATTATATTATCACTTTGTGGGGAGCCTACAATTTGTGTTTGGGGGTCGCGAATGCCTACTGTTGTTATTTTTGGGGTCGTGACTCGTGACTGAAAAAGGTTGAGAACCACTGCTGTAACATACTGAACTAATACTTTATCAAGGATTTAGACTTAGTTGTCAATCAATGAACAAAACTCTATAGACAAATATTGCACTGTTTTTCTCTTTTAAACATGACCCTGAAAACCTTTACTTTGGTATCTATAATTGACTCTGTGCATAGAAGCTGTTTATTTTCAAATTGTCAGACTTTAGCATTAGCATTGACAGACAAACACATTGTTTTATAAACACACTTTGGTCCTTTAGTGAAATATTATTCTTTTTGTAAGGTGTTTAACAGGTTTTCAGAGAAAATCACCAACTGCTCACTGTTCACTGCCTGATCTTTAGCCATTTTTCATTTTAGACTCAGGTAGTGAAAACCTCATAGGAATGAACCTAACAGGAAATGAATGTGCCGGTAAGATGTTCGCATTTTTGAAAATAAATATTCTTGTGCACAGAGCCAATTGTGTTTCCCACATCAGGAAATTAGTTCAAACACTTCATGCCATATTCTCCATTCCTACTGTGCGTCTGGGTTTGTTTTGGTTTTTATTTCATTCAGAGTTTTGATTAGTTGCTATGGCATGTCAGCAGTGTCCAATTTTCTGGCCTTAACACACTATCCAATGCCTCTAACACCCCAGAAGACTCACTGCAACAATCGCACCTCCACTGATACCTACAACCTGCTGCCAAAATACTGGATGCCCTAAACTGAATGCTTTGATGCCCCGGTATGAAGAGTTCAATTTACTGGTTGTAGATTTAATTATACTGGAAAAAAAATAATCAAACCAATAGAGTCTGATAGGCTAATGCCCCAAAAATGAGTAAAAGCAAGTTTAAATGATCTATGAAAATAAAAGCATGCTGAAGAGCTCAATAATACCTATGGCAGACCTGGCCAAACTGCAGCCCAGGGGCTAGATGTGGCCCCCAGACAGTGTTACTCTTTAAATTTCTTTTATTTGATTGACTTTGCTACGAGGCATGTATTATTGCTTGTTGTCCTAAAATTGTAACAATAAATGTTTAAAATAATGCATTAAAATCCATTGCTTTACAAAAATGTTTTCTGAGGCTCGTAGGAGAAACAAAGTATTTCACAGACAGAACTTGAGCTGTGTTTTTGATGAGAAAGCAAGATTACAATATGAGTAAAACCCCAAAAGTCAATATTGCATAACATGTGACCTTTAATTATGTCATTCTAACTAAGTAACTGTCCAAGTTTCTGTGCAATTATCAAGCCAAAGTCATTCTTACTGAACAGTTTGTTCTTTGGGAATTAAGTTTTAGTTCATGTTTTGATGTAGGTATAATAAAGAAAAACATAAGCAATTTCTAAAAGGCATGTGATTTTTGTAATAATATAGTTTATGTTTCAATCCTCTTTCAGACCTTAATGCTCTTGGAAGAATTTAAAATGCATGCACAGTGAAATAACTCTTGAACACAGTTAGAAGCTAGTCTAATCCCAACATGTGTCAGGAAAATTGATTCATAAACATTACCTCTTTCTCAGTCACGTCACCGTCGTAAGTGAGCGGCGCATATAAAATCATGTATCCAGTAACGTCATCCACAGTGTTCCATCTCGCTTTCATTGAACTGTGAGTAACATCGAAGAGTTGGAGGCCAGTCACAGCAGGAAGAGACACTAGGGGAGTGAAACATGTTAAAAACCATCAACATTAAAATTACTGACTTTAAAGGAGACATATTATAGACAATCTGATTTTCAGAGTTTTTAGCTGTGTTCTGACCGTGATGCCACATCATTAGTTTACTCAGAGTTGTATTTGGATTGACTCAAACATGTTGGAGTAATCTTGTGTTGTCCGGCAGCTGATCAAGTGATGTCTCATTAATAAACTTTGCAAGGTGAAGGTACAAACAAACAAAACACAATCTTATTTTTTTCATCTCTTTCAGCACAGATCTTTTTCTGCCTCATCTTTGAACCCTTTGAGGAACAAAGCTGAGAATTTTCTAAATGAATTGCTTATTTCTATGTTAAAGGGGCACTGTGTAAGAAAAAATAAAAAAATAAAGTGATCCAAGTAATGTCCACTTTTGAACACCAGGGTGTGCATTTAAATACAGATTGCCTAACTACCATAGTGACATCTAGCGTCAATATTCACATTCCGGCCCGTAATAAAACATTTCAAATACGTATAAATGTATCACAATTCATGTGGATTGGTTAACAGTGCTCTCTTAAGTATTCATGTTGTAAAGAATAAATAGGATTTCAATGTTTGTGGACTATATGTGATAATTAAAATTCCTCTCAATCTTGCACAGAAAACATTTTTGTACGTACACACGATTTTTAATAAGACCTCAGAATATTGCTGCTTTGACTTATCCACAAACCTCACCCACTTGTGAAAATGTAGAGGTACTTATTCCAAAAATTCCAATTCTGAGTAACATATGCAGAGTTCAAAATGGTCATGTAGCCAGATAACACAAGTAAGTTAAAATCTACGGCTTGTTACAGTTAAAAAAAAGAGGCCAGGTTATTTGACGTTTCTTTTTCTAAGCCGTTTTAGCTCAATGAACAAAGTACAAATCTATCTTGATCTACCAATGTCAGAGTTTATGACTAAAAACCTTGTAAAAACACAATATGTCTCCTTTAAATGTTTAGGAGAAAAATATTAAACTTACAAGTAGTTTCTGTTCCTCTCAGGGCTTCACTCGCCTCGTTCTCGTAAACAGCAAACACTGCCAGCTGGTACTCAGTGAAGGAGCTGAGGTGCTCCAATAACACAGATGTTTCAGTGCCATCCACGATAGCCTGGAGTTCAAAAAAATCAAGTGAGAAAAGTGAAAAGGCAGCGAGGAAACTCTAAGCTGATGAAAAATATGTAGGAATGGCACATGTTGACAAAAAAATGTTTTAAGTATCCCAACTGTTTAACTGTTTGAAAAATCACACTGTACATCTATTTTATGTCCTCATTGGCAGCATTTTGTGATATTTATTCATCTACGCTTGTTCCTGTTTGGCAACGACTCAATCCTATCCCAGTGACTTTGGGCATTGCAGGGTTAACTTATTTTTTACTACAAACAATATGACATTTTGAAAAAAAAAAAAAAATAAATCCAGTAATAATTTGACACAATATACTGTTGCCGGGATGGGCACCGCCGTCACAATAAGAGACGACTGTAATTGTAATTTTGGGCTATACAAAAATTTTATTTGAAAGACTGACACATAAAGCCTTTGTGAACAGTTTCTTTTCAGGATTAGATATATTTATGTTACTAATGGAAATATATCTTAGTGAGAATCTAGAATAATGCTTTTTAAAAAACTTTTAAAGACTTGTTGATGCCAAAATCTTGAATAACAACCCTGCCTGACTCCCTGGAGATGTGAATGTTTTGCCTAAATTGTTCCCTAGTATGACATTAAACGTATATCTAGAGTTTAATTCATAATGAATATTTAAATGCTCGAAAATACCAAGAGTGAGTGAGTGCACCTCTCCACCGATCACACTTGTAACTTAGCCTAGTTACAGGCCCGTCTCCATGGAGATATCTATGTTTAAAGCTGTATTAGACAACATTCCTTTGGCAAAGAAATATTATCTCAGTGGAAGAAAAGTTATTCCCGACCCTTCACCAAAAACTTTACGCAGCGCTCCTTTAATTCCCAATAGAAACTCAGAATAATCTAATTTTATATTCAAAACAACACTTTAACCAAAAATGATACATTGCTCTCATTTACATTACTTTGGATCCAGGCTAAATTTTATTAGACTAGTAGAAATGTCAATGGCTGATTTGATTTCTTAAGCCAGAGGACGACAGTGATTCAGATCATCTCATCTTTTTTGAGCCAGATGGAAAGATTGTCTCACATGCATCTTGACAACATCTGGCCGCACCAAAGCACCAAAAGTAATGCAAGGTGAAGACTTAACAGTTTTTTTGGTCATACGTTGTGGAAATCAAACAGATGCTTGGACCAGTCGATCTTGCGAGTCTTAATTGCCTGCTGGTTCACGACGGCTGTGGGAATTCATGAATGGACAAATGATAGTGAAGCTAAGATGAATGATACCACCAAGTCTCAAGAAAATACTGATCTCAGTCCTAACACCTGCTCCCACCGCTCCCACGTGTGTTGTAAGTGTAATGGAAAAGCAGCACAAGAGCAACCTTAATTTACTTTGTGTTGTCTATAGACTTGTAGAAGTTTTTCATGTAGTAAAGATACATTTAAGGACAATAATGTATGTACGAAGAGGTTTATTCGTTCTTCTGATATTTGACAGAACCAACATAAAGACTGGACACAAGGAATAAATAAGTAAATAAATAAATAAACAAACAAATAACCATTTGCACTAGGGCTAGGCAATAAATTAAATATATAAAACAAATTGAGAAATCGTGATTCAGTCATGTCCAATCTTCGATTATTTAGTAGGGAGTTTGGATTCAAAAGATGTAAAATCGATGTTTTGTCAGAAAAAAAGTGGTTTGAAGCTGAAGGTTCATAAAAGTAATTTGTTCCTCTGTCTAAGGCCCAAAGTCACCGAGATGGGCTGCAGTTAGGGATGCACCGATCCAGCTTTTTCTGGTCCGATATCGATCCCGATATTTGACTTTAACTATCTGCCGATACCCAATATCAACCGATACCAGTGAAAGGATTGAAATTGCTTCTTTTTCTAATAAAAACTTAATACATTTTGTCATATTGTGTTATGTAACTGTTGTTTATAGTACAAGTCACAACTTAACAACTTAATCTGAATAGAATGCCCAATATTATGAAATGTTCTGGATCAACACCACCCTGTAAAATAGTCTCATTATGTCCAATTAAGGACACAACTATGATATCGGCTGAACCGATATCATGGGGTCGATACCCGATCCAGCAAAATGTCCTGGATCGGCACCGATATCCGATCCAGATATCGGATCGGTGCATCCCTAGCTGCAGTTACCCGCGACCCCTAATGAGAAGAAGCAGTAGAAAAGGAATGAAAAGCAATTTATGTTTTATTTAAAAAAAAGGTTAAATACAATTTTATTAAAAATTGAGATCAACAAATAATTATGTTTTTTTCCCAGATTGTAAAGCCCTACTTTGCACACAATCTGCAAATGTGACAGACTCTGGACTAACCGGGACAACTATGTCAGACTATATTCTGATGTTGAAAGGTTATTTTACTTTTTAAGACTAGAGAGCTGTCATTCTACCTTCACCAGTGGGAAGACGGTGCCAAAACCTGTGTAAATCAGAGGACGAGACACTGTGACCACTCTGGAGAAGACAGCAGTGAAAAGTGGAAACAGCAGTGATTCACACAGGTTTATGCAGAGACTAAAGTGGTGCAACGAGTCCATGTGTTTTATTTAGTACATTTTTTAATACAAATCACTTATTGCCTCTAATGATCACAACATTGCTTTTTAAATTAAACAATGCTTTGAGTTTCAATCTCTGGCCCTACAAGCTGCCATTCTTTTGAAAGAGGCTGACTTTAATAAATACAGTAAATGTTCAGCATTCAAACATAGTTTTTCTCAGCATTAGTAATTTAGTAAATAACCTAATGCTTATGAGCAAATTAAGCATTTTTCCCAAATAGTAGACATCAACACCAAAATGAGACTGCTGCGTGTTGCTAGAGTCAAATACTGTTTTAATTTTTTTCTCAACTTTTGCAGCTAGACACACGAATACTTAATTTTGGTACTGCAATGTGAAAATCATGTGCCCCCAGTGCTTTACATAATTATATGTGTAATGTATGAAATATGTGCATGTTTGTATTTAACAAGAAACTCCACTGTATGAATAAATACAATTATTGAATAAAATAATACTTATTTTATGGAACGCATATTTATCAATTGTTCAGCACTGTATTTTACTGGCTTTATTTAAAAAAAAAAGATAAAGAAATAGATTTGTCACAGTGAAGACTCATTGTACCTCCTGAAGCTCTCCTTCCTGAGCAGAATACACCACTCTGTATTTCTCCACATTTCCAGGAGCGTGCCTCCAGGAAACCCGAAAGCTGCGGGCCGTGACCTCTGAAGTCTCCAGGTCTAGAGGAGGCCCCAGCGGCTCCGGGACATGTTCTGCAGGAAGAGCCAAGCAGCCACAAAGAGCATTACTCAATTGTAAAACTGTTTTGCTGCATATATCACATATCGATAGGAATCACGCAACACGACACGTAGAGCAGTTTTCTATGGCAAAACATGGAGGACAATGTGAACACTGTCTGGAGCTTTAAGACACTGAGAAGAATTAAGGTAAAAAATGTTGGCTTATTTATACAACCTGACCATATAGAATTGATGTGCATTAGTGGAATTAACAAGTGAATTCAAGGCAACAAGGTGCATTTAGACAATCAGAGTTTGCCATTAGTCAATTACAGTCACTAATTGTGCTGTAGAAAAGATGAAAAGGACAATATATTACAGATATGTTTCCTTGAGTTTTAAGTAATGACTTAAAGGTGGGGTAGCTAATTTCCACACTGCAAACATGATTTAGGTTAGATTTAGGACTAATTCTTCCCATGAAATTTTTTGCACATAGTTAATATCAACATATATTCATCTTGGTTGCAATTATGGTTTATAAAGTTGTTTTTACAAACAACAAAGTGAAACTGGAGAAGACAACTTAAGCACAGCCAATCAGAGAGCAGCAATCGGCTCCTGATAAGAACGAAAAGTCTTTATTATTCAATTCAGACAGGATGCAGTGGTCTCATTTGTTCACAATGTGCTGCATTTATCATAGACTTTCTAGAGGAAAACACAAAGTTGAATAATTTGCAAGTAAAAAGTTTAATACAGAAAACCATCAATGTAATTTTTGGGCTACAACTAACGAACATTTTGCTAATCGATTAGTTGGTACTAAGATTATCTTTTGATTAACCATTTGCTTGGAACACAAACATTATGAAATTCAAAATTAGATCTAGACAAAGTAACGTCTCTTGAGGATTCTGGAGTTAGACAAAATCATGTCTCCACCAAAAACGCATTTCTTTCCTCACAGCATGTTTTTGAGTCTCTCTACAGTCCAGTTAAACATTATTTGATTAGTAATTTAGAAGACGATTTTCTAAATAATCAATTGCCTAGGATAAATGAATTAACTTGTTGCAGCCCTTGTAATTTCAACACACATAGTACTTTCTCTTGCACAAAATGAGAAATGTTTGATAACAATGTGTTGGATTGCAAGATGTGAATACAGTTTTAACAAAGCCTTAATTTACTAGTCCAACTGTGTTAAAATTAAACTTATCTCTGCTAAAACCAAACCTAAACAAGATAAAAAGAGGAAAGAATCTCACTAAAACTCAACATTTATTATGGCTGTACTTGATATATGTATCATATCGCTACTCCAATATCGGCTCTTGGAAATACCCAGCCATAACATTTATACAGTATGCGATTCTTGCAATACTGATATTTATTCAAAATATTATACGGTCATACTTGTCTCAATGCAGTTTTATGCAGCAGTAGCTCTTCATACAGGTAATTTTGTCCTGTTTATTTAATGTTTCAATACTAGTTTTAGTAGGTTTAGTATATATAACTCCAGCAGAACTTGGCCGTGTGAACAAAAACTATTCTGTCTTACTCAGTTTGATGTCCTTGTCCTGCTGCTCCACTTGTTCGCAGACAGTCCTGGTCAAACCTGTCACAATCGAGCTCATGACATTGAAATCAGCCACGTTGTAAACATGAGTGTCAGGCTCAGAGGCGATGGAGCGCAGTTCATTCTCATCAGCATTTTTGACACCTAAAAGTACATTTGTATTTTAGTCCACCATCTCCTGACTACAAATTGCACAGCTTGTAGTCTTACCGATAGCGAACAGCTCCACTCCAGCGTCTCGCAGACTTTCAGCGGGTGGAACAACATCATCCTGAGATTTTCCGTCCGTAATGAGATCCCAATCTTAGGTACACCGACACGAGAGCCAGACTCCGGCTTAAAGCAGTTTTCCAAGATGTAGGTCAGAGCAAGACCTAAAAAAAGACATTGTCAAAATAGAGAAAGAGAGGAAATAATGGACATCTTAGAAGAAAAGACCCAAAATTACCTGTGAGAGTGTTTCCGCCTTTATAGGGCAAATTCTTGACAGCATCAATAACTGCTTCTTTATTAGTGAAGGTGTTCAAATGCCACTCTATTCTTGGATCTCCGCTGTACTGAGCCAGGCCTAAAATGTGAGCAAAAACAATTGTATTATTTCTCTTAATATAACAGAAGATTCCTTAAAGTGATAAAAACAAAATGTTACCTATTCTTGTCTTGTCAAAACCCACATCAAAAGCATTGACCAGGTTTTCCAAAAACATTCGAACGAGTCGGAAGTTGAGTCGACCGATGCTCCACGAGCCATCAACGAGAATGACGATGTCGGCTATGGCTTCAGTTCGACAAACAAACTGGTCCACTGAAAAAGAGAAAAAAAACCTAATAAACAAGTTGGAATGGACAATATATATCAGGGGTCTCCAACAGTAGCACTCCACGACCTGATAAGTAGCTCATCAAAACATTTTCAACCTCACATTAGTGAAATGTTTCATAGCATGACTTCAATAGGCTCTGTGCATGGAACGTCAGGTGGCTTGTTTATTTCAAGCGCATTAGCATTTAGACACAAACACGTCCCTTATCTTTCGGTGAAGTATTGTTTTGTAATGTTTTAACGTCTTTTCTGAGACATTCACCATAACTCAATGTTCACTGTCTGATCCTTTGAATATGTATTTATTTTAGAGTGATGAAGTAAAAACCTAATAGAAATTAACTGAACAGGAAATGCTCATAAGTACAGAAGTTAGCTATTTTGAGCACAGAGGCCATTTCTTGTGATCGCTAAAAATAGCGATCACATCGTCTGACAGAGGGGCGACTTATACTCAGGTGTGACTTATTTATGTAAAATAAATGTGAATTTGTTAATAACTATTAATATATTACGGGTCCCGACCGGCGCTCCCTGCGAGTAGGGCTCCATTCAATGATAATAACGGACAGAGAGCTTTGATTCGAACTGATTTCAAGAGGAGTAATTTTTTTGACCGCTTTAAAGACAAACACTGATGTTTGTCTGGTGGTGGCTGGTAAAAAACTAAAACTTGTTGCACCTGCATTTCCTTGTTTCACGCGGAGCGCTCGTAGATCTATGGAAGAAGGGAAAACTTTCCAAAGGAATGAATGATGAAGGACTGCTGTTTAAGCACGGAGAGGTGGAAATGGAGTTTGGGCAACAAAAACAGGCAGTGGATTTAGCGGAAAGAGATGTCTGGAACTTGTTGCAGGTAAATAGCTACACTCGTCACATCGCGATTGTTTAATGTCAAACGGACAAAATGCTTATTGCAGATGATTTAGTGATAATATTGAAGCCGATTAATGCAGAGTTTAGTCATGTTTTGATCTGTATCTTGTAGTTTTGTCAGTGGTTCTTGGACTCTGCATCTCCATGTCAGAGAAAAGCAGAAGCAGGATGGAAAAACATGTCCCGCGTCTGTTTATGGTGCCGGATTATGTAAATTAATTTTCCCAAAAAAGTGCGACTTATACTTCGGTGCGACTTATATAAGTTTTTTCTTCTAAAATATGCATTTTGGGGCTTCTGCGACATATACTCCGGAGCGACATATAGTCCAGAAGATACGGTAGCTCAATCCCAGTTTTGCTTTGGGAAAAGTAGTTTTCCTGCGGAACAGTTAGGAGACTCAAGCTGTACAAAATGTGCACACACTGTATGTAATAGAGTTTCTATGATGAGAATGTCTCATTACTTTTGAGGAAAAACACCAGGTGCATTAGTGCTTTCAGATAATGTAGAGAATAACAGACTTAAATTAGCTCTAAAACCAGGGTTGTAAATTATATCTAGAGTTAAACATCATGTCTTTGTGAGGCCGGTCTCACAAACATTTGTCTTAGTTAAAGAATGCTTATCAGCTCAAGATGACACCTAAAAGGGAACAGGCATTTAAGTCATAAATCTTTATTTGCAGCTCTCCTAATTGACAAAACTGAACATGCTGACAAAGAGACTGCTGACTACAGGAGCTGAGCTGCTTTGCATTAGTTTAAAACTATATTGAGATAAAAACACAAGAAAGGGTGGCCTTGTGGTTAAAAAAAAAGAAAAGAAAGAAAATGAGCTGAACAATTTTGCAAAAAAACAACAACAAAAAAACAACGCATAATTTAGATTTTTATGACAAGTATTTTGATTGAGCTTGGATTTGTAAAAGTAGGATTGAGTGCACAGAAAAGCATTTAAACATCCAGGAGCCATAAGACTAGAAACAAAAAAAATGAACATTTACTTGCGATATTGAAAACAATGAATGAATGAATCCCACCCCACATGGGCTAATATGACACTGAACTCAAAGTAAGAAGAATGACCACTGCAAAGTATTTTTTCATACACACTATTAAACACAATCACATAGGTCAAGTCCTCTCTGAATACTTCACAGAGGTCGCCACACAAAATATTTCTTTTCAAAATAACCAAAACATTATCTTAAAACACCCTCTTCATTTTAAATTATGCTTAACATACTGTTCAGTAGAAAAGCTTTCCATATTACTAGTTTGACACCATCAATTTGTGTAATATATTCATTGTAATTATTATCAAAAGAACTCTCACAGTATTTGTTTTGTTCATAAGTTTCGAGCGACATTGACTTGGTCTTTTGGGAAAGCTGTCTCCAAATTCAAAACATAAAAGTTGGTGCATCATGAGAGAATGTTTGAGTCACTGAAAGAGAACAGAAGCACTTTGTGTCGTATTGTAGTTGAACATTTCAGAGAGAGAAGAAAAAACGAGGAGCCAAAAAGCAAAAACAAACCAGCAGGACCATGACCTTTAAAGAAACTCTCAGGTTGAAGATTTCAAACAGAAAAGTCTCTTTTAAAAGGACAGAAATAGACAAAGAGAGAGAGAAGTATTGAGCGACTGTAAATCACTCAAAGGGCATCAGTATTTACAGTTATAAAAAGTGGTGCTCAGTGTCATAACCAAAAAAGTCATTAATTATATATATGCAATAGATAGATAGATTATAATAGCGAATCACAAAGCGAGCAAAACATTGTAGGAACTGATGTAGGAAGTTAAAAACAAAATTATTTGTGTTTGTTTACATTTTTAAATTAGCAAAAATGAGCATAAGACCTTTAAGCAATCTGATAAATATATAGCAATGGGAAAACCAGTCGCAGAGTAAACGGAAGATTTGAGGATAAGTAACTGCAGCTAATTACGGCTCAATGACAAATACATTGGCAAAGATATTAAAACAGATGAACAGTTACGATGTTCGACAAACTTTCAAATACAGTTTAGAATGACAGCTTTGGACTTGCATTGTCTCTGGACTACATGAATAAACAAACGTGCTTCCCATTTTCAACCAATAAAACAGCCTAAATGTTACCTTTCCAGATTCATTTATCAATTTGCATAATGTTAATTGTGAATTTTGTGTTTTCTCTGTCATTATATATTGCACATTTATTCTTGAATATCGCCGTGGAAACATAAGGTACTGGCTGAACTGCACATGAACCTGATTTGCATAGAGACACGGGATCAGAAAAGACATTGCCATCCACAGACCTATTTAGATGTGAACACACAATTGGACGCACCCCAAATCCTAATTGGCAGGAGCGCTCGTGATTCGACAGACTGTCCACCTGGTGCCGGCGAGCGAGCAGCCACATTTTACAACCCACAACCCACAGTGCAATCTGCTGTGCTGTGGGAAAAGCTACCAGACAATTGAATTAACTCAGGGAGCAAAGAGTGGTTATTAGAAGGAGCCTGCCACAAAGGAATCCACAGCGCGAAGACTTCAGCTTTCAGCACTTTGAAGAAACAAATCAATGAGCTGTGCAATTAATCAAATGATTAGCTACAACTACACCAATTAATACCAAAAAATGTGGAATATCACGGTAATTTTCATTTTTTTTCTTATAAACAAAGATAGGTTTTGTTTTGTTTGTTTTTTTACATCATTGCTACATGTTTGAGAGTAAAAATGCCATTTCAAAAAAAGATTGATGCCTTGCAGTTTTCTATTTTATAGCAATGTATTCAAATGCCAAATATAGCTTACCTCAATTACAACATACTTTCACCCTCCTTGGTAAAATCTATTGAGAATATTTCACTGATACTGTATAATGCTGATTGAAGATAATGATATTAGTGCTGTAGTCCTTTAGTCGTTCAGCCGATTAATCGGTCGATGCATCTGAGTCGACCATAATTGTATTAGTCAACTAATGTTTTAGATAGATATATAAGGTTTATATTCAACATGGACAAAAAGTAGTGTTTAGTGAGATTGGGACCGAATTGTTGATCAGATCTGTCGTTGTAGAGCTACGTACCATGTTTCTATTCATTTGTGTATAAATTGTTGTTTTGCATGAACTCTATTGGATTTTAATCACTTTGTTTGGATCAGATAAACAGAACAAAACATAATTTTTAGCTTCAAAGCTTTAGCGACGCTACCTTTTTAGTCGATTAATCAATCGATGGGACATACCTTTAGTCGACCAAGAATTCACTCACGTTCCCTATTAGTGGGTGAACAATCCAACGCTTGGTGAATTCTGCTTCACAATGATAGGAAGAGCCGACATCGAAGGATCAAAAAAGAAGCACTTTTCACAACTTTTATAAGTCAACACGAGTTTTTGGAGTCTGGAGTTTTTTGGAACAAAATGTTCTATTTTTAGACAAGGATGGATCACAGCAGACACATTTTCACTCAAATAGTTAACTTGTCAATATACAGTAGCTTATCTGTGCTGATGCAAAACTGATTTTAAAGCAACTACTTTTAACAGTAGCCTATCTTATTATTCTATCTTAGGAGCGAGACGTGCCCGTATGCTAATAGCAGCTAGCCACAATGCTAACAACAACTGACAAATTATATTAATTAATAGAGTTTAGTGAACAAAGTAGACAAAGACAGGACTGATTTTCACCTGAAAAGATACATAACAAGATGAGGAAAATAGTTTTTGTTATTTTATCGTAAAAAAACACACACACCCACGCACAAAATAACAATCATAGTACTGTAGTCCCTCGTTATCGCGGAGGTTACGTTCCAAAAATAACCTGTGATAGGCGAAACCCGCGTGATCTTCATTTCTTACCAGTAATTTCCGTTGATAACCTGCGTGGTTCTGATGTTTAGTGTCTTTTGTACAGGTAATAATGCGCTGAACACATGATTCACCGCCAAATTCAACAGCGCGAGTCATTTATGTGACGTTTAAAGAGAGACAGTGTTGTGTGTGTTCGCCTGCTCTGCTTTTGGCACGTTGCCCGTCTCGCTGCACTATACAGCCGACCGCAGAACCACGGATCACACAGCAGCCACGAAACACATCCGAACTCTAGCGAAGTCACAACACGCTCATCAAACACATCTCTGAACTACACAAATGACGTTCCAGCATGAACAAACTTATCATTGTAACTACGAGCTCAAAGAGTCAAATCCTCCGGCGTCAGGTCAGCTTCCCCTGCATGATCCAAACTGTCTAAAGTTTTATAAAAGAGCTTCTGTGCTGTTGCCTGTCAATGCTGCGATGTGATACGGTCCACAAACAGTGAGTTTGACAGAAGAGCACGCTTACAGCGCACGTCTATAGGACCGTGCACTGTAAAAAAAAAAGCAAAATTGCACACAAAAAAATCCGCGAAACAGCGAAGCCGCGAAAAGTGAACGCAATAGAGCAAGGGACCACTGTACTTGTCACAATAAAATTAGCATGAAACCTTTTTGAGTAACCAAAATCAAACACTAAATTTAAATGAAAAAATATATATTTATTTAAGCAATATTCAGTTAGTTTAATATTAAAACAAGAGAATTGTGTTACTCTCCTTATATTTAGTATTCAGGCACTAATGTAGGCTTATTACATGTCTGTGTTTGTTTGCTTTTATAATATTGTTTTGTTACAGCATTTTGCACAAGCTTCTAACATGGAAAATTCAGTCATTAAGTATATGATCCTGGGCTTCGGTATATTGACTTTTCAGAGTTAGACATATATATATATATTTTCTTTTTCTAGCAGCGCTAGCATTTACAAAAGCACCACACTTAAATGGCATATAAGATGCAGGAGAAGTTCAAGTATGGGTTATTGACGCGCGCTCAGAGCATGAGGACACTGAGCCGATGTGGTTTCCTAAAGCGAGACAAATTCATTACAGAAAAGCCGCACAACGCCAAGAAATCTTCTGCCAAAGAACACACAAACATATAGATTCACAAATCCAATACAGGGCTGTTTTTGAAGAGTAGAGCCTTGACGCCAGAATAAAACAACAAAAGAATTAGCTTCATCCACATGTGACATTCTCCATTTCAGAAAAGCTTTATCTCGCAGAAAGAATGTGTTGTTAAATGAGTTGTTTGGTCTTCTGTCTCATTAACAGTGGCTTTGCCCAGTCTTGATTTATTGCTGACCTCTATTTAGCCAGAGATCAGATGGAGCGCTGTCGTTTCAATCTCTCTGGTTAACTCTTATTTCCCTCGCTGCTGTGATTGTGTCCCGGCCTCTGGAGTGGGCTCGGTGACAGGCATTCAGACAGATGGGACCATGCTCTAACTCCTCCTCACCCAACCATTATTACCCGGAGTGTAAATCGACCTGCGCATGTGAATGGATTTTCCAAAACCACTGCTATATCCCTAAGTCCTCAAACTTGGTCACTTTGCGCTTTTAGGACAAAACTGAAAACCGATTCTTTGGCTTTTACAGTTTACATTACACTGAATGTTTTAACATGGTGATTATATTTTGATTTTATATATAATTACTGTAAATGATTTGTTATTGTTAGCAGTTCCTTAGTTCCTCAAAGCCACCCTCAAAGTTCTCCTATAGACAAACATAACACAAATTCTATCTAGTCTTTATGTTCAGATCAAATCCAAACTACTGTTAGTTTTTTTTTACTCCTTTTTATAATAATCGATAAATTGGTCAAATTTAAACCTAAAATCCACTCACTCTGTCCTCAAACACTTGATCTGTGGTCTTGAGCTCCCATATTTTTCAGACTTTCAGAAATTCATAAATAAATATATTAATTTTAGACTCACAGTATATTTTGAAGACATCGTATCCCTTATTATGCTTCACAAAACTGTAATAAAAAATTAAAAAATTTCAGTTCATCACCAATCTGAGTTACTTATAATTGTTTAATGAGAAAAAAAAAGCTCGGGAATGTTAGTAAAATGTTCAGTTGGTCTAATGTTAAACCAATGGAGATTTTAAGCTTCTAAGCTAAATGAAGTCTATTCTGACATTACACAGCGATAAATACATTTACGGACCCACCAGTTTTTTGGATTGTTCCAGGGCTGTTTTTTTTTACTTTTTTATATTGCTTTGGCTAATGTATTCACATGGAAGTTCTAAAAACCTGACAAGAAACATGGTGGTTTTGCCATAATTTCTATGGTAACAGATGTTCCATCCCTAGCCTTACACCAGCCGTATACTGAGTTCGGTGGGGGTCGGTACCTGCGCAGGTACCGCAGGATTTTGAAAGTTCTTAAAACCAATGTGGCCTGTTACACTGACCTCAGAGCAGTGCAGACGGGCGTCAAATACAGACCCCTATGGACTGGAGCTGAATCGAATCTGCCTGCAGTCAGTGTGCTGCGTTGATAAATACAAGGAATTGACATACTACTATATATTAGACAATCATTTAGGCCTGCATAGTGCCTAAATAATTGTATAATATATTTTAAATTTGTAAGGTTTCTGTGGATACAAGAATACAGGGAATTTGCCTACACAACCCATTTTTTGTGCTACATAACTACTTTCTAACTCTTCTTTCTACAGAAGAATTATATGACCCTTAAAATGAACAATGTTGCATTTCTTGAGCCTACTCATTATTAAATCTTTCTATAAGTAATTCTTATTGTTGACATTTTGTTTGTATTTCATGTAAATGTTCAGTCAGTTTGAACAAAAGTACAGAAGATTACACAGAGTGGAAATGAATGCTTATCTTCTCTTCATGCTCAAAATGAGGTAGTGTTTCAGCCAAATTTCCAATGTGCAACTGTGCACAGCTAGTGTGAGGCAAGAACACCACCTCATACATGTGCGAAACCACATTTGTAATAGTAAATAATGTCAGATCTTTGTTCAGTTCTGCCTAAAGGAGACAAATTGTTCCAAAGCAAATATTATCGAAGGAGAAAAGAAGGCGTGCGCCAAAAGCAAAACTCATAAACATTTGCTTTGGTTTTCCGGGCTGTTTATTCAAATCACACAACGCTCTGATACACCTGTCGCTTCCTTAGAGGCCTTTCGAACAACAATCTCGCGGATTCGAATTCGCGGCTGTCACCTACGGGCTTGTGTTTGCACCTGTACGTCTGTGTGAAGCTCCTGTCTCTAACTGGGACCTGTCGCTGCTCCAGTCGGCTGATCTTTAATCCAAAGACCTGCTCTGTTCCCCTCCACTGAACAGACACTGGAATCAGGCAAGAGACGCTATCCGCACAAAGCAGCACACACCTCAAATCGGTTTCACAGGAGTTTTGTCTACACAGGACAAGAAATGACTGAATACTTGCCCCAGTTTGCTCCGCTTTTCTCTTTTTTCTATGTGTCCTTCTTTAATCCCTGCGTTGGCTCAGACACTTCTAACACTGTGGGACTCCTCTCTAAATGTCAATGTGAACTTAGCCAAATGTTGAGTGTCTTGAGAGGTGTGGTTTTTAAACACTATGGGCATTGTTCAAGCTGTTTAAACAACGAAAGCTTTCCAATTGTGTAACTTATGCTGGGGTATTCGACTGTTCTTTTCTCATTGTTAGTCAATTCTGTTCCCCAAGAAAGCTTAATCTAAAAACTGAAAAACCTTGTACACTGGCTTTATTTCATTATTAAGCATTTGATCTTTAAAAATTGTAAGAAAGTGCGATGATGTAAGTCAATATATGACTTTTTGGGATGACAGTTGCTTGGCTGTACGGAGTGTTGTTCACTTTTGTGTCTGTAAAACTTGTGTCAAAGGTAAAAAATAATTAATTCCAGGGTTGCTAGCTTTTTAAAAAGCAGCACCAAGCCTTTGAAAAAAGCCCAAACATGCAAACCCAGGAACACAAAATAAATCATATTAATAAATCAAACAGATACAGACGAAATTTCAGCTACAAGTGTTTTGTTTATTCTTCGGCTCAACAGTGAGTTTAAGCAGCTTTTTTATCATCTTTCTTTCAGTCGTAGTTAAAGACCTGACACTGTCCACGTTGTTTTTCCAATTCTAGCAATGAATTGTGGTCCATATTGACTGTTCTAGTGACCATCAATGCTCACTACTTTTCCAGATGCATTGTGGGAAATTTTGAGTGCACTATACTTTTTGACCAGCTGGACATTCGGACACCACTATCTCTTGGTATCTATATTTGACACAATATAATCCTTTAAGTCCACATTGGCGGTTGTAGTTGTTGAGCAGTGAGTGACAAAACTGTTGTTCTGATCCACTCTCAATGTTAACGTTAAGTTTCTCCCACGGAGGTTTGTTAGTGAGTGTGGCCTCTAATGCAGACTTCATAAGCAATGTGTTTATTCTTGTGTTGCCATCTGCTGTATATGTTAATTATGTATATTATTTTGTATTTCAGTCATTAGTGAAGTTTTAGTTTTTGTGTTTTGGGACAAATTATAAGCAACTTCCCAATTATAAGCAACTTCCCCACCTCAAAGGATGATGATTTAGCAAACAGAAATGTTAAAAAGTCAAGCAATTAAACACTGGTCAATGGTCAATACTAAACAATAGAAAATAACAAATAGTCATTGGCCAAATGCAGAAGCAGATTGTCCAACAGCAAACAGGTCAAAGTTGCTATAAAAAATGCAAACGTGGCCATTTTGATTGTTGCATGTGAAACTAGTGATGTGCCAAAGCTTTGGTGAGAACAAGAGAAGAGTTAGAAATTTCCCTTTTTAACAGTTTGAAAATTATGTTCAAAATAACATAAGACATCAGAAGTCACAGAGAATCCAATTGTTGATGAACTTAGCGGCAAAATAGTTAAAACTGAGTTGAAAACAATAACTGCTGGTGCTGAAGTTGACCATAGCTGAATATTGATTCATTTGCTTCTCAATTCAACCTCTCCAACTTTTTATTGGTTAAACAAACAACAATTTTGTGCTGCCCTCCGAGGAGACCGTTGTTGTGATTTTGGGATCCACAAACACTATATATATTGCCTTGAGTGAGTGCTGGAGGAAAAAATAAGGTGTGCAGACTTTGAAACTTATAAGAGACTTTCCACTTGCCAATGGATGATGCTGTAAGAAAGTGTTTGAAAATGTGCATGTTTTTCAATATTAGTTACTTTTAGAGATTAATTACAACATTAATTACAATTCTAGCCCTCTAGTTCCATTCTAAAATCAACTTGGTGAGCCCTCGTACATAATCATTGGGTAGCAATGTTTATTTAAAGAAAAAGAACATTTTATTTGTTTTGCTAATATGTGGCTCCTGCAAGACATAATAACAAAATATATATTATTATGTCTTTATAAACTCAAATGTTTCTTCAAATGTTCTTGCCTGCCTAGTTTAGGCAAGGCAAGGCAAGGCAAATGTATTTGTATAGCACAATTCATACACAAAGCAATTCAAAGTGCAGTTAGAAAAAAAAGTCTAAATCACAGGACTTTTGTCCTTGATTGTAAAATCAAGTCCAAGCACCCTCAGAGACCAAGAAACTGAGTCAAATGTGCTTGGAGTCTGACCTTAAAAAAGAGGTTTCGAGACTGATCTTGGTCTTGAGAATACTACCACACTAGGTCCTGGGAGGAGACAAGTACCCTTTACACTCCCACCCCCAAATGAAATCTAAAAATTGTAGAAAAAAATGCCACAAATAGAGCCAATTAAGAAATACTGAACAGGGTTAGGGCTGGGGTGTCAAACTTTTTTCACAGTGGGATGCATTTTAAAACTTGCGAATCATTCAAAATTTTGCATTTAACCTAATTTTAATAAGCCACCACACTTTTAATAAGGCATTAAACATTATTTTAATTAATACAGATGGGGATCAAGCAGCTAAAATATGTTAATACAAAAAGTTAATGGGTTTAGTCATTAATCATCACCAACTGAAAATTTGTAAGATTACAATGTTATGATCTGAACTTATGACATCATTGCAACCTATTCACCTTTTGTCAATATTAGCCAGCCCTAAGCAAACAGAAACAAAAATAGTGTTCATTACTAAAGCACAGTCATATATACACCATTTATAAGAAAAAACAAACAAACGCTGTATAAAGCATTGCAAGGTGCCTCTAGATTTACAGTTTAACTTGGGCTAGTTTTGTGTGACAGATGTGCACGTTCAGCTGCTGAGAAGAAGAGCCAAACAACCAGCATCCGGATAATTTATTGCCGTTAAACCAGTTATTATTAGCCACAGGAAAATCATGGAAATATATGCAAAGCAGTGTTATGATTCGTCTGCTTTCCATAAATGATAAATTTGTATTTTTAAAGGTCTTCTTCTGGGAAATGAATAGCCCAGATTTGAACAGTGGGATAAAGTCATTAATTTGACTGGTCTGAAAGAGAAGTCTGGTGTTTTGAAAGAAGTTTATAGTGTGAATCTACAGAAACAACTCAGGGGACACGAAATGGACAAAATAGAAAAGCTCGGAAAAGTTGCCAAGTCAGTTTTGATCACACTTTTGGCTTCTTTTCACCTGTTTTATGTTTAGCATTAACTTTGTCACTTTAGACCCAAAAGACCTGCCATAGACCATAGTTAGCAACTTCTTATGCTATCAAACTGATTTAGTTTACACCAGTTGTTTTTTAGTTATCTGTATTTTACATACAGCATTTTTAGAGTTGAACTTTTTTACTTCAGTACTATTTAGAGCAGATATCTGTACTTTTTAAAGATGTACAGTTTAACTTTCGCAAGTAAAACTACACAATTCAGTAGAAATAAAAACTTTTTTGAGAATAAGTACATTTTAGGCCAAAATGTGGAAAAAATACAGCTCATTTAACTGCTTTTTCATGTAAACAAATAGGAGGAGGCCCTCATTTATCAAAAACAATAGTTCATTTGTGACCATGCTTGCTTGAGCAAAGTAAAGACTTAATTTGTATTATTTACAACAAAGAAAATCTAAATGACAAAAAAATGCTTTTCTTGAACTAAAGTAAGGTTCTGGGTTCAATCCCCAGGCACCCCAAGACCTTTCTATGTGGAGTTTGCATGTTGGTTTCTTCTAACCCCTCACATGTCCATTAATGCCTCGCCTCTACCCTCCCCTTTTGCACTCCCCTGCAAAAAAAAATTCTGGATCTTTCCTGGTTTAATAAAAGTCAATTAAATCAAAAATTTGAATCTAATTTGTATCACTCAAAGCCTTCATTCTTAAAAGAAGTATAAGAACAGGGATAGGGGCGAAGATAGGGGATAGGTGAAAACAGACATTTTCTCAGCTGAATGACAATAGGAATACTTAAAAATTCATGAATTTTTAAATAAAAGCAACGATAAAATCCTATTTAAGTTGATTTGCTTAATCTGTGCCCTTTAAAAACACGATTTGCAACATTTAAAAGGTAATAATAAAAAAAAAAAACTCAAAACTACCTAATTTGGAATTGCACAGACACACAGAGAGGTAAGTGGAACCAAAGCTGCAAATATGGGGACAAGTGGAAGCTAATTATGCTAATTGACCCCCTGCATTTCGAAGTCCTTGCCCCTAATGGTCTAAATGTCATTAACACATTAGAGCCCCTGTCACACACAAACGCCCTTGTTAACCACAATTCACAATCACTTCAGCCATGACACACAGCAGCTCTCTCCTTTAATAGAGGACAAGGACGAGGTTTTGTCCAGGCCCCATTCATGTCAAAAAGAGCAATGTCCGCTGCTCTCCTTAACTCTCTGAGCGCCCATTTGCCGTGTGTGAGGAGGTGCATACTTCTCCAAATGCTCTCAAAGAAGAATTATTTAATACCTGGCTCCAGTCCAACACTAAACATTTAACAATATGTGTGATGGAAAGAGCGCTAAGTGAGACTAGATGAATGCAAGCCTAATGTCTGGGAGGTAGTTTTTATTCCAAGTCATTTCTCTGCCGCCTCACAATTTATCAGCGGGATTACTTTTCTGCTAAATACCCCTAAAAACCTTCAGCTAAGATTTTCTGTGGATGACATTTTGTGATCAGCTGTAAAACTAATCTCTAGCTTCTCTCTACTTAAGAGCGATGCATCTCTCACAATAATTACTGACGCGTGTTCAGGATACTAACATTTTTAACTTGAGAAAAAGTAAAGATTTGGATTTTCGAGAACT
The DNA here is from genome assembly GCA_038363315.1 of Mugilogobius chulae. Classification (NCBI taxonomy): domain Eukaryota; kingdom Metazoa; phylum Chordata; class Actinopteri; order Gobiiformes; family Gobiidae; genus Mugilogobius; species Mugilogobius chulae. Next base: position 38,114,207 of record CM076413.1, read on the forward strand.
ACCAGATGTAAAATGGGCCTCAAATCACGTTCTAAGTAGGAATCATTTGGTAATATTTAAGAAGTTGCACAAAGAGGAAAAAATTACACAACTACAAGTCCACAGAATTTAGAAATTGTCCACTAGAAAGTAAGATGTGTTTAAGGACAATGTACAATTAGCACAATGACAGAGATGCTTGTGGCAAATTCTAGCTTTTAATGTCGTTATGCTATACACAACTTTGCAAAAGTTAGTTTTTTAAAACATTTATTTAAAAAAATGGGTATGGTTTGGGTAAGAATTAGGGTTAGGTCAAATATTATTTTAGGGACAAATATGATGTGCTACTTACAGTTGTATTTTAAACATTGGAATTTAGAAAAGTTGAATAAATGACAGTTATGTGATTAACACATGCGTTAGAGCTACAGTACATCTACATGTTGCAAAAGAAATTACCAGTCGTGCCTGATATGCTAATGCTAAAGAAATGCTCAAAGTGAGTCTAAAAGATTTATGGACTTAAAAACAAAGTAGAAGTTCTCAGTGATCTGTCACAAAAGTGGGAAATTCAAAAAAAAAAAAAAAAAAGTTCAGAGGAGCAGGAATTGTATCTCACAGAGAAAACTTCAGCTGTGTTTTTGGTGAGGAAGCAAAGTCATAATATAATCAAAATCTTAATCAAGTGAATTCTACATAACATGCGTCTATTGTAGAAGATGTACTGCCCACCTTTAGCACAATAAACAATAAACACATAATCCACTTCTAACATTGCACACTGTATTGTACACTTTTGATAAACAGGGATCACCCAGATGACAAATGCACGCACACAAACACATATAACCCTTTGAAATTCCCCTCCAGCCCCAGCGGCGCTCCGATAAATGATTCCAATAGTGATGGAGGTCCTGGCCATAAATAGAGAAGAGCGCCTCCGCAGGTGTGTCCGTGAGCCCCTCTACAGGTGATGGATATCTGCGCTCAAAGTCAACAGAATCTCATTGGCCCCCCACTCAACTTCCACAGCTCGGTCCCAGGGGGATCGAGCACAGAGGCCCGAATCAGAAACAGGCAACGCTCTGCTCATGTCTGATGAGGTAATGCGCATTAAGAAAGTAGGTTCTTGGCACTTACATGGAGAGAAAGGGAGGTTGGTTTTGCCTTATTTTAATCCACAAAACTTTAGTATCTGACAGTATCTGATAGAAAAGGTGGGATTTATGGTTATAAAGCTCTTTACAAGTGATATTTGGAATATGTGGAATGTAAATACTGGCCCAAAACACAAACGCTTACAGATACTTTTTTTAAATCTGGGGGATGCATCTTGGTAATTCTGCTGTATTTCTGCTTTCTAGTGAGTGTAACTGTGCAAAGCAAACTGAACCAAAAATGAAAAGTTGTTTGAATCTTTGTGTCGTGTTTTTATAAAGCAGTTTGGCATTATAATATTCCAAGTATTTGGAATACAGTAATTTGTAATGGAATACATTGCAAAATACATTTTAGTGCAGGTATTCAGTATTCTGTAACTAAACATTCGCTGTTTATTATAAATTACACAAGAACTAATTGGACAGGAAAATAATTAGGGTTTTAATCAAATTGGACAAACATAAAAAAGGAGACCAGTTGTGTTTTTTTCTGTGTATTTAGCAATAAACTAGAATACGTAAATTCCTATTTTGCATTTCGGTAAAACGCAAATTGATCGAAAACAACTCAAAACAGAAACAGGTCCATTGACTTAAAAACTGCAGAACCTATAAGTTCGTGCCTCTTCAACAAGTAGCACATTTTGTTTTATTGATGGAAAGTGTCTACTTGACAATTTTGACTGCTAACTATTCTACCACTTATTGGGTAAGTACAAATAAATACAGACAAGTAGGCGGGGATAAGTGGTAGGTGACAACAGAGGGTCTTTTGATCGCTGCATCAGCTGCAGAACAATTCAAAATGACTCAAACATAAAATAATCAATCCAAATGCAACTTTGACTAAATTATTGAGATAACATGGTTAAAAACTCAGAAAAGTGAATTTTACACAATAGGTTTCCTTTAAACTTCACTCACAAGCACATTTCAAACAGAGCTGATAAACTATGCAATGCTGGAAGCGTGGATGAAAGGCAGAGGTGAGAGAGAAGAGGAACAGTGTGGTTTTACAGCAGGTGTTAGTGATGAAATAAAAAACAATCAGGCAGTTCACTGGGATGTTAAAACTAAAGGACATTGCCTGTCCAGTGAGCACAAAGTCAGTTTGGAACTATTTTGGCCAGAAATGTTGGGAAAAAAATGCCGTACACAAACAAATTACACAAAAAAGAAAGTATTTTATTGTGTTTAGTTTCTCTATTAAAGTGCTATAATGAACTGAATGACTGAACCAAGATAATAATTGTATTCATAAAATCAGGGAAGATAAATAATTTGTGATTAATTTGAAAACTGATAATATGGGACTTTTCTGTTGGGCTTTGTTTTAGTGAATGTCTTCTCTCATTTGTTTTTCTGTTTGGTTTTACATACTAAACATTTCTAAAAGAAAATTAGAGACAGAGAAAGAGAAGAATAAAATTGCAATATAAATATAACTTTGCACTACCGAAAAAATATGCAAATCATTTAAGGCTTTGACAGAAGTTGTCAGCTTTGCCTCCTTGTAGTTTTTGGCCGACGCTCACTGCACATCTGTAGAAAAGAGTTTGTCTCTTTCACCACCAGCGACATTTGATTTAAGCCGACCGCATTGCAAAAACTGTTCAAAATACGTGACTCAGATCTGAATATTACATAATTACAAAAAAGTCACAAGAGAAGATCATTTGTCCTTCACATCAAAGAAAAGAGAGGCGTTTATTACAAGAATCCACTGCTGATTTCTCTATCGGCTGGATCTTAATGACCCGAGCTACAGAGGGACAGCCATCTGCTTCACTACTGCGGGCGACTGACCCACATTTGTAACAAATATAGTCCTGGACACACCTCGAGCCCACACAAACATGCAGACGACCTCCACCGCCACATCACACAGCTGTTTAAATATCATCATTATCTGTGAGGAAATGTTATTTAAGCTCAATTTCCAATGTAAACATGCAGCCACAATTGAGGAAAAAGCCTCCAGGATTTGTCCTCGTTTGACAAAAAAGTCTTGTTGAATTTGGATGAAACAGTTTTAAACACAAAGAGTTGACTGTGAAACTTCTGTGTATCTTCTGAAACTGATACAGTAGAAGCGGCTCAAATTAGATTTTCTTTGCTTTGTACAGCATTATGACAATATTGTGAAGATATTATTGGTAAGCCATGAGAAATGTGGTAAAACTGTGATGATTGAATGTACAAAATGTGATCGGATTATAGTGTTGTCCCAGTGCTAAAAAAAACACAATGAGAACAAAAACACAGAAAAATTGACATAACATAAAACTATTAGGACTTTCTTTAGGTCTGACAATGTGGTAAAATTTTAGAGCTACAACTGATTGATTAGTTTGACAGTTTTCTTTATTATTTGATAGGTTGTTTGAATCAGTGGTTCCCAACCTTTTTCATCTTGAGTACCCCCTAATCATAATCTCACACACAGAGGACCCTCTATGTCGTGTTTTAGTGGTATTTTATTTTTACTTTTTGGTTTAAGTATATTCCATATCAACAGCTGCCTCTCAACATGTAAAATGTGTTGCAAATAACATTTATCACATTACAATACTTGCAACTCTATCTTTCTTTTAAATCTGCAATCATCCCAAGTGCCCCCTGGCAAATGGTCGGGGAACACTGGTTTAAATGAATGAATGGTTTATTATATACCATATTTACACAGACAGATGTCTTCTAATAAGCTTCCTTTTCTCACTCAGTGTTAGAAGCAGCCCAGCAGAAGTGAGTCACCTAAACAACTGGCGCCTCAACCTCCGCCACCACTAAGAGTTATTGGTTGGTTATGAGTTGTTTAAATCTCTGAAATTATATGAACAAGAGATTATTAAACCATTTTTACCTAGGTTAAGATGATGCAATGTCAATTGAGGGCATCCTCGAGATGCGACAGATTTTTACTGACAAAACTGTGTTTCCATTAAAACCAAAAAATGTTCACACTTTTCACATCATCACCGTTTAGTCTGAATTTTTCTCAGCTTATGGCAATTGTTAGAACCTATTCAAAAAACAGTTTACGATTATTCAGTTACTAATTAGGTGATAATTATTTCAATAATGTAATAACTTGTTACAGCCCAAAAATATGCTATTATTTTTTATATTTTTATACTGTGTTATACTTTTAGATGAATACGTTTAATTATGCTTAATTTATTTGTGTAACATTGTCAAAGATAAACAGTGACCAAAGCAAGGCTAAATTAAATTCTTTTATTTGTTTGATTAAAAAAGTTATTTATAATGTTTTGTTAAATGAAGGACTTTATATTGTTGCACTGTACTGTGTTCTTGCAATATTGGTATATTTGTGATACAATGTACAGTTCTCTTTCTTTATGTTTCCGTATGGTCTTGTAGTTCTGATAAAACTCAAGATCATTCTAAAACACAGATTTCTTTTATTTTGTGTGTTAATATTGATACTTTTCAAATGAGTATTTCATTTCAATAGTTTGGAACCTAAAACTTTGAAAAATATCAATTTATGTTAAAGTAAACAAATGCAAAAAATCTGCTACTGACAATTACAGAAGAAAGGTTAAAGTTCCTAAAGATCCCAGTCAGCTAATTTCTCTAAAATTCAATTTACAAAAAGGACAGTCTCATCTGAAAACGTTATCTCTTTTCCACACTGAAGCTGAAATTTAAAGTAACTAATCCGATTATCACTTCCCCTTGAGTCAGAAAGACGGTTACGCAGATAATAAACTAAGATGTCCCAAAAGATTTCAGTGGATTCGGTTTTAGACACTTGGGATTTTCAGTTGTAGTTTCTAGTGTCATGTTTGCCTAGAGCCAGTCTTTTCTAATGACTGTGTAAAACCAGACGGACAATTAGTCGTCTTTCAAGCTCCTGGATGAACGGTCTGTTTTGACTAAATGCAACGTCTGCTTATGTCCACACAACACAATTTAAACAATCTGTGAGTTACAAATTAGCAAAGTCTGAGAGCAGTTATTGCCTGGAGGCGGTGGATGGACCAATACGCCTTTTACAAGCTCGCTCTGAACTCCAAGGGTAATATATTTGAGACAAAGAGCTGTGTTAAGTATTCAGCTCACATGTTTTAACAAGGCGCGCATTTCATCATGGTTAGTGAATACACACAGGCTATTTCCAACAAATTTGAGTCTATTTTGCTGAAATGCAGTAAAATATGATTATAATCCACAAAACCGGCGCGATGAAGGTCACCTCTGAGAAAGTCTGCAGCACCTATACAAAGAGAGCTTCGCCAAGTATAGACAATTAAGCAGGAAACCGCTTCACAAACTTTGCACATAGCGATTCATTATGCAAATGAATGTTCTTTCTTCAATAGGACTATAGAGCCAATGCAAACTTTCAATATAATGGCTATTTCAGTATGATTGGATCAACTCTGCCAGTAAAGTTTGTAAATTTAGAACGTTTTACAAATGTCTTCCACTTGGGTTGGACAACTCTCAGCTAATTATATCTCTAAGAGTCGTGTCTAAGGTAACGTTCTTCTCTGTGGGAAAACAATCAGGAACAGCTTTACTGCTCAACAACAACAAAAGCAAATATGTAATATCGTAATGAATGATTAAAAATTAAAAAGTGATTTTATTAACATGAGCGCTGAAGTAGTGGTGCTTATATTTTGACAAAAAAACGTGTTAAAAGAGGAGAAAAGTAGTGTTTCCCTTAGAATCAGCTGTATATAAGGCTCGGGATCGTAACATCACTCAACAATAGAATGTTCAGTTGGCCTAATGTTAAACCAGTAGAGATTTTAAATAGCTAAAAAACAAAAATAGCACATTCTGACGCTACAGAGTGATGGATAAATTTACCAGTTTTGACCCAGCAGTTTTCTGGGTTGTTTCCTTTCATTATATATTGTTTTGACTAATGTATTCCTATGAAAGTTCTACAAACTTGACAAGAAACATGGTAGATTTACTATTATTTCCATGGTAACCATTGTTGTTTCCCGAGCCTTATAGTCCTAGAGTCTGTCCAAACTTCCACCCTCGTTCCCTAACCACTTAACCCCTCAAATTTCAGGATCCGAAGTAGAAAATCGAACATGGCAGCACTCTGCGTTTGTGTATCTGTGTTTTTTTCTGTTTAGTTTGATTCTACTGTCCACTCTGTAAACAAAACAAAACTGTAAACATAACAACGTCAGAGTTGACAAAATGATATACTGTAAAGACATCTGCATTTTGGCTGAATTGAGCACATTTCCATCCTATTTATTATGTGATTAGCTCATTAGTGTAAAAGTAATCCAACTTTACCACTGGAACACACAGCACTGCAGAGAAAAAAACACTCCGAGGTCAAAGTTCAAACCTCCGAGAACTTACAAACTGTAAACAGGTCATTGTTGAACCTTTTTATCTACCGCCATAGCAATCGATCAATAACAGATATTCTTGTCTCATTTTGAGGAAGTTTATGTATTACTGTATATTTTAAACAACAGGGATTGGGAAGGGACATAAAAAAACAGTGGTTACCATGGAAATAATGTCAAATCCACCATGTTTCTGGTCCGGTTTGCACTTCCAAACTTCCATAGGAAAACATCAGCCAAAACAATGTAAAAAGGCAAACAAAACAGCCCTGGAGCATTCTAATAAACTTCTGGGTGAGTACAGGTAAATATATCACTTTGTAGTGTCAGAAAATGCTTTGATTATTGCCATTATTGTTTGTTTTTGCAAAATAAAATCTATACTAAACATTCTGCTGATGTATGATGTTACGATCTTGAGCCTTATATATCCATTATTACAAATACCCAATGTGAAAATGTTCTAAATCTTCAAAATAACATGAATAATACTTTGAGAAATTCACAACACTACCCACTACTGACAGCAATAATCTCCTGCGTTTATAGATTGGAGTTTTAAACAAAAGTCTAACAAGGAACCTTATTTTCCACTAAAACAAGACAGTAGTGCGGTTTTATGTGTTATTAATATAGTGCCATAGTCATTTCAGACATCGCTATGACAACAGAATGAAAAAAAAAACACATCTTCTCTTACCTCCAGAAATCTCATTGGCTTCATCTGGAGGTACAACTCCTTCTGTCAGTCTTTGGGGTTCGCTCTGGTGCCTGCCATCGTCTTTCGCCCCTGCAACAGAAACAGCAATAAATAAAACTAATTACAGTGCTTTCAATTCAACTAAATCATTACTAAATATACTTCATACGTAAAAAATTAAATGACCAAAAACAACAGAGCTGCATAAAGGAAATTGGAGCACAGCAAATTATATACCAGAGAAAACTGCTTATTAGACAAAAAAAAATCATTTTGACGAAGCAAAAGAAAATTGAAACTGAAGATTATATAAAACTGTAATTTAAAGATAACGTTTAAATGGATGTCCAAACCTTTGTACGTGGCCTGTAGCGGTTTGCTCTGGAGACCGCCGCTGACCGCTGTCACGCTCACAGAATAACGCTTAGACGAGCTGAAGTCTGTTATTATGACTCTGTGTTCAGTCTTAGGGACAGCAATCTCCTTCTGATGACCGTCTGCAGCACAAACAAAGAACAAAATGTTACTTATATTATAAAACAAATAATAATACATACACATTTTTCAGATATATTTTCAATCTCTGTTTCTGGAAGGTATAATTTTCTTTTCACCTAAAGTTAGAAATGTTATGTTCACTGATTTGTGTTTTGACGTGGTGTTATTGTTGCTTTAATAATGTTTGTCTTCCTCCAAAATTGACCCAACAGTTTACAATTGTTCATGTGGTTGATCGACAAAGTCACTCTACCGGAAAACAAACGAGGTGTGTGCGTGATCGTACATATTCAACTTAATCTTCTTGAGGGCCACATTTTTCAGAAGGCCAAGGTATCTGGGATGGATAGTTACACAAGAGGTCAGTACTTTTGACAAAATTTAAGGTTGTGCAAGAAATCTATTGTACAAGATCTGTTTTAATAATGTTAAGCCAGCCTTTGTTTATTTTGCTACAGAACCAGAACTAGAAATAAACAAGGATTAGACCTGTACAAGCCAAGTCTGAACTAGAAGCAAGCCAAATCAAGTCTAAAGCAGAATTACACCAAAAACAAAAAAACACAAAGTCAGATCTAACGTAGTAACCCAGAATTAATCCTGCAAATAAGAGAAGATATTACATATTTGCAGTATTAGGATGGGATGAGGGCTGTATCAGATCTTTGGAGGACCGATTTGGCTCCCAGGCTTTAAGCTGAATAGGCTTGATATGCAATATTAAACAATATTCAACGTTTTTGAAGAAAAGCTCAGCAATAAAGTGTCTGTTTATAATGGGATATTGTTTTGCTGTCTTGTTGTCTTGTCTGGGATTAATTTTACCTATACTGTATTTATTATGTGTGTGTGTAGGTAGACTAGTGACGACTATGGTAATGACTAATGGGCTCCATTAAACAATAAATAAATAAATAAATAAATAAATAATGACATTCTAAAAGTACATACATTATAATGAAGTTTTGTCTCCAATATTTGGTATATAAAAACAACTTTTGGCATTTTTTTGTAAACCTTTCTAGATTGAGTGAGTTACTTGTGATATTAAATCTGTTGACAATATGCTGAGTAAGTTTACTCAAACTACACACTACCTCAACTTTAAATCTACATTAAAGCATATATAGAAGATGTGATCCTGCAGACTGACATGAAAAATCACGTTTAAACAAACATTAGCATCATAATCAACTAATATTTCATGCATGAAGACGAGTTCTGGTGGGGTGTAATCAACAATAATAAAAACAAATGTTTATAATTTTACAAAAAACCCACTATTCTGAAAACTTTGTCTCTTTGTTGTGCTTGAATTGACACATGAACGTTATAGGATAAAACATTAATTAGCATACTAATTAATGGTTTGATTTTTGTTTTTTTTAAGGATTGATAATGATGGACAGTAATATGCAGTATTAATTAACTTGCATTAAGTCAATATGATTCTGTTTTACATGCCAGATTTGCTGTGATTTTCCCCGCGAGAAAGAAGGTCTAAGGACGGGGGATGCCCTGGACAGTTCTTCATTTGCTTGTTCACTCATATTCTGCTTCGACATGCTTGATCAATCACTGCTTCTGGATGTTTATTGTTTTATTGAGATGGTATTGTTTGATTTTTACTTTCTGCCACGTTTGCTAAATGAACAAAATTGGGAAGTCCTAGAGACGACTGTTGTTGTGATTTTGGGCCATACAAAAATAAATTGATTTGATTTGATGATATCATTACACATTAATATAGTTTGGAATAGATGATTTTATGTAAAGCAAGTGATCATCTTTAGTTTTGTTGCAACAATTATTTTGTTTTATAATTGTGTGTAATTTACAACCAATATGTGTCGCACTAAAAGACCAAAAAAATTACTTATTTTATTTATTTTCATTTATTTATAAGGACAGTGCACAATTACATTAAACACAGTGGCACAGCTACAGTTATCTGTAGTCCTCAGGGGGAGGGGTCAACATTTATAGCTTTTATTCCAAATTTCCTCAAGATAACAACCATTTAAATGACAAACCACTAAAATATTTCATAAGTCAACTATGATCGAAGCCAGTTTTGCCTGGTAATAATAGACTTAATTTCTATAAAGTCCATTCTTGCCCGTACAAAACAGTGGGCAAATGTAAAGCCTACACACATGTGCATTTGTATGCCGTTTACTATTGGGTAGTAGATACAACTTATTTGCTGTGGTTGAGCTCATAAATCACCGGCTGCAGGTCGAATGAAAGTGACTTTGACACTTACGACCAGAGTTTGACCTAAAATCAACTGTAGCTCCACATAAACTCAGAGGCAGCGTGCAGCGGCGTCTCTCCACAGCACTTAATCCCAACAGGTCCAGGGGTCACATTATCAGCGCCTTTTAATCGTGACCCTGCATCAATCTGGCCCTCAATAAGGTGCGAGTGTGCGCCTCCTCAGCCACCTGTCCACGATGAGTAATGACGCCAGCAGTGGTCAGATAAATCCCGCTCAAGGGTATGGCAGGTCAGATGAGCTCGGTGATGTGTAGACGTTCACAAACTAAAAATAGGATCATGATGTGGAGAGTAACGAAGTACTAAAGTAAAAGTACTCTGCTTTAGTAAATGTAATTGTATTGTACTTTGCATAAATCATTTTTATAGTTGTGCTCATGCTTCACTATACGTATTTGAGTGTATTAAGTTTACTTTTAAACATTACATTTTTGAACTGGGCAAAGATTATTTTATATGATAATTATTATTCTCTGCCTAAAGGTGTAACGTTTAAGCTCCAGTTTTAGACAAGCTAAAATAAACATAACATATTCACAAGAAAAAAATAAGAAATTGATTCAAACTGCTTCTGACCCAACCGTGCACTATAATGACATTCTAAAATTACAAGCGTCATTTTACAGAACATGCAACTCTGAAAGAGTTTTGCAGAATCACTTCAAATTACATTATACTGGGGAAATAAATCCATTGTTATTTGTTTTTCGTTTGTTTATTTGGAGGCAGCAAGATGTAAATCATTACAAATAAAACATATTTGTGGCGCCAAGTTTATAATCTTATAAATACCTGAAGATCTCTGTAAACTACATCCAAGCAAGTGAATGATGAAAGTGTACTTTTGGAGGTCGTCAGGTGCTTGTTTTCATGGAGATGTAAATGCCTAAGCAATGTTCAACAATAGTAAAAATCATTTGCATGTATTATTTAAAGCATTTCTATAGCTCAGTAACATCTAGAAGAACAGTCACCTCTCACCTCTCCACAGATCTCACCTGTAATTTCACCTCCTTTGAGACAAAATAACATCTGAATAAAGAAAGCAAGTGTCAGAAGCCTATTGTGTTTGCGTCTGCTCAGCTCAGTAATTATATTTTGGACATAATAAATGACAACTGAATAGAGTCAATTAAAAAACAAGTTTGTCACATTGAGCATCCGTTGTCCTTTAGAGAGCTGTAATTTAAGATAGTGGGCTTTGCTACAACGTTGAATCCTATGCTTATCATTTTATTAAAATCAAATTGCAGCATGGAGTAAGCAGAGTAGTTGACTGTCACAAAGACAACTGTAAATGGTGGCTCATTCGCCCAAGAAAAAGTTTACTTCTATCTGCATAAATAATGCAAATGCATCTTTGAGAGGTTAAAAGAAAGAGAAACAACTGAACATGACTAAAAACTCATAGGAGTTGATTTAGCATATATAAGCCTTCACTGTACTAGAATATGAGATCAGTTTTCACAAAGAAGAAAACTTAAAATATACAATCAGTGCTATTTTGTACTAATAATCCAACACCAGCAAAAAGAGTACAAAAGATTAAAGACTTATCCAAGTTTTGTCTTTAAACGAGGAGAATTTCAGAACAATGCAATGATTAGGCGGTTATGTAACAGTCTTTAAATGTAACTACAGGGGACATAAAGCTGTCCCTGTCTGAACCTCATTGGGCTGCAGCAGGTGCTATCTGAGTCTCATTGTAAAGTGCTGACAGGGTCTGTGTGTGCAGAAATTAAAACTCGGCTGAAGGGTTGAACAAATGTAGAGTCCACATCTCTCGCTGTGTAATCCCTTCATGTCCCTTTGATAAGACGAAAATTACCTAATCCATTTCTGACAGGCACAAACCATGGGCTCCACCAGTCGTGTCTGAAAATACACTTCTGCTGGTGTGTGGGAGTGACACTGTTGTACACTGTATATCTCACAGAGAGAGAATCTTACCTGAAGTGCTGTAGGTGAACAAGTAACTGTCAAAGTCTCCTTTTGGCTCCTTCCATGTAATGAGCAGTTTGTTTGGGCTGAGAACTTTGAACTTTAGCCTCCTCGGTGCTGGAGCTGAAAAAGATAAAATGTGTATCATTACATTTTTACAAAAAAATGTAAAATGAAAAGCTTAATTTGTATTGCTTTGGTCAGTAGATAGGCTGTCACCATCAGATATACAAATAAATATGGAAACTAGAGTTAAAATGAGTTTTTGTGATCAGTTTTAAAATATTTTACAGCTTAATTGAAATATGTTTACTCCAACAAAGTTCAAGTACTATAATTGTAAGTTTACTGAATAAAACCTTGACCTACAAATAAGGCTATTAATGTAGTATCATTATACAATATTAGAATAGAGTATAAATCTTGATATAGTAGTATTGTGACAGCACTAATCCGTAATTAGGCTATTTTAAAAGATTAGGTGCTGTAGCTACCTATCTTAAAAATGTAAAAAACCCACATAATTAATAAATTCAAATCTTTTTGCCGTCGTCACATGTTTTGCTCACTTACCTAATGCATTCTGAGCCTGCTATTTATTCACCACAATGCCTTTATCATTGTTATTCACTACTTTCAGAGAGAGTTTCACCATTCTCGGTGTCGGACTAGCGTCATCGTGTTGTGCAGCGCCAAACGAAGGGGAAACAACAACGTAAAACAACAACGTAAGTAACTTTAAATGTAAACTTTCACTCACCACCGCACAGTGGTTGTTTACAGTTTCCAAACATTAGTATTTGAGCATCTGGCAAGCATTTTTACGTACAGCAAGTTGATGTTTTCCCCTTCGGTCGTCAGCAAACAAAACAAAACGTCATCAGTCCGACTCGAGAACGTACAGCTATTTGATGCTTTCTCCTTCGCGTCATCGGCTACCAAACAAAACATCACGTCACGTCATCAGTCCGACCCGAGAATGGAAACACCAACATCAAGCATGCTGTTAGCAAGCTGTCCATTTCCTGGTTTCAGAGAAGTAAGACTATTGGTGCATTCGAGGCAACTTGTAAAAATGCACTCGTCGCCAAGGACCTGGTCGAGGAAGTCCTACTTCACATAATGAGATCAACCATCACCACAATAAATTTATCTGGGAGTTTATCTGCACCAAAACTACGTAAACCCTGGTTACAGGTTTTTTAACATTACGTTTGTTTGACCTAAGGTTAGCATTAGCCACAATGTTTACATTGATTCAGTTGGAACGTTTTGAACTGGTAATGTTCAACTGGGAAATATCCCAGGTGCCTGGAAATCAGCACAAGGACTACTTCGATATACTAAACGGGACAACACAAACTCATTTCTACTGAATATTTTTTTTTTTCAATTCAGCAGGCAACAAGGGACATTAAAACAGGTTTATTCAAAAGCAGAAGATCACTCAAATGTCCATTAAGTGCTATAGTGTCTGTTACAACTCAAAATAATCGAAAAAGTTTGCATAACACCACAAAAATTAAATTACAAAACTTTGCCAAAAGACTAGACCAATTATAAACAAGGACACTGGCAATTATCATGACCCTCAAACATAAAAGGTAGAAAGAAATTTGACAGAATTTTGGTAAATAACAAACAAATATGTCGACTTCAGAGCCAAGTTGAGCAGAAAACAGCACAGCAAGGAACATGACCCCTGTCAGAGGTTATTCGAGCTGTGTTTGGAAAGAAAGTAAAGTTTAAATGCATTATAGACGTGATGTGTATTCTATCGAAACAATATCTCAGAGAAACGAATGGTCCACAATAGTCCTGCAGGCTGAGGTCTGCAGTAAAGCCGCACTGTTGTGGTTAAAAATGGTGACAGGAGCCATCGCCTTAGTGGTGTATGTGTGCTAGCTCTCACAAACACACTTTAGAAGTACATCTTTTAAAACGGGGAGGTGGTAAGAAAGAAGGTCAAAATCAGACTGCACCAAAACCACAGCTGCACTCAAGTAAACAAAAGATTGCAAAAACAGAGAAACCAGAGCCAAATTTAGAGTTACTGTATTCTTGTATCTACATCTATGATCGCTGATGGGAAGAAAAAAAAATGGAATATTCAAATCGAACTTTAAAAAAAAAAAAGCATTTGGTTAATCATTTTAATACAACTTGTCATCACATTTCCCTCGACTTTAGTCATGGTATGATCTCACTGGTGCCTGAAAACGACGACATAATAAAAGTTAAAAGAAAAAAAATCACTTGGGTCTTAAGCTGTCAAACATTTTTTTCTGTTTGATAATGCTATTTGACATCGCAGCTCATCACTTTTTTACATTTTAACCTTCGTCAGATGCTCCATAGGATGATGAAGATGGCGTAATTACACCGCACAATAAGAATCTATGAATAATTTAAGCTAGCTGGGTAGTCGCTAGATTATTACGCTCATATCATTTAATGTGTGCTTGATAGTAGGTGAATAGAGCTGGCAGACAGGATACCAATAACAGGCTGAAAATTGCCTTGAATAAAGTGATCTTTGCTTTGCATGTCAATGAAGTCACACAACTCTGACTTATCACTTAAAATTAACGTCAATGTGACCCACGCTCTGAGTCTGCCACGTCAAAGTCAACAAGTGAGGGCCTATTCAGTGTTAGACAGCAACGATGATTAATGGATATGCACTAAACAATAACCATTGAAGGCTTTGATGACCATAATAGCTCATCGTTCACAAAAGGTCTGCTGAAAAAAGGTAATTCACGCCATCACATTATGGAGCAATTTTCCACTTTTAGTCTAAAAATACTCACATCATTATAGTCAAGGACAAAATAAATCGCTCTAAGCAAGCTGCAACTTGTCCGTGATAAATAAAGGATGTGTGCAGATGTGTGCGTAATCGGCATTAGCGGTGAACAACTGGAATATACTGCGTTATGAAGCTGAATTTGACTAAACTGTCTTAGATTTGTCAGACTTTTGTTCTGGACAAACACACGTCTTTAAAGAGCCACATGTGATCTTTAAAGACATCAGTGCGACTCTTTGAGATTGGATTGAGATTGAGAAACTACACTATATAAAAGTTCAAGACCATTCTGTTCGATTCTATTCTGTACTTTACTATTCTAAGTATAGAGGGATTTAGGGTTGACGTACTTTCTGTCTACTGCACAGCCCGCAAAAAGAGACGCTGTTCATCTAGTTGGAGGGATGAAACTTTTTGATTAAAACAAAACAAATGAGAGCTAGCTGTTTCAATCAGGTTGAACCAGTATGACCGACGTCTGGCTAATGAATTTGAGGCTGTGGTTTTCTCGCTGTTAGCAGTATAGCGTTTATAAACTCTTGTGGTTAGCTAACAACAGCACTGGCTAAATTTGTTGTTACAGCTTGTGTCAATGCGCGGCAGCTCTTTCTGCATAACGGGTGTGTGCACATCTTTCTGTGTTGATAAAGTTGATCAAGTTGTCTCAAGTCAAAGGGCTCCAAGGTTAGAATCATTCACCTTCAAGTTGAAAATAGTGACTGAAGTCAAATTTTTGATTTGCAAGTCCACACTTCTGTTATTAGTAATGGTCAATTCTGATTATCGACCAAGGTGACCAGACAAATATCAATATCAACTCAATAAACATGGGAAAATATTTAAAGATTAGATACATAATGATGAGTATACTTAGTTTTCTTTACATTATTCACAACTTTTGCAACCATTTAGAGTTTTCAGTTGAGATGAATCTGCAGCCCCACTCCACATAAACCTGGATCATTCTTTTCTAAAACATACGGAGCCGACGAGCCCCCTTCAGCTCCTGTTTGCAGCTTTTTGCCAGGGGCTAAACCCAAGCTTTTTGGCTCAGTCTCTGTGACTAGTGCTTAGCAACAGCGACCGGGGTAAATACTGCGGATAGAGTCAGTGAATCTTAATGAAAATATTGCAAACCCATCACTCTTTGGAGAGCCATGTCTGTGTGGTGCGCGGCCTAAATGAGTGCTGATCTGGGGTGCGAGGCGAGTAATCTCCTCTGTCAGAATCAGCAGAGTTGAAGATGTCAGCACATTGCAAACTGGAAATATATGGATTGGAACAGCAGAGCGAGAACAGAAGTGACACGTTTGAGAACATAGCTACTGCGGCCGCTGCTGGACATTGTACAACCAATGCAGGCTTTATAATCCCTTGTTACACTTCAGCTGCATTGTCTCTTATTTAATGTCTTTGGTTTTTATCCTTCTGTTTTAAGAAGTATTCCTCAAGCACAGGATTATGACTTCATTAAAGATTCACTGCATCTATATGTACCGGCTCAAACTATAATACTACAAAACAGACTCATTTTGCTGATAAAAATCCCAGACCAAGACTATTTCTATGAGGAGTTTGGATGCCCTCTTAGTTCATTAACAGAAACATGCACAAAAGGCATATCCTCCACATAGTCCTGAAGCTTGGCTGAGCAATTGGAAATGGTCTCTAGTGCTCTTTTGTGGTGAAGGATAGGTCAAATGCAGAAGACAACTGCTTCACATAAGATATAAATGCATCCAGATGCAAGATTCCATGGACTGAAATAATAACTCGCCAAAAAACTGCAATTTTCTAGGAACAACTAAATATCTTCTTCTCCGTCAAAGCTGCCAACTGTGTAGTTTAGATCTGTACTGTTCTAAAATACATTCGTATATTTGATATAGGGCTGCAACAAGTTAATCGATTAATCGCAACTAATCGATTATTGAAATAGTTGTCAACTAATTGTTTACGTAGGTTTCAAACATCAATGAGCTGTGGAAAAGCATCAGACTGGACATAAATTACATGATAATTGTGTAAATTTAAAGTTTTTCATGTAAAAACTAGCTTGCCTAGGTCTAATGTTATGATACTAAACTTCAAACTGAGATTCTTGATACTAATTATGACACCACAATGATAATTAAAAATGCTCTTCTTATGTCAAATTTCTATGCAACAGAAACAAAATACTTTATAACATTTTGGTTTTAAACTAGTTTTGATACAGCTCAGGATTATTCTAAAACTCGCAAGAAAATTTTGTCAAGTATTCAAGTATTGATACTTGAAATGAGTAATTGAAATTTTGTTAAGTTTTAGTGTTGATTAGTGTCCGATTTTTGGTACTTTTTTCAGAACGTCCTCAAGCGATGTTACCTCAACTCAAATTTGGCAAAATTCTTGTTTTCAAGTGGCTTCTGCGTTCTAAACAACTAATCGATTAATCGAAAGAACTAATCGATTACCAAAATAATCATTAGTTGCAGCACTAATTTAATATTACTCTTGTTCATAGGTCTAATTCATGTTCATTTTTTCTGACCTTCTTCTCTTCTGACCTATTGCTAATCATGATACTTAAAAAGAAACATTTTCTCACATCGTACAACCATACTGCCCTACAAAGGGAAAAAGCAGTATCTGCGCTTTCAGTTAAACTGAGAAAAATGGCTTTAAAGTTTAGACTCTGTCCTTCTGTGTTTGTCAAACTACACCAAGGTTTATGTGTTTATATTATACCTTAGGGTGTGTAAATACTTAGAAATTAAAAAACATTAAATACATTTTAATTTTAAGCTCAAATATAATAAAAACAGTAAATGAGGTCCTCTAAGAAAACACATTTGGGGATATTTTTTACTAACCAAATTGATAAGTTTTATAGTTTATGTGGTAAATAATAAATTGTGAAAGTTTCAAGTCCACACTATTTTTCATTTTTAAATGAGGCATAAAAACATTTTGCAGTTACTGTGATTTGAGCCAAATTCCTAAAACAGAGGAAAAGTGCAGTAACTGAAGCTCGGAATGTTCTAACTGACGATTTTGAACGCAGTTACTGCACTTTTCCTCTGTTTTCCTGACTAATTTGCAGTTACTGCAATTTTAACATCAAGATTTCTCAAAAATGGTGCAGAGTTGAGCCATAAAATTTTTACAGTAAGTAAAACAGGTGATATGAAACTGTAATTTGGTCTTAACTCAATTTTGATAAAATGCGCAGTTACTGCGTTTTTCCTTTGTACGGCAGCATAGCTACAGTATATCTGCTAAAATACAAAGTGTACTGTACACTATATGTAGGTTGGCGGCACCAAAATCTTTTATTTATAGTGAGACAAACGCAGGAAAAATACGAGAGAAAGAGCATTATTCTCTATCAGCCGCACCAGATGAAATCAGAACAAAAACACTAGGTTTAACTTTCACAAACTACACATAACTTCACATTGTGCATTCAAACTGTGCAATAGACTTCCACTTACAGCCCTGAGACCCTAATCAGCCCCCACACAAAAAGGTTTAGCCTTGAATCTTGGATGATGTGCACTGAACCAGCTACTGTAGGTACTTTCTAATGAGACACTTCTCAGAGCTGTCACAGAGGTCAGGGCTCACTCTGGACACAAAAGACTCAAATGATTTGCAAACTGCCAAAATAGGTACATTTATCCCCTTGAATTGAGGCTTATTCTTTCTAATAAACCTCAATTCAAACCTAATTTGTTTCAGATGCTTCTGGGCACAAACAGAAGCTTCTGAGCTGAGTAAATTGAAAAAATTAAATGATATCATAAGGGTTTTTTTTTTTTTTTACAGAAACTTCACTGTTTTATTTTATTAAAAATGCAGATTGTCACAAGCTTTTTTCACAATATAGATCAGCTGTAATCTTAGTTTCAGTATTTTTGTTCTTTGGTGACTGATAAATGAGAACAAACTCTGAAAAATAGATTTTAAAGTCAGTCTACATTTTTCATTTGGTAACAATATCTGGAGCAGTTAAGTTAATGTCTCCAGTTCGGGCCTGATTGACACTAGATTTGGCACTGACATTTCCTCTTCAAAAGCCAAAGCTATTTTCACAAAAAAATGTGTTAGGTATTATATAATAATAATATTTCCAAGCAGAATCTAAATGTTCTATAATTGTAATTTTGAGTTTTTGTTTTTTTTTTTTTTTTTTTTTTTTTTTTTTTTTTTTTTTTTTTTTTTTTTTTTTTTTTTTTTTTTTTTTTGTTTTTATCTGTTTAGGATTTTTTTTTTTTTTTTTTTTTTTTTTTTTTTATCTGTAGCATAGAAAACAAACTGACCCTAAATAACCTCAGAGTCATTAATTTGATTTCGCAGCACACCACCTACTCAAAAATGTCCAGATAAAGCATTTTAGAAAAACATAATTGGGCTATTTAACATGGGAAGTATTGCCCAATACACTTTAACTTGTTCCTTAAAATGGTGAATGACTGTTTCGTTTTCATCTTTGTGAAATTGGTATACAGGACACTCCTGGTTAAAAACCATAGAGTTAGAGGGAGAAAAAGCATGACACAACTACATTTTTCTCTCACAAAGACACTAAAGACGCACCCGCAGTTTAGCACCTGGCTCGATAAATCAGGCCCTGTTTGTTTTGCAGCTTCTTCAAATGAGCACATGACCATAAAATTTTAATCTTGAAGAAAAGAAAACATGGCCCACCGATTCTGACACTTTCTAACCTTGCTTTTCTCTCTCTCCCTCCCATAATCTCTTGTCACTCCGTTTCGTCCTCATCCACACTTTCTCTCCTTTAATTCCTAGTTTTCCGCCTCCTCACTCTGGATTAGCCCAGCGCGGTGACTTTTATGTGTGACAGTGGCTTGTTTCGGAGTCGTCAGTGCTAGATAACTACTGTACATAGAGCGAGTTACGGTTTGGAGTCTATGCAGTTTTCGTTTGATGTGGTGAAGGAGCGTGTCTCATTTGCCACCACATCAACACTGCAGACCGAGATGGTGCTTAACCCAAATCCACTGTGCCTTTTTTTATCTACTCAGCTGCTCACACGCACCCGCTCTGCGCCTTATCCAGGGCTTTAAACTCTCTTTTATCCTGCATCCTTCTCTTCACTTACTCCGATCTTCACTGGCTTAATGTCATCTCCTCTTTTCTCTGCTTACCTGTGTAGCACTTATCTGTCTCTCTCCTCCTGCTTTGAGAGTAGTGCGCCGGTTTGAAATCTCCAAAGAGCGACTGAACATTAAGAGTCTGCATGATGCGCCCAACCATGTGTGAAACAAAAGGCATGATATTCTGCATGGCTGCCAGAGGAGCTTGTAACAACAACAACACTGTAAAATACAAAGTAGGAAGTAGTTCAGTCGGCCTGGATGAAGGACAAGACCCAGAAACCTAGAAATGAATCAGAGGCAGTGGGCCATGTTTTCACAGAACCCAAACAAAATCTAAAAAGCCTAATTTAGAGTGAGCAGACATCCATAATTACTCGGGACAGTTCCAGTTTTGAGCACTGTGTCTCATGCCCCAGCTGATTATCCAAAATAATGTTGTTTAAAAAAGTAAACAAACAACAAGCATCAGTCTACATTGTTCACAATGGCCTAATGCTTTCGGAGCCTTCGAATTGTTATTCAAGATGTATTTTAAGTAGAGCTGCAACAAGTTAATCGAATAATCGTTAACTGCTTTTATTTGGTCTTAAAACTTGACATGTACAGCTAAGACCTCAGACTGAACAGAATAAATGGAATTTGTGTTTATTTACAGAATATAATAGTTTCTACTCCTCCAGAATGTTCTCAAATGACGTTGCATTAGAAAAAATAACAGACTTGATTAAGCTAAAGTAAAAAAGACCTGAACTAAAATTTATTTTGTTTTAGGCATAATATGACTTTCTTACGTTAAGATTAAGTTTTATTCTTGTTTGAAGTGAAGTGAGTGTTTTCCTGTTTTCAAGTGAGACATGATTATCATTTCCCCATCTACGTGTTTTATATATACCGTATATTGTTCCATCTGCAAATCATATCTTAAGACGGTCAAAAAATACTTAAAACAAAACTAAACTCCAAGCACTAATGAACTTGTTACCTTATTAAGAGAGTACATACGTATTAAATACGTATATTAGCTCAGCAGTATTTAATTACTCATACATTCTAAACAACTAATCAAAAGAACAATCGCCCAAACAAATGGATTACCAAAATAATTGTTGCAGCCCAAAATTTAAGTTTTTTTCACAGCTGTTAAAAGCGAGATGTGTCAGTATGCCAACGACAAGTATCCACAATGCTAACAACAACACCTGATGGTAAAATGTCAAATACACAATTCACTAGACATAGAAGGGAAAATCCAACTTTGGGACATTCTGATATAAATGCATTTTATTCAATAATGTGAAAAAAAAAAAAAACAGCTAAAGAAACACAGGAAGCTCCTCACAGCCAAATACCAGTCCATTTTGTGGCCATGCAAGCCTGTTCTAGTAAAATACAGATTTTTTTTTTTTTTTTTTTTTTAGTGAAACAAACCTTCTAAATGGCAAAAATGGTCAAAAAGTTACACAGCACACCTTGAGAAACAGCTTTTCTCTGATGAGGCTGTGAGCTCACTTTGAAATGACAACACAGTTCATTCATTCACATGCAGGGTTAAAAAACTGTTCAAAACTGCTGCTTGTTACAGATACATTTTACAATAAAGAGGTGTTGTTTATCTCTATTTCTATTTCTAAACCACTAGATCAATTTTGCATGTTACAATAAACTTTAGTAAATGATACATGTTTATTAATAAATACATGGAAGAACATGATGTGTCCCACACAAAAAACCGTGTGTGTGTCCCAGTTATTCATTTTGAAAATCTGATTACCCTAGTCTAATTACATCAATAAAAGCGCATAATTAAATCTCCAAATCCAATAAATTACATTTTATCTGCATTGAAACAAGGCAATTCATCATGTTTTGAGGAGCTGCATTATTCACCAGCATAAAAATAACTAGCACATGCTAGGCAAGCACTTTTCTGTTTCCATCTGAGATTTTATTGGCCTAATTATCCTCACGCAGGTGTGCAAAATGAATTTATCATCCCAATCAAACTAAAATTAATTCAAGTGTGTAGCAGAAGCTAGTTTGATTATTATAGATGAAATTCTAAACAGAATGTACCTTCATTTAGTTTCCAGCAAGATTGACAAGGTCCAGGCAAGACAATAGGAGTTATGCGTTAACGTCTTCCGGACTCAAATAGACCTAGGCCGTTACATCCGGTGGTGTGGTTGCCATAGTGACACAGTTGTTTACTCCAAAAACGTACTCTTTTGTCGCCGCAACGGCGGTCACAGCAGCAAACGAGCAGCTTTTAGATTTTCATAAGGAAAAGTTGTAAAAGTGTGCGCGAGACTGTGACCGAGACTCACCGTGCTCATGAACCCGGGCATGAGCACGGTCGACCCACAGTGCCTTCTCACTGGGCCCATGAGCAGTGAGTCTTGGTATGTGCGCGGAGCTTCGCGTAGTTCATAGCTCACTTTTACAACTTTTCCTTATGAAAACAACTTCAGGACTTGCCCAAAATACTTCGTTTGATGTCCATCGCATTTGGAGTAAACAACTGTGTCACTGGCAACCACGCCACCGGATGTAATGGCCTCTGTCTATTTGAGACCGGAAAAACGTTAGTGCATAACCCTATTTATGGAAAACACAACACAAGAAGAACTCTAGGTAGGACTAGACTTTCTCTGTCACCTTCAGTGCACTCTAGAGGTGGGGTGGTAGTACTACAAGTATTTAACACTCAACTTAATGAGCAGCAGAGATGGGACCAAGTCATTGTTTTTGCAAGTCCAATTCAAGTTTTTCAAATCAATGCCTCACAAGTCCGAATCAAGTCAAATCTCTACTTTTAGTTTCAAGCCTTTGCATCAAATTACTAAACACAGCTTGTATTTTGGTCTATCTGGTCACACATAAAGAAGTGAGGAGTGATGTGTTCCAGTTTGTTCATTGTTACAAATGACATTGTTTATTTTGTTGAGAAGAAACATCAAATCAAGTCACAGAGTCTTAGTCCAAGTCTAAAGTCATTAAAATAGTGACCCAAGTTCCACAGCCTAAAAATCTTTAATCCAGATGGAGGGCAGCTAAAATGAATAATGTTTAAATGCAATTTCTAGTTAGTTAGTTAGGGCTGGGCAATAATTTTTTTGGCATATCTCGATTACGATATTCAGACGATATCATGTCAGTCCGACAGAAAAATGTTCAAACATGTATTTAATTATACAAGTTAAGGCTTAATTATCATAATATTATATTGAACCTAAGACACATTCTAGTGATGGACTAGTCGACTAAAAAAGGGGTAGCATGATTTGACCAAATATTCATGCTAAATAAGAAAAATGTAACTCCCTTAAAAAAAACACTGGCTTTCTATTGTTATTTGAATGTTTCCAACACTGTTATGTCTTTTTATAGCATTTTTTCTTTATTATAAACGATAATGATGCATTGGATTTATACAGCACTTTTTTTAAGACGCTTCACACAATGCATTATTCATTCATTCTATTCTGGGTAGTGGTAAGCTACTATTGTAGCCACAGCTGCCCTGGGGCAGACTGATGAAAGTGAGACTGCCATTTTGCGCCATCGGCCCCTCCAACCGCGACTACACCAACCATTCACACTCACACCAGATCCAGACTAGGCAATGTGGACAGAGTGTCTTTCCTAAGGACACAACAATTAGTTTCTCCTCTGTTGGTCTCACTGTGGCACCTGAGGTTCCAGTTGTCTCCCATCCAAGTACTGCACAGGCCCAACATGCTTAGCTTCTGAGATCTGACAGGATCAGGCTTTGGCAAGCTGGTACGGCCACACAATGTACTCAATATTCAGTCTTTGCATATCTTCAAAACCACATTCACAATCATATCTAATGATCCACCAGACCTAACCCTAACCCTATTATATAGCAATATAAAGTGTTATTTATGAAAAAACACTGCTCTTTCTCACCATCTGGCTTCATGGCATAATCACATTCTATAAGATGAACACAACCTATTGGCTACAAAAACTGATCTCATCCTCATATAATCTTATTGTGCTGTCAACTTAAATGGTGAAGAAGCTTTGTGACTTTTCTTACTTGTTTTTGAAGTGAGTGAGGCTGATACTGAGCCTTGACGGCAGCACTTTAGAAGTTTGGACCATTTAGATTTCTTACACTTTTGTCAGTCTAATTCATTCTTTGTTTATGATAAAATGATGCCTCATCATTGCCCTTCTTCTGTTCATTAAAGCCACAATTACTGTCCGACACACTGAATACTAATTCTCCAGTGAACTGCAGACAACGCAAATAGAAAATGGGTGAAACATTTTGAACCTGTTCTTGAGCACATAATCTTCTGTGATGTGTTCTGGAGCATGTATTGACCCAGCTGGCAGCTAATCAACAAAATCAATAGCCATGATTAACTATGCACACAGTTAATTCACATTGGATTAACTGTGTCTTCATCTTTCTGCTAACTTGTCCGCGAAACTGGGAAGTCAATGCTCAGGTAACTGTAAGAGAATGACAAAGAGGTCTACTTTAGTTATTGTAAAACTTGCACTGGTTTGATTAAAACCTTGGCAAATGGCCACACTCAAAAATAATGCTTCCTCTATTCTCAATCACTGTGGCTTTGAAAACAGCATCAAAAGCAGCAGGTCGTGCTGGCTCCTCTGAGAGCACGGACTGACTAAATTTACATTTTCTTATTCAGTACTTTCTATGTTAAGACACAGACAAAACAGGCAAGAAGTCAGTGCTCCTGCTTAAGAATAAATACACTATTTTCTCAATCTAATGTTTAGAGTAACAGGAAAAAACACCTTCTCAAAAAGTCAAGGCTTATAAAGGTTACAACACTATGTAATTGACTGAAAAGGAAGCGCTACAAAGTCCCTAAAAACAAAAGTATGCCTGTGATTTGACCATGAATGTGACCAACTACACTCAAAAGACTGCAACATTGAAGTTTAGACAAAAGATACATTATACTGTGTATTTATTATGGATAAATTCAACTCCAAATCTTTATCTGAGTCACTCCTTCTGTAAATAAGTATTGTACGTAGTTGGTTTTGCCACTTAAAATATAAAGTTTTTAAATTGTAAATTAGTAAACTTGCTAGTTTCCATTAAAAAGTATATGACAAATGCAGCAGTTTCTGCAAAAAATAGACCCTTGTTTACTGCCTGAAATGAATTTTAGTTCCTTTAAGGAGCCAGAGGCAACTCTCTGAGCTTGGGTGGTGCACTCCAGTTTTACTTTGTTCTTTGTAAAAAGAAGTTTTCAACCATAATTTCAACTAAAATGAATACATGTTAATATTAAGTATGTGTCAAAGGATTTGGGCTGTTTGCAGTTTTGTTTGCAGTGTGAAAATCATACCCCACCTTTAACTGCAGAGGTCCCTAGTCATTTACATTGCCATTTTTAGGGTCTCGATTTGAAAAGTTTGGGAACCCTCGATCAAAATGCAGAATTAGTTTACAAAAATTGTTGGTTGACCTAAGAAACATTGACCAGCCAATCAACTAAAGCAGGGGTGGTAAATGTTTTTTTATTCATTTTTATAGTCGATCACTACTTCCTTGTGTTTTACTATTAAAAAATATAGCGCCAATTAACTCGTAAAAATCCAATTCAAGCAAAAGGAGGGTTAGAAATGTACACAATAAGTTGCATGCATTGTATCTTGCTGTTTTTGGCTTTATACCTAACCTTGACCAGTCCCTGAAAATGACATTTGTGACTTTCCCTTATAAGAAATAAAGCTGGACGACTGAACTGAAGGACTGCCGCCACATCCAAAATGTTCAGACAAGATATCTGATTATTTCCTCTACATAATTTCCTTTGAATTCAGCAGATGGAGCTATAAATTAATTCCTGACGGGGTAAACACATAAAAAGACAAGACAAGGCATTTAATACATAATATTTGTTGTTTAAAGCATTCTAATGTGGTAATAGGTGAACTCCATGTGTGAAGTTGAAGTTTATTAGATTTGGCTTCCTCGTCAGTGTGGAGCTCCTTATCAGTTTGCAGTTGTGTTGTGCACATAAACATTCTCCATGGGTAGAGCACAGAGTAATCTGCAATCCCTCGGAGCAGATGTTGCAGCTTAAAGGGGCAGCTCCAGCTAAATTAACAGCGATCACATGGTCTTTATTGAGGCGACTTCACAGACCACAGCACAAAGTGTGTGTGCGGTCGACTCTGGGACCAAACCCACAGCTAATTAAGCCATTCTGTCCCGTCACAGCTTCTGTCTCACTAATATGAAGTAGTATGACCTATAGCAGTGTTTCCCAACCAGGGGTACAAGAACCTGGGGTACACGAGCATGCAGGGGGTACTTGGAATAAATTCAGACATTAAAAGGAGAAGTAGAACAAAATAAAAAATTGCGGGCAACAAAATCATTTAGCCCAAAAAACCAAAAAACAGTACATCAGAATTAAACTTTCATAATTTTCTCATGTTTTTCCTGATTTTATTTATTGTGTGTGTATTGCCTGTTGCATTTATATGGTGGTGAGCCAAAAAATTAATTTCTACCTTGGTGGACAATATAGCTATTCAATTCTATCTCTCTAATAAAAGTATCTATTTACGTAAAACTCCCAAATTGAAAGGCGAAACAAAGTCTATAAGGTACTGTACGATAATTGTGATTAATGTTATGTTACTTATATTGCATTATAATCCTAGGAACTAAGCAAACGTTTTAATCCAATCTGTACTTCATCTGTACTTGATGTGCTTTTCTGCATTTTTAGATCAATAATGTAATCTCATTCCTGTGTCAGTCCGCTTTTTTGATAAAATCATTAATCAATTTACCATTGAATGCAGGTTTATGCTTAAATTAAGACACCCATTCCTTCTATTGCTCAACCTTTATAAGACTCTGGTGAAAGTTCGATCACTTGCAATGTATTGTTCAAAATGTTCAAAACTTTGAGCATCCTGACGACTCACAAGACTTTAGCTTCTTGGAAATATAACGATAAAAGATTATAATAATCATGATAAAATGGAAATTGTTGTGGATGTTAGAAATTGTGTGATAAGTTACCTATAGTGATTAACATTAATAATCTTAGTTTTGTTATGTGTTAGTAATCAAAGATAACTGTTAAATTATTGTGCGTCTTCTCACAGTAATTGTAACTATAAAACTATATTGTGACATAGATATACAGAAATGCAGTAGATTACTTCTGTCATAAAAAAATAATAAAACCTGTAACTAAATAGTGTGGAGGAGTGAAATAAAAACTCTTTTGCTATACATGGAAAGTCAACACTGAAACTTAGGTAAGTGAGGTGATGAGAACAAAGCAAACTGCCAAACTCTAAACTGACAAATGAAATGTATAACTTTAAATGGCAAAGACTTTTATCGTAAATTATAACCTATATTGCACTTATATGTTTCAGAATTTAGTGTTTCTGTATGAAAATGTGTTCTCTGCAGATAAAACATCCTTAACTTTTGTGCCTCTGAGCAAACTATCTAACTGTGCCCAGGGACTGAACTCAGGGACTTAACCCAGCGTCATGGTCAGAAGGAGACATGTTTTCACTCTATCCTGATCTCAGTTATTATTCTTAACCAGGGTTTGCAATCAGGGGTAAGGGGACCGCCAACACTTACCAGAGGAAACTACACACCTATAAACCACATTTATGAGAAGCCAGAGTCTCATTAGAAGACGATGTTTGCTTTT
Organism: Mugilogobius chulae; assembly: GCA_038363315.1. NCBI lineage: Eukaryota > Metazoa > Chordata > Actinopteri > Gobiiformes > Gobiidae > Mugilogobius > Mugilogobius chulae. Next base: position 38,141,748 of record CM076413.1, read on the forward strand.
AATGCTTTCTTTTAGACAATAATTAGCATGTAAAACTATATTTGTGTTTGGCTTTTCTCTCTCCAAAGCAGTTACGCCATGACCTGGTTACATGCAGTATCTTTCCCAAAAGCAACTTAACCATCCTAACCATATAATTACCTAACAGAAGTACATTTTATAAAATATAAACATTTCCTAGCACAGCAACCAATGCAAAGTAATGTTGTGTGGCATCATTTGGTTGAAAAAAAAAAAAAGGAAATAAATAAATAACAGCAGCTAAATAACTTCGAGTTGAGCTTTCTGATCATGTGACTAAATATTTTAATACTTTACTGATGACAAGAGGAGTTTTTCTACAACATATGTTTTCAAAAATCACTAAATTGCAAAGACAACTATTTCATTTAGTTAAGACTTTTTTATAAGCTGTAAGAAAAATTGCAATTTGATTTCAAGACTTTCTAAGCCATGTAAAAAACATCTGCGAGAATAAATAATATAACTTTATAATCCCACAAAAGCAGTTCATATTACAGTCGAAAATATAAGAATTTGGCATAATTTCAATAAAATGTCACATAAAATGAATTATCTGAAGATTTGGCACCAAAACATTGGTGTAATCTAACTATTTAGATGTTTACTGTTTCAAATTGGTATAAATAGTTGTTTTTTTTTGCATGAACTCCATTGAATTTTGTGTCTTTTCGTGCACAAAGACCAGACATCTAATTGGCAAAAAAAAACTTCAAAGCTTCTTTTGCCACGCCCCTATTAAGTTGATTATTCAGTCAATGAGACATGTTTTTAGTCGAATAGGAAATTCTTTGGTCGACCACAGATCTACAACTGTCACAGTTTCCTGCCAGTTCAAACAATTATTTAACAAAATTAAAGACATTATCATTTGTCAGATTGTAACATCTGTGTCATTTATGCAGCTTTTTGCTCATATTTACAATGTGGTTGCTAGGTAACAGCTGTGAAATTACCTCTACACATTTGCTACACAAAAGACAATTATAAACTGCATTAAAAAGCCAAACTGGGTGAAAATGAGCAAACTGTTTAGTGAAATCTTAAACATAATCACTATGTTTTACTTTAAATCAAGAAGGATTAATTTGCCTCTTAATATTGACAGTCACTGGTTACTTTGGTGAATCTATTGTATTGTGCTCAACCTGCTGCCATTTATAGACATCCAGCGCGTCTAGTAAACAGAGGAGTGTGGCGAAGTTTGCTGTGATACTGTGGGAGTAGTGTTCCTATAATTTACCGAGATTAGTAAAGTTTTTATCAACAATCCGACCACAGTGACGCACAATTACGCTCACAAACTACACCATACTCCCGTTTGATTTGAGCTTCACTGTTTATGCTTCAACAACTTTAGCCAAAATCATAATATTCAAAGTTAAAAGTTTGATTTAAAGCCTAGACGTAAAAGCCCGAAACAAGCAGCAAACTTTTAGGAGGGGGCCGGTCTGATTAAATGGGGTTTTGCCGAAGTGAGGCGATATATATTGTGCGGCACATTGGCCTGCAAATCATCTCAGCTTGAAGCACGTCTGTACAACACATTTATTAAAACTCCCCTGAACCATGGCAGCGTCGGCACAGGGCTGAGACTGAGAGAGCTGCTGCTGGGACGAAAAAGCACCAAAATATGAACCAAAGTATCAAAGGATCGGATTGGACTAGACAAGGACATCCAGCAGAGACGAGAAATTTGTAGGTACGGAATGAGAGAAGGGCATTGGATATGGAGAAGGTCAGAGAGGTGAGCCCTGAGGCGGTGGAAGGAGAATGGAGAAACAGATGGGAGGACATCAGATGACCTGGTATTTGGGGAGAGGCAGGACAAAAGAGCACCTCCTCCTCCTCAAAATACTCACCCTGCTCCTGTGCACTGGACTGTGAATGGTGAACCAGGGCTTGGATCAGCAGAGGAGCCCAAAAACACCATCTGATCCTGCCGACTGACAACATCCTCACGAGCAGCAGTCTACACCTGCAAAGAAGACAGACACTGTCAGCGAAAACAAGGAAAGAAAGATTTGTTTAGTTGTTAAACAGAATTTGCAAGTTGAAAGTATATGTCAGCAAAAACTTTATCTTTGGCTACACTTAGTAACATCAAACTTGCCGCTAATCCACAAATACGTAGTTTATTCAATGTTTCTTAGGGTTGCATGATGTAGGCTGGGCAATGTTGTGATAAAACCAAATTGTGAGCTCATCTCTGTGACAATCACATTTTTTGAAGAAATGATCATGTCATCTTATCATTTACATTTCTTTATTTAGTGCAGCTGTTTGTTCAAATACAGATCGGTGTAATCCCTCATTTGTCCAGGAGTGATCCATTGTAGAAAGGCTTCAAAGTTGTCATCTGAACAGCGAATTTATAGACTGAGACATTTGATCTATTTCGTAAGTCGCTTTCAATCTGTTGAATTTGAAAATGACTTTCGGATGAGAGTCGAAACGTCTCGATCTTCAAATACGCTGTTCAGATGACATCTTTGAATAATTTTTACTAAATATATTCTGCTTTATCCAACTTGTTTCTTTGATTGGTCAGCTTTTGTAAGGCTTTTCAATCAATCACAAAGAAGTATGAATTTTCTGAAGAAGCCAATTCTGTTATTTACCTCAAACACAGTCTGCATGACTTTGTGATCTGGCTCTGATCTGGCTCTGAGAAAATTGTGATATTAATGTTTTGGTGTATTGCTCATCCTTACATTGATGATCCATAAAATGTACATCTGTTTAGTCAGAATCTTGGTTGAACCAGTAATTTGATGCAAACACATACAGCGTTGGTTTATGTGGACCCTGTTGTTCTGTCATTGTTTGCAGGACAAATAACTGCCAAGTAACACAATTTCATCCATTACTCATTGGGCCATACTTATCAAGTATTTGCTCAAAATAGACTTGGAGGATTAAACACTTGACACAGCTGATTTGTTCCGCCTAATAGAACAAAAAATATAAATATGAATGGATAGACATTTGTTTTGTGTAATATGTTACAGAAAATTGCATGCAAAAACAAACAAAAAAAACAACAACGTAGATTTACAACAAAATGTCATAAGCATGTTTTCACATTAGTTTTTACGTCCAAATGTTACAAAAAGCCAAAACGTAAAATAACCACAAATTTTGGCTGAAGCCACGTGGTGACATTCTCTTTGGGTTTAATGGGTAAGTTTAGGTGTCGAGTTACTAAAATGGGTACATTTAGGACTGAGCCTTGGAGTAGGTTAAGAATTACCTGTTAAACCCAAAGAAAATGTCATATATTGATGCTTATCGTACATTTCGTTGTATATCTACGTTTTCTCTGGAGACTGGGCTGCACAACTAACACATGCCTTTTTTTTCTTCAGTTTGGATCTGCAGTGTAGCACCTGGGTTGATAAATGGGGCCCATTGTGTTTTGTGGATAAATAAAGCCAGTCCTTACACATAGGCGGATCAATATTTAAAGCCAGATTATCAATATCGGTATCAGAACTGGGAAAGCTTTATCAATGCCTCCCTGATAAGCATTTCTTCAGTGTTTATTAATGTATTCACCTGCATAACCTTATTGTGCTGCTAATTAAGATGTATTGACAATAAAAGCTGTATTTCTGCTCATTAGTACTTTGTTAGTAAGACATTTTTGTACATAAATCATAATTATAATAGGCTTCTGTTCTTAACACTTCAAAAAACTCACCTTTCATGCACAAAAATACTCTACAAAAATCAGACTAATAAGCAATAATACCAGTAATGATTTAGTTAAAAGGAGATTCTAACTGTAATTATACGCAGAATAAAACAATATTATTGTCAAGTGATTGATTGTTAGTGGGATGGTCAAAGCTAATTTAGTTACTGAGAATGTAAAAATGCAAATCAGGCTCTCCAACCAGTTAAATCTGGTCCACGATCCATCTACGAGACATTTTAAAATATATATTTACTGGTTTGATTGTGAGTTAGTATTAAGTCTTGTTTTAATTCTTGGCAGTATCAGTCTTTTGTAGTAAAAAACCCAATACAGCACGTTTCAATGTAATATTTTGTACAATCTCATTTAAGTACTGCATATATAAAAATGATGGATCGTGGTGCACCTCCTGCCATAAAAAATCTCAACATTCCCTATCATGCATGTTTTGTTTGGTGGGGAAACGAAGGTACCCAGAGGAAACTCACCCAGACACGGGAAGAAACATGCAAACCCATACAAAAAGGCTCGAGCCATGCGGGAGTCAAACCTGCAACTTTTTGTTGTTATGTGTGTGTGTGTGTGTTTTTTTATTACTAAACAATTTACTACCTGTTAAATGTTTACATATCTTTCAAACAACATTCACGATAATATCTAAAATTTGACAAATCGCTCACCTCTGTCACAAACATTTTATTATGGTGTCAAATTTGGTTTTGAGCAACAAACATTTCTATTAGTTTTGAAATAGAATAAAATTGAGATATTGAGAGAAATTTTAAAACCATGAACATTGTTTTAAAGTTGTGGTAACTAACTTTTTAGTTGTAAATTTGTAAACGTTGTGTTTTCCACTAAAAGTCTATGATAAATGCAGTACTTGGTGGAAAAAAAAGAACTGGTACAATAATAAAGCTTTTTTGTTCTAATCAGGAGCAGAAGCTGAGCTCTGATTGGCTGACCTTGGGTGGTCTTCTCTGGTTTCACTTTGCTGTTTGCAAAAAGACATATATTTCATATTTAACCAAAATGAATACATATCAATATTAAGTGCCAACGATTTATGAGAGGAAGTTGTCAGATTTAAACCTAAATGGTGTTTGCAGTGTGAAAATAAGCTACTCCACCTTCAGTATTAGAAATTGCTTGGAGAGCTTGCCTGAAGAAAGAGCTAAGACGTGCTAATCTGGAGTCAGTTGTTCTGTTTAATATCCACTTTGATACAATTACAGAGCAGCTGCCAACAGTCTAGACTGACCACAGAGCAGTGGTTAGGGATCACGCCTACACAAACGGGGAAACAGTGGACCACTTTGTCTTTGAAGAAGAACAGAATTTCACAGAATGAGCTGCGAAGGATGGACAAGAGACAGACGGAGAGATTGACAGACCTGAGAGAGAAGAGAGAGAGAGAGAGGACATGGCCCGAGTGCTGCTGAGACTTTAGACAAATGAGACCACTTCTTATCTCTTCAACCCTCTTCAAACTGACTCCTTTTACTAAAACACTTCTGCTCCTCCATTAGCAGTCCACATGCCCACTTTATCAGTTTTCTCCAGGGATGCGAGATTCAAAAATGTCTCAAACTTGTTGCATATCATGAAGAATTCAGAATAGATAACATTATTTGGACGATATTATGTCAATGCGACGTTAATGTGCCAAACATGTAATTAGATGAGGTTTAATTATCAGACAAATGTGAAATCTTTATCAAATAAATCAGCAATATGAAGCAATCTTAAGTCGTATTCTCTATTTTTTGATTATATAAAACACTTTGAAGTTGAGTACTATACAATTGAACTTGCCTTGTCCTTATGAAAGTACATCTTCACTTAGTCTCTTTCATGTTTATTGTCAACTGGCTATTTTTATACATTATACAAACATTTTGCATGTCTTCAAAACAAGTCAAAATAATAATTAATTTGATATCAATACAAAAGTAGTCTTATAAACTCCAGACACACCTTGCTCTCTTCAGTCTTTGCTCATAAATACACTAAATTATGGCCACGTTACTGTATACTGTTCTAAGGTAATATTACTTGTGCACTTTGCCTAAATCCTTTGTTAACTCAGTCCAGAGGGCAACTTGGAGCAAACTAGTTAATGAAAAGCAACGTTTACAAGCCAAGTGTCAAGCCCAAGACAAATAGCCTACATAGTCCCACTCCCAAACATTAGGAGTTACTCAACCACGAGATTATTTGTTTTTTACAGAAAGAAAACTATACAAATTCAAATCTTTTTCTGTCTATTTTGGAGTAAACTAATCATATTTAATCGATGAAAGTCTCGTGCGCACACCTGAGCACTCCTCTCTCATCTTAAATGAATGAAAGACGTCTCCAAACCTGTCCAAACATCAGCTCCACGCGTAATTTGTAAATCCCAGTGGAAATCCAGAGAAATCCACGCGCTGCTGCCGCTCTCCGCTCTCCTCTGCACGTCTCTGTCTCCTCTTTCTTCTCACTCTGTCCGGATACAATTCAGTCGGTCCGGAGTGGGTGTTTCTCGGCTCGTTATTCAGCCAAACCTCCCTCCGGCCATTCCTCCCTTGTCCCAGCCCTTTTCTCCGCGCATCAGAGCAGAGAATGGAGCTGCGTGGTGGCCGTGAGCGATGCACCGCCAACCTGTGAGCTCCAACTCTTGCTCTCTCTCGGGTTTCTTTACTCAGACCATGTGCCGCTGTGGCTGCTGCTGCTGCTGCTGGATAAAGAGCCGTTTCACTCGTGCGTCTCTCTCCGCGCGCTCGGGGCAGGTGCATGACCGAGCATCTGCGCTGCTGAGGATTGGACACAGTGAGACACTCGATGACGCAGGGTTCAAGGAAAGTTTTTTCGTTAAATGAACTATGAAAACGACGCTCGACATTACGATAACACGAACTAAAAACAACACTATTTGACACTTACATAGGTTGGTTAAGGCTTTGTCTCATGTCATGTAAGCTACTATTAAAGGTGCAGTCAGTGTGTAACTTTTTGAAGGTGGGAAGCAATGCATGAAACAGCACTTAAATATAGACTACATCGAAATAGGGCAAGGCGATCTGGGAAAAAAATACAGTTACAATGAAACCCTTTCCCTTTTAAAAGCAAAATAAAAATGCTTGGAAATTTCTTAGGAAAATAAATGAAACAAACCGAAAAAAAAGAGACTGAAAAAATAATGTTCTGCTTCAAAGTTTGGCTTTTGCTCCAAACCAGATATTTTTACTGACAAAGGATTGGTTGTCTAGTCCTTTGATTTAAAGCCCCATCCAAATAAATTACGATTCTACAAGAATCTCAGTCTCTCAATTTTTTTTTTTTTTTTTTTTTTTGATTAGGCTAAGACAGTAAGGACATGGATTTTATTTTATTTTTTCAATGCATTTTTTTTTTATTAGCATGAGATAACTCAACCAACATCTTATAAAAGACAAAAATATTATAATATGTGGCCTGCCATACTTGCTTGTTATGGGTTCAACTCCTGGGTCGGATCATATCAACATCTCACAATCTCTCTGGGTGGAGTCTGTCTTTACTCTGCGACAAGTTGGCCAGAGTGTTCCCCCGCCTAAGGCCCAAAGTTACTGGGATAGGCTCCAGTCACCTGCAACCCCTAACTGAATGAAGCAGTAAAAAATGAATGAAAGAACAATCACAGCAACATGCAGAAACATGTTCATCCATGGGAGTCGCCATCTTTGTTTTGTTTGATTCAAGTTGTACTTCTTTTCGCCATTGCAAGCAACCCACCCTGCTGCGATGTGATTGAGTCAGTCAGCACTTGGATGGGAGACCGCTGGAACACCAGGCGCCACAGTTGGACAAGAGTGGACTGTTGTTATGTCATTGGGTAAGACACTTAGCCCACATTGTCTCAGTGTGTGTGTACCCTGGGTGAGTGGATCCTTTATTTTATATCGCTTTGAGTGCCTTGAAAGAAGTGAAAGTGCTTTATAAATAAAAACCATTTACCATTACCAAAATGCAAGGCTCACAGTGTCCAATTAGATTATAGTGTATGGAAGAAATGAATTGGTTTCAGTCTGTGAGATTTCATTGACTTTAACCTGCTTCCTACATCACTAAATCCAACCTGAAAATCACAACTGGACAAATAAATGCAGCGAGCATGTGTGAAACAAAAGATGGATTGAAACGCAGCTCACTGTAGACACTTTATCTGAGGCTCAAACGTCTGTTCCTGTGGAGGTGTGATTGGGTTCGGTGCTGGTCTGTGTAAAGACCTTAAACACAAGTGACATGCACATAAATAGGCAGTGGCACCTTGTTTTAATGGTTTGGATTAATCTTCTATTTGTTGTCGTGAGATTAGAGTTATTGCAATAAATCAGAGAGAAGTTTTTTTTTTTTGTCTAATTCATGTCTATTTGGAGTGTTATGGTTAATGTGATGGCCTGAGTGACTCCAGTTGTGTTTTGTGGTGGTCTGGGACTTTGGCTGTCTTTGTAATCCTGCTGTTTATAGACTTGACTGCGGCCCACTTGCCTGCAGTCATGGGGAGTGATGTGGATGGATGGAGCAGGAGAAAATGTGCCAGCGGCCGTGGGCTTAAACTTTGAGTAGCTTTCCTCCAGGTGTGTCCCTCCCCACGCACACTCTGCACACAGAACGCCTTAGCTAAACAACTGTCCAGATGCCATAAACACTATAATCAGCCCGCGCTCTCTTCCTGCAGCCTCTCCGTCTCTTCCTGTCCCGCATGCCTCCTCGAATTCACACGAGCGGCGGACCACACACAAAATCAATGAGACAAGATCATCTCATTCACTGATTATTAAAGGTAAAGTTAGATTCTGTGACAAATCCGTTTTGACCAAATTTCTGCTTGAATTTGTCTAGAAGGTTTACTGGTTCGACTTTATCTGCACCAAACGATCGCACACATTTCAGTGATTTGACGGGATTATTGTCAAAAGTTGTCATGTTTTAAGCATCGCTTCACTTTGTAACTTTTTGTTGAGGATAATAAGCAGTGGAGGAGGTGGAAGTTAAGCAGATGCTGTATTAGGAAGTGAGTGGCAAAAATGCAAGATAATCATTGGTGAGAGATAACATTTTCTCCCGTAAGAACTCAAAACTTAACTAAAATGCGAAAAAGCAGCTAACGAGTTAGTTAGTATCTAACAGGTGAACACAGAACATTTTGTAAACAGTAGAAGAAAACCAGATAAACAGCCGGAACGCTGAGCCCTCTTCCAAATGTCTCACTGACAATTACATCAAATAAGATTCAGTTATTTTTTCAGTCTATTTAATGAAGAAATTATGTCCCGAATCTACAGCTGCCATTAGCAAACAAACTAGCCAAGCTCTGCCTGGTTGCCCTGACAACAGAAAAGCTTTCATTTCCATTTAGCTACATAGAGTTAATTTCTGCAAACGAAAGTTTAATCAACCACTAAAAGGAACAGCCTAAAACACATTTTTGTCAGGTTTTCTTCTCAGAATTTTGCCATAACACCCAGTTATATTGTTGAGGAGCATTTAAACAATAAAATAATCAGTGCATAGGTTCTATTCCTTTGCTTACATGTGCCGCAATATGTCTTTAACTCATGTTGCTAGTGCTTTGTATTGCTAAAACATACACACATTCATACTGTGAACATTATATTGAAGATCTGACCTTTTATCACCAAGGAGATAAAAACAGCTAAAGCCAGTCTGTGCAAAGCAATAACATCTAAATTGGAATCCTTCTCGATTGTCTAACTTTCTAATCTGATTTCCAGGCAAAATAATCAAACCATTTACTTGTGTTTCCAATATTTCTTCTATTTTATCAATGAATGAACAAGGCTTATATTAGACTGGTAGTGTTGCTCAAGCTATCAAGAAGCTTATTTAATTATTCACCGCACTAGCCATTTCTCTGTGCATCTGTTAACGTAACAGTTGCTAGTGCTGCTTGTAACTCAGGCAGTGTTGTAGAAAAGCCTCATTATAAAGTTTCTCCGTGTGATGATTTGCAGCCTATCTTTGTATTCGGGGAGGCTGCAGTGCCAGGTGTCTCTGCTCTGACAGATCTTCCCTGCCGACGTTTAGGCCAACAAAGCTAAAGACATGCCCCTCGGATGAACCAAGCCGCTGTCATCTTGTTTTCTGCACTTTTTTGAAAAACGCTTATGTCTTTTGATCTCTTTTTTCGGGCCAAATTGCATCTGTCTTTTTAAATGTCTTAGCTTCCTATCTTGGACTCGCCTTGTTGCTTCGTGCTTCAGATCCCGAGCTCTGTCCTCTGTGCAGCTTCTGTTGAATAAATGTAACAGTCACGTGGCGGAGTTGATCCATGGGTCATTCTGCGCGGCACCATATGGTTCACCTGCGAGCCTCCTGAAAGTTTGTCTCTGTGTAGAAAAAAAAAAGTGCAGGTTTCAAGGTTATCTGCCTGGGATTTCTACCATTGTTACAGTAAACAAACTATTTCCCCCCTAAAGTCCCTCGATAGATTGAAAGATAAAGGGCTGGCTCCTGGAGGAATTAGAAAAATGTGCAAAAAGGACACTGTCTGCTGCTATTTTTGTGCCACAGTTTGCAATAGTAAACCTGTCACAAAGCAAACTTTCAACAATGCAGCTGGATGACAAACTCTCTGAAGGACGACTACATTGAAAAGAAGCAGAAGAGATCAAACTGTCTAACACCAGGCTGATTGTAAAAGACTGCTATTACTGCCTTCAAATGTACAAGCAATAATTTCTTCCATAGAGTGGTGGCAGCAGGTTTCTCCTACAGAAATATGGTTATACAAGAAACTATTTTATTACACGCTTTACTTGAGTCAGTTTTCAGACCGCAGAGTTATGCAATTGAATTATTTGATTGCAACAAATGTAAGATTAAGTTATGTTAGAAGAGCGAAAGTTTCTTTTGCAAAAATGATACCCAACTGCATCACTCCAGAAATTGTTTGTTGATTAAATTTTTAACTTTTAAATGAGTAATCTTTGTGTTTTCCACTAAAAAGTACATAATAACTGCTTTGCATAGTAAAAAATTAGACCACTGAGTACTGTCTGATTTGAATAATAAAGATTTTTTTGTTCTAAAAAGGAGCCGAATGCAGCTCTCCGATTGGCTGTGCTTGGGTGGTCCTCTCCAGTTTCACTTTGTTGTTTGTAAATAGAAGTTTATAAGCCATCATTGCAACTAAAAATAACACATGTGAATATTAATCAATTGTCGAAGGATTTATCAGAGGAGGGAGTCTGATTTAAAACCTGAATTGTGTTTGCTGTGTCAAAATCAGCTACTCCACCTTTAACTGATACAGTAATTCTATCAGATGTTTCAGTGTTGACTGGGATGTAACTTTAAACTTTTCAAGTTCATGCAATCACATGTGTTTTGATCACTGAGTTGTGTCTGTGGGACTGCTAACATACAACACAGTGTGTATACCACAACACAAAAATTGCAAATAATGAGCACGATAATTTTTGCTTTTGTACGCCATATGAGGATTTTCGGTCGATGTCACTTTCCGCCCTAGTGTGCAACTGTGCATGCGTTATGCAGAAAGAGCTCCTCTCCACCTGCTTACATGGGTAAACTTCTTTGAAATAAACAACAAAACGGGACGATAGCTAGCTGTTTCGATCAGGTATGAATTGGTATGACAGACGTCTGTCTCCTGAAGCTTGAGACAGCGTTTTTCTCGTTGTTGTTTCACTCACCTGAATGTAACTTTTAAGAGTCGAAGGGTTCACAAATTCACAAATGTTGACTTAGCATAACTTTTGTTTTCGCAAAGTGATAAGCTCTTATACTTAGCTTACAATGGTGCCGACTTGTTTCCACTGTTTGTGTCCATGAGCGGCGGCTCTTTCTATTGGCGGGGTGCGCGCGCATTGCCTATGTTGATAAACAAAAATCCCTCTTTATATTGCACAATAAAAAAAGCGTAAAATCACAGTTTGGTTGAGGTCACATGAGGACATTTGCTTTAGGTTTAAGCTTCAAGTCACTAAAATGGGTAAATTAGTGCTGGTTTTGGGTATGTTAAGATTAGGGTAAGGATTTTGTTAATATTCATAAATAATAACACATCTTTACAACCACCATTAAAAAGGCGTGAAATCGTGCTCATACGTTTTTGAGATGTTGTGGTGTATATACTGTATATATATGTGAGATCGGCCACAGATCTGATCTGTTGTGGCTTCACCTGCTGTCTCTATAGAGATCGATGTTTAATGCCATACTGTGACATAAAACACAAAGCGAGACAGAGGCAGAGAGAGAATGATGTATAGGCATGGGTAATTGTCTCACTTTGTCCTGTTAAATGTGTCAATCCAGAGTAGTCTGAAAGTACGTATTTATTTCAGTCCAGTCTCTGAAGAAAATGTAGTTGTATAACAAGCATGTTTTCACGCCTTTTTACGTAATATCTAAAAGTCAAAATGCAAAATAGCCACGAATTTTGATTGAAGTCATGTGACAACACTTTTTTGGGTTTTCAAGGGTAAGTCTTAACCTATCCCAAGCCTAAACTTACTCGTTAAACCAAAAGAAAATGTCGCCACGGCTTTAACCAAAATATCTTCATTTTCTTCTGAGACTGTATTGGTTTATTTATTAATGTCACAGTTGATGGTGGCCACCTTGAGAGCATGTTCCTGCTGTATTTCTCTGTGGTTCTCATCAAGGTTTCTCTTTCTCCCCTGGGTTTTTGTTGTTTTTCCTAATCGAGAAGGAGGGTCTACAGACAGGGGATACTCTGAGACAATTAACCATCAGCCTGTTTGTTGTTGGACAATCTGCCTCTGTTTTTATGAATAATAACTGTTTCTGATTTTCTAATGCTTCCGTTGGTATTGACAAATGTTAAATTGTTTGATTTTCTTACCATGTTGTTTGCTAAATCAACAATCATGTGAAATCCTCTGAAATAACTATTGTCGTGATAATTTTACAAATACATTTTATTGAAATGTGTTTTGGTGTCTGTGGCATGAGTTTTGAGGCACAAGTACATACAGTAGTTCTTAGGTCAAGTGAAACGCCAATGTTTAAACAATCTGGAATGCTTTGTGATTCTCAATCCAACATTTATGATCAAAAAGACAGTCTAAAAACACATAATAATTGTAAACCACCTCGCAGCTACAGTTCCTCCAGCAAACAGTCTTCTTCTGTGACTAGTGAGCACTTTGACACAGTGTTATAAAAAAGTTATACCTTCTTCCAACCTGGCGTTCATTTTCAATTTACCAATTCACTTTTACATTGGTTTGGGAGGAAAGCAGAGAAAACTCACTGTCAAAAAAAGATAAGCCTCCACACAGATTTTGGCAGCCGAACTGGAAAACAAGCTTTGAGAATCAAAGTTGTAATCAGACAGTAATGCCACAAATATGCTTCCTATTTTAATATGTAGTTTTATATTCTAATAAATACATTGTCATTAATATTTCTACTTGTTAAAGTTGTGATTTATTCTTTATACTAGTCCATTACATTTGATTGACAGTTGGCTATTCCTGTCTTCATCTGCAGACTTGTGCGGCACTGACAGCTTTAGGGACCGCATCATTATACAGCTATTCGTCATCGTCAGACCCACTCGAGTTAACCGTGCCTATAAATCCACACACCTCCCCCACCTCTTGTCTCACACAGCCAAGTACCACACCTGAAGCCCCCTGCCCTACATTTTTAGATTCTGAGATAACACAGGGCTAAGAATGAATCTCAACAGTCCGCAGCAGAGAAAGAGAGAGAGGGGTTGTTTGTCTTAAAACCATGGCCGGAGTTCAAACAGAGGTGCTGGGCTGCATACAGACTCACACACGAGCGGGAACACACCTTGAGAGATTCTTTGGCGGAGTGCTAATAACAAGAGCTGTGCTAATGTGAGGGGGGCTTGGAGTGACCCTCTGATTAGGCCGACCTGACACGGTTATTAGTGCTCGTCTCATCTGTTCCCAGAGAGCTGCGCCGGAAAGGTCAAAGGGCACGCATTTTTCAATAATGTATGGGTTACATGAATTTATATTAAAACAGGAAGACAGAAGTAGATGGTGTGTGGTCTGAATTTGGGATAAAATAGAAGCCAGTGATGCATGGTAAGAGAAAAATAAAGAAATAAAGTGTACACAACCAGTCTGTTTTAAATTTTAACACTATCCAAGCTATACGTCTTGAAAAAAAAGAAAAGAAAAAAGAAACAATTAAAACAGCAAGCGCTCTTTACCTCTTAAAAGAGGTAAAGAGGTTTAGCTTCCCATACTTAAACATATTAAGGCATCAGCGCCGCCGCCCCCAATACGCACATAGCGCAAGAGCGCGTAGGGCATCACCTGCTCTGGGGGCACCAAGCCGAGCTGTGCCGTCCCGCGTGCTGAACTCATAAGTGACAGAAAAGTCTGATCTAGACACATCTGGCTGATGATTCTTAACACACAGCGCAAAATCAAAGACCCTGGAACCAGTTTCGAAAACAAGAGCGTGTTCTACACCTCATAAGGTCTTAGCCAATCTTTATTTTGTATCAATAGGACACATATTGGGCCAGTTATGAGGAAAAACAGCAGATGAATTAAGACGGCTGCAGATTTGAACAAGCAAATTACCGCGGTGAAATACGGCGGATTTTTCCACTTTTATGTTCAGATTCTTTCAGAGGGAAACACAAACCATGAATCTAGTCTCTTTGTCCAGACAAAAGTTACAGACGATAGTATTTCCTCAAACTTTAGCGCGAGGATATCTTAGTTACCTAATGTAACTATAGTTCTATGAGTATGTGCGTTTTGAAATTAAGGGACAGAAATTTGAAATTAAGGGACTTGCTGTTCTAAAACATCCCAGATAAAAGACAAATGCATCTATTATGTAAAAAAAATGTAGGGGAACTCTCAATCTTTGTGTCTTAAAAAATAGATACAATTCTGGGGTTAGTAATGTGCGTCTGCATTTGTGGCGTCGGTTTGAGGTTGGAAGTTAGTTTTTTTTCATTTTGGGGGGGGGGGGGGGGGGGGCACCTTTTTGAAATCTTGCATAGGGCACCAAAATGGCCAGCAGCGGCCCTGTAAGGCATGAAAGGCTTTTCCCCTCAACAGGCCTCGCCCCTAAAAATGACGCGTTGCCGACTGTATCAACAGTGTTTTTGTGGCGTTGTCACAGCAACAGCATACGAAATACGATACTGACCCCCTGGACTTTTTTGGTCAGGGTGGAAGAGTCACTGTGTTTCGACCAAAATTGCTTTTTTTAACCATTTTTGCTCACTCTTGCATGTTCAATGCCTTAGTGTGAATATTACAGGCATCTCATTGAAGATTACAATGTTTAATTGAAACATAAAAGTGGCATAAAGCTCTATGTTATTTTAGAAAAAAAAAAACAATGTAACTCACTATTTAAGTATTCATTATTTAAGCTCCAATGTAAACAAAAGGTGATTACGACAGTTTGTAGACAAAATCATAACAGACTTTTCTTTTGGCCCACATGTTAATTATTATGAACAGCAAAATGTGAAATACAACTTTATTTTGCTCAGAAAATATAGGTTTTAATAGTATTCTTATTCTTTTTCTTCTCTTGACTTTGGTGACCTGATTTCAATGTTTGCATAAATAATTCAAAAATATTGCTGTGTTATTTTGTCGTTTATATGGAGTTGGACATCTGCTTTATCACTCAAGCTCTGAAATACTTTTTTGACATTGTGTTTATTCATTTCAACTTTGCATTTTTCATTTGTCTTTTTTCCACCTTTCTGAGATCTGATACTTCGGCGACAATCGAAACCCCGAGCTAGACGTTCTGCAAAGCTCCATTACCTGCGTGAGGATAAATATTTCTCCTTTGACGTGACCATAACAGGGCCGATGGCTTTCCCAGTTGCTTAGTATCAAATGTTTTAATAATATAGGACAAATTCACCTCCAGCTCAGTGAGGCTGCAGACGGCGAGTGGTCGCACTGACACTGTTGGCAGGCAGACTTTTGGGAGCATTTGGTGAAGGGGTAAAGTTTCTTCCTGCTGTGACTTGTCCTGAGCCTGTGGAGAGGGAAATGGGGGACAATTCACCTCAAACAGTAATCTCAGCCCACAGGCATCCAGGATACAGAGGGACACACCAACTGTCCTAATGGGGGCAGGAGCCAGCATTCCTGCCCCGCTTTGATTTTAAAATAATGGTTCATACACTGTAATGATGGTTTAAAGTTTAAAGATTCACTGTGTAGCTTTCTGGAAGTGAAACGTCAACAGCACAATTCAGTAGAAATCAAAATGAAATCAGTAGAAAACTTTATTATTACAGTTTTATGCCATAATGTAAAGAAATATACTGACAAGATCCTCCTCCAGGACAAATAATTTGAGAGCATTTCAGCCGACAAAAAGTAAAGACACAATTTTTACCAATTTATTTAGTCCATTAAAAACATCTAAATTACAAAAAACATGCTATAATTCAAGTTTATTTTTGGTCAGAAAGTAACAAAGTGCATCTTTAAATGAGATATTAGTGAATATATGAGCAGGAAAAAGATAAAACAAAGTTCATTTGATCATATTTTAAAAACTGTCAATAAAACATTTATGAAAAGTGCTAATTTTTAATGAAAAGTACTAATTTTTTCTTCACTAAAACACATCTGATATTTGTTTCATTGGTGAATTAAAATACATTAAACTAAATTCTAGTCACACTTTCATGTTAAGTCTCTGTCTTAAATATCTCATCTGATTATCTTCATGAGGGATTACACAAACATGTTTCTAAAAAAAAAACTGTATGGAAAATGCCCTTTAACTGGTGAGAAAGCTGAAAAATACAGCCAAGAAATTTGCAAAGAAATCTAGCTAAAGAAGCTGTGTGAGCACTTTATGTACAGACATTCTTTTATTTGACAAATGCTGCTCAACATTCAGACTGGCAAAAGAATAAAGACACCTGATTAATTGTGTTGATTCGTTTTTTGTGGCCAAACTTTTCCTCCTAGAAGTTTTTTTTGTTTTATCAGAAATGTTGCTGTTGTCACTGTAAATTTAGCTATCTTATTTGCTAACAGTTAGAAATTCAGGAAATTTGTACTGTTTGCAAAATAATTCATCAAACAAACTAAAAACATCTTTTTTAAGCAAAGAAGGGTGTGAACCTAAATGTGAGAGAAACAGAAGCGCTGTTGTATTTTTTCAGACACTGTGTCATACATACATACAACAACAACAAACAACAAACAAACAAACAAACAAACAAACAAACAAACAAACTCAATATTTAGCAGTATTTACTGTATGGTTGGTCTGTAGCTACTTTTTCACATTTTAGTTGTGTTTTGATGCTTACGGGGAAAAGTGTAAGTTGTCTCCATTGACTCTCATTCTTTTTTGCCACTCGCTGCTGACTTTCAGAATGCTGTGAAGACTTATAAAGACTATTAAAAGCAAAGGATTGAGCAGTGATAAGCTAACGAGGTAACTGAAGCTGTCATGTCCACGCTGATTACAGTGTTTTAACATTGCTTATATTCTTTATTTGTAAGAAAATAGCCAATATTTCATTAAATTTCATCAGGTGTGACATCGAGCTCAGCCATCATTATCATCACATTTGACTGTGCAGTTACATCTCTTCTCTTTCCACCATTCATGGATTTTTATATGTCAACTTTTTTCATCTTAAATTATTTTTCTGTGCATTGGCTTAATTGGGCCAACTGGGTTTTTCAGTCCTTGATATGAGCTTAATGTATGCCACTTGATGAAAGCTTTGAACTAACACTGTATTAAATACAGTGTATTTAATGTCCTGAAGTTGGCTCTGGTTTTGTAGCATCACTTCAGTCATTTGCACAAATCCCTTTTAAGTCAATATGCTTGAGCCTCAAAAAATGCATGTGTCTTTTGTAAGTGCACTCAAAATTCTTTTGGAAGATGCAACTAGGCTAATTTAGCCTACTCAAAACAGATAAGCACCACATCAAATTTTGCGTTTCAGGAGTCTGTGTGAGGCTAAATGTTTGTATGTGGGGGGTATTCATCACATTGTGAGGACCAAAAGTTGTATACACACTTGCATTATGGGAACCTGCCTTTATTATGGGGACAAAAAGCAGGTTCCATAATGTAAATCCATTATGAGATAAGCAACATGGTTTTAGGCCTAACCTTAAGTTCAAATGAGGTTAAGGTTAGATTTAGGGTGAGGGTTAGGTTTAGGCAAGTATTGGACAGACATTTTGGGCATTGGCTAGAATTGAGGCAATTTCAGTCAAATAATGTCCCATTTCAAGTAATTTCTAAATAATACAAACACAAATTTAAAGGTGCCATATCAGATTTTTGCTTCCTCAAGCAAACAGAAATAATTACTTTTAGACATCTTACATGTCTACATGTTTCCTCACTTACCTAATGCATTTTGAGCCAGCGAATTGTTCATCATGATGTGTTTTAAGCTTTTTCTTTGCTGGGCATGTTGGTATGCTAACAGCAGTTAGCCACAATGCTAACAACTACAACAACAGACAAACTTAGCAGAGATGGGTAAACAAAAGGGACATTATTAGATGTAGACAGTACATTGCAGACTAATTTTTACCTGAATATTTACATTGACAAGATATCTGTGCTGGAGGAAATAAATTTGAAGTCATTTTATTGCAAAAAATTGGACATAGTCCCAAAAGCCTTTTATGGTAAAGTTTTACACATAGATAATTTGTATCATGTGTTGAGACTAAACAACGTTGATTAGATGTAACTTAAAAAGATTTGTAGATTAAATAAAGCCTAAAAAGAATAATTTGAATTGAATTGATTGAGTTTATCCTTAAAGCTGCAGAAACTTGTTGCCTTAAACTAAAAACTATGACTTTTTAATCCTCTATGCTTGATCTCCAGTCACATTTTTTCCCCTTAAAAACTGTACAACAAGAGTGAGATTTACAGTAGAGAGAAAATGAAATGAAGAGCACTCAAGTCTTTAATTAATCGCAATATAACTATAAGTAAGTTCATGAGGAGAGGTGGTTCCTAGATGTTTCCTCCTTCTTGAAGCTTTTGATAACATCTTGGACCAAGAAGAGATCACAGGAAGAGCAATCATACATTTAATGACACAGTTGTCGAAGTTACTTTAAAATAATGTCCGGTTCTCTTTTGTTGCCAGAAAACCTTAAGAACTACTGGAGGTACAAGTGACTCCAGCCTAAATTAAAGCCCATACAGTTAGCTCACGTGACTGACCCTGGTCTTTTATGAACAAATCCTCCTCACAGACACTCATTTCCTGTCTGTGCATAGGACTCAATACAAACTTCTCCGCAGTTACAAAGGCGAGGCTGAGCTAATCAAACAGTGTGTGCGCGAGGTTAAACAAATGAATGGCAGCAGCAGATGAAAGCTATGCGTCTCATTTATTAGAGAAGACGTGTGCGGCTCTGTCTGCGTCTATCTACAGGTCCACAATGACACAATGATCCAAATTAAAAACTGACTGACTGTCAAAGTTTGATGTTTCTATGCTGTGAGAGGTTACTAACAAAGTTGTAAAAAATGCCACCAATGCTAGATTGTACACTTGTTATTGATGATTAATGACTTTCTGATGACAAGATAAACTATAAGTTGACTTTAAAGTTGTACTAAGGGAGGGGAAATGATACTCGAGGGTTGAAGCAAGTGTGATTTCTCTGTGCCAACCATAAAAAAATAGTAGAATGGTTGAAAAAGACAAGATATATGAATTGCTAGAACAAACCATATGTCTCTCGAACTCCCAAAGCTTGAATACCTACAAGGGAACCCAGTCTAAAATGGTTGGAGAAACAGAGATCGAGATCAGCCAGCACCAAACTGACTGAGACAGGGCCAACGCCACTGAATCATGTATGTAGGCCTATGTTGTGTTGTCGGCTGTCCTCCAGGTGAGGCTACGAACGAGAACTGGTCGCAGTGGTGAGTTGAGCCTGGCTTGAGTCCAAGTGGTCAAGGTTTGCCCCTCAGAAAGTCAAAGGGTAGCAAATGATAGAAACAGGAACAGCGTGGGACAGGTGGATGGTGGTGCTGGTGCTGGTGCAAATGCAAGGGCTCATGTGCTGGCATGCATGGGAACAAGAAACAGCCCAGATTAAGCTGCTTGAGAACATTATATTTCCAAAGCGAAGAAGGGCTACATTGAAATTACAGAACACTGTAGGTAAACTGCTGATCCAGGGCAGAAACAACCAAACAGCACCTAGAGTTGTCATGGATTTTGTTGTGTGGATTTTGCTGATGAAAATGCACCACGTTGTGCTCACTCTGCCATAGCTCTAGAAGCTTCCCAGAGAGAGAAGAAGAGATTACGAATCAAAGGCCATGGTCGAGGCAGAACAAACACACTCAAGCAGGTACTGGCATGTTCACTTATGGAGTCACTAATGTAGCTTATTTCTTAGCATCAACAATGCGAAGCTTACAAAGTGGCTAAATAAGACAAGCAATATGAATTGATAAACCATGCCCCCCTAACACCCAAAACCTGATGGGTGAGAGACAGCATAATAAAGTGCACTATAATGTGTAAATGTTACGCCATCTGCTTGTCTCATGATAATGTTGTTTTGTCGACACACAGTCAATTCTATAGAGTTACAAACACCCTGATAATTGATACTCTTTAATAATAAATTCAACTCTTGCAAGTATCAATTCAGAACATAGGAGAGAAATTATAGATCTATCTCATGTGGAAAGTTAACACACGTTTCACAACATGTATTTAATCAATACAAGCATTACCTGCTCCTTGCATGAGACCAAGTCAGGAATTATTTAGTCAATGATCATGTTAAGCTAAACATTTCCCATTTTTTTTAAATGTGTGAGGTTGTAGACAGTATATATGTTCGTATGTTATGTATATATATATATATATATATGTATATATATATATATATAATATATATATATATATATATATATATATATATATACACACACACACATACATATATAATGAATTTCCCTCTCGAGGGATCAATAAAGTATTATCTATCTATCTATCTATCTATCTATCTATCTATCTATGTGCAAGTGGTATAAGAGAATAATATACAATAGAATCTTGTGCAATAGATATACTGGAACTTAAACACATAAACACACAGCACTTTACTACATCTGCATATATTTCTACTAGTAAAATCAATAATAGCTCTTATCAGCTCAATGTTTTGTAAATGACTTGTGATTTGTGATACCTCTGAGTTTAGGTTTGTTTTCGAATCACTTCTGTCCTATAAGTGCAACTTGTGTTCTTAATGTACTTTGTATGTCCTGTGTTTTTACTTTGTGTCTTTTTTTACATTGACACCATCAACCTGTACGGGGACAGCCAATGGAATCTGGCATGTTTATATACAGTATATGTTCAATAATATACACCGTTCCTTTCTAAATAAATAAAGAATTGTCCTGTCCACTCACTGATGAAGTTCCAGTTTGTTCACGTTATTTGCTACGTGAAAACCACTTGCATAGTGTCCCTTTAATTCACTGGAGGAACACCAACGGCACGCGCAGCCGTAAATATGGTACAGCGCTGCCCTCTGTTGGCAATTGAAGAGCTGTATAGGCACATTAAGTTTAGTTTTTTTAGTTTAAGTGTTTCTTCAGTCACAAAGTCAAAAATTGAATATGTCTTTTTACAAGTCATTTTACATTGAAATGACCGAAAGGGTTTAGGCTGAAGTGTAACATTTATAGAGGCCAAAACCCCATTTACAAAGATTTACACAAGGAAAAATAGCTGTACCAAATATGTGGTATCCTTATTTTGGAAAGTAAACATCTAGATATTAATTTAAGCCTTGCCACATCCTCTGGGCAATTACTCCGAGGGCCATATTCGAATCCAGACAAGTGACAAAGGGCCGGACCACAATTATTAAAAGAATTAGTTATTATTGCAAGCACATTTTGTAAAAAAAAAAAAAAAAAAAAAAAAAAAAAAAAGACTACTTATCTATTATTATTGCACTTATTTATCACAGGTGCAAATACATGACCAAGTCAATCAAAAAAACAAACAAAAAAAAACAAACAAACGTAAAACGTCTCGAAATCTGGATTTGAATCTTTATTTTTTGTGGTTAAGATGGTTTCATTTGATGTATTTAACTTGCTTCAAGGTGTTTCTGTCTTGTTTAAATAGATTGCAAACTTGATTCAAGCTAAAATATCTTGGAAACAGTCAGAAATGTCTTCAAACAAGTGAAATAAGCTACGAGATATTAACAATTTTATTTGAATCTGGCTAAAATACCTAAAATTAAGATGAATATTCTGAATTCTAGTAGTTTTGACTTAGACTAGTGAATAGAGATAAGACTTTGCAAGATAAGAGTAATGCTTAATCTCAAAAACATGCCGGGGGCCTGATTAAAACAAGTGGAGGGCCGCATCTGGCCCCCGAGGCGCAGTTTGCCCAGGTCTGCTCTAAACAGTATTTTTGCTCTACATAAAATTAAAGTTCATATGATATCTATGTTTTTCTATTGTGACATAGTTTGGTGTGATTGACCACAAAAACTGTATCCCTATTTACATTATTGTTGCTAAGTAACCATTGTGTAATTACCTTCATTTCATATTTGCTCCATGCCAGCCCGGAAGCATAAATACTGGAGGAAAACAGGCATAGCTTTGTTGGAGCCTAAATATAATCATGTTTAATCACTAAATTTGACTGAACGGTGTTGCTTATCTTATCATATGTAGGCCTACTTTAACATATAAATAAAAAAGTCTATGCCTCATCATTCTTACAGTTAATACCACTCAGTCAGTTTAGTGCTTTTAGTTAGTTTTATTGTGTTAGAACATCCAAATGAACTATAGCTGCAACATCTGATGATGTAAGTCACTGTCTCAAAGTCCCACAAACGACTAAAACAAACCAATCTTTTAACAGTCATTACACAAGAACACAAAATGAAGAAAACCACCATCAGTCCATCTTTCTGACTTTCCATTGTGCTTCTTCTCGTAAATGTTTCCACACAAACACTGATTGTCGTCTGAACAAAATGATTGAAGTATTGTACAAAACGGAGAGGCTAAAAGCAGCAGCAGCAGCAGCAGCAGCAGCAAAACAAGTCGTTAAGGCAAATGTTTGTAGTCTAACGGTCAAAGAACTATGTTGTTTACCGGCTTTGACCTGCTAACCCGTTCAGGATCTTTCTAAAGCCATCAGACACTCCTGCATTAAGCACAGTGCAATCTCCTTTTCAATACCCACATAAGGAAGCGCTCCCAGGCACCATCGTTTTATGAGAAATATAGCTTATTAGCTTGTAAAAATTGCAGTTTGACAGAAAATAAAGCTATTTCTGTTCATGAATGATGTTACAATCTTATAAAAATCCTGTCTTTTCTACACAAAGCCATCTTTCCATTAAAACACAAGCATAAAGTTAAGTGTAGTAGTTTGACAACAAAATTAAGAATCTACAGTCTGCTGATTTTGTTCACCTTTTGTTGATAATTTTTAAAATCTACCACTTTCGTCTAACATGATGGCATTTTTCACGACTTGCTAAATTGTAGAAATATACAATTAGTCTTCAAATTTCACAAAGTCATGCATGTTACTACAGGACACTGACTTTAACAAGATGAAACTAGAGACGTGTCAGGTACAACTATATAATAGCTCTGTATATAGCTCTGAACCTCCCTGAACAAACACAACTTAGTCATTTTTAGCTGACTTTACAAATAATGTACGCGTCTACTCAAGACCTACGTGTGATCCATGCTCTTTTTAGATCTGTACAGTAAATTCACACTCAAATCTAATGTCCAAACGTAATGCCAATGAGAAAATATACTGCGCTAAAACATGATTTAACCTTGGAGCTAAAACAAACAGGGATCATTGACTATACAGGGGGAAAAAACACATAACATAAAAGATTTGGCACAAAAACACAGGGGGAAAAAAATAAACTGTGATCAATGTGGTCAGTAAAACATGTACTTAAAATACATGTGTTTGTATAACATTAGTATTTCTAGTTTTTTTTTTTGTGTGTGCGTTATTCATCATGAAGTATTTACAAAATTTATAAAAAAGATTAGTTAAGTGCTTTTGTCATGTTAAACTTTTGGTAATTGTGCTAATATTTTGGGAACAAATAATCAACCATCATTGTCAAATTCTTAATATTGTATTACTCTAAAGTCTAGTGTAATACTGATTATATTTTCTATTAAATTTTTACCAAAAAATATGTTTGCTGTACAGCTGTTTAGTACTTGCATGTATAAAACTGTGTTGTGTTTTGTGCTTACATTGCAAATCTGTTTTCCATCGATTTTATAGTTTCTAGACCAGTGTTTCTCAAATTGTGGCACATGTAGAACTGGAACAGGCTCCGGGGCTTTTTAAAAACCTCCACAGTTTGGTTATTTGTATAATTTTTAGTCAAATCTCTTGACGTTTGTATTCTTTTTGGGTAAATAATTGTCAAGAACTAACTAATCCATAATTTAGTTTACCTTAGAAATAGCTGATTTCATTTTAGCTGAAATTTAGTCCAGGCTTAGATGTGGTGGTGCCTGGAAAACTAAATGCTTTCTCAAAAGGTACTTGGTGTGCAAAGTTTGAGAACCACTGATCAAGAAGACAATACAGACATTATCCAGTACTCCAACAGGGGGCAGTCCAGGCTCACAAAAACTCAGAGCAGAAAGTTAAGTTTACCAGAGGTCAGGGCAAGTGATTTATTCTTCCTGGTTCATCTTCAGCTGTGGTCAAGTATTTCAGAAATCTTTGCAACATTGTAATTTTGTTGAGAAGCAAAACTCATCCCAATTTTGACATTTCTGTCTCTCACAGCCTGAACAGAGCAACCTGGATTAAAGACCGGTGCATTTTCTTTACAGTTTTTGTGCGTCTGGGGACATAGTCTTGTCCCGTCTCCAAGAATCATTTACTCAGCTCACACACTGTTAAACATAATGCTGCTCCTTGTCCAAACAAAGAAAACAAGTTGAGTTTACAGTCGCTGCCGTCGCACTGGTTTTTCAAGGGTTCCTCTGTATTTGCGTACAAGGTTGCGTACTTCTGACACGTTTCTGTCTTTAAATTCAGATTTCTCCATCACTTCCATTACAATTGTCCTGGGTCCAGTGAGGATGAGGTTGCTCACTGTTCTGTAGTCGTGAGAGAGGACGTTCAGACCGTTCACCGACACCACAAACTGGCAAACCTGCAAGAAAACAAATTTAGATTATGTCACATGCTAAGACAATTCTGGATGTCTGCTCCTATTTTATCACTAACATTTCAGTCGAATAAAAGCTCCATACAAAAATAGGCAACTCCAAATTTAAAAGTGATGAAAGAGCAGAAAAAAATCTAAGAAATGTCACGTACACAGTTAAAACACTGTTCAATCTATGCAATGAAATCTTACTTGCCTTGACAAGAGCTCAGGAGGAAACTTCAATAACTGTTACCATGGAAATCCCCCATGTGTGCTAAACGTCCAGGGGAATACAACAACAACAAAAAGCACCAACCCATAAACTGCTGGGTCACTACTGGTGAATGTGTTTATCACTCTAGTCTCAGAACATGATCAAGGACAACTTCAGTATTCGTATTTTAACA
Source organism: Mugilogobius chulae (assembly GCA_038363315.1). Lineage (NCBI taxonomy): Eukaryota > Metazoa > Chordata > Actinopteri > Gobiiformes > Gobiidae > Mugilogobius > Mugilogobius chulae. The sequence goes on from CM076413.1 coordinate 38,167,121, forward strand.
CAGACACTGGTTTAAAATGTCAGCTTAGACATCTAAATACACTAAAACACACAAGTAGTATAAATTGTTTTATAGGAATAAACATTTACATTGTGACTAAAACTTTTCTTTCTGATTATAGATGACATGGTGTGGTCTTTGCCTAGAGAGCATGTGGATTTGTCCACAACTCCTCTAATGTAACAGATTATTAGCCAAATAAAAATACACTTTTTCATAACTTGTGCTTAGAAGCTCATAAAAATGTGTTTCTTAGAAAAAATAAAAATGACCCATCTTCCTATCAGTTTATATTGATAAGTTGGATACTTCCCAGTTGAACATTACCAGTTCAAACCTGAATCAAATGGTATGTAAATATTATGGCTAATGCTAGCCTTTAGGGTAAACTAAAGTAACGTTAGATAGCCAATGTTTACGTAGTTTTGTGGCAGCTAAACCCCCAGATTAATTTTATCGTGGTGGATAAAATGAAGTGGGCCTCGACCCGCTCCCAGTTCAGTTATTTACCAGTTCGAGTGGCGTTCCAGCAGGGCAGGGTATTGCCAAGAGCCTTCCAATACAATACGTATATCGATATACAAGTATATTTCGATACAAATCCCTCAATACAATACATATCAAGATATATGTTACTGACCCTAATTTGAAAATGCAGGAAAAAAAAAAGTATTGTATATGACATGTAAAAATGTTTTCAATGTGTTTTGAGAACAGCTCTCCTTAAAATCAGTGTTAAGTATCTAAGTTTGATTCTGTAGAATAATCGTATTTTCAGATTGCTGTTTGATTAATTTTTTTTTCCTTAAAGCATCAGTCCAGGTTCATAAATGTAAAATTATTATGAGTTTAAGTATTCCAATGATGAAGTATCCTGACACTTAACACTGAGTACAGCTCTACGTTCCAGCACATTTTTACATTTTACAAGGTGGAGGAGGGAATATCCCTGTTGCTGGAATGAACTATAACTATGCTCTACTTCCTCCATTTTCAACACAATTTGTGTTTTGATTCATACTGTATTTTTTAATCTTTTTTAAAAGTTTAAATTAGTGAACCATAAAACATGTCAAACACACTTAAATATTAGGTAAAGTAAAAGATCTTCTCAAGTATGAGGTCAAAATCCCGAGCTGTATTTGCTTTACTTGTAATGATACTGTATAGGTAATAAAAGTATATCCTCGTTTTACAGCTGAACAGCACGCTCTGTTCACGCCGGTGGCACGCAGAAACTCCACCTTCATAATCGTTATATGTTCTTCTGGCTCAGATAAAAATAAGTCATGTCTCTCTTGCGGTGTGAATGTTGCAACACGACGCTGCTGCTGCTGCTGGAGTTTGGTTTTGCAACTCACCCAGACAAGATCATGTTGCAAAAGAGAAAGATTATGGAAAACTATTCAAGTAGGGATAGATTTGTGATGTATGTTTTTACAGTCAGAATTCATGTCAAAAGCACACACAAGAACTGAACAAAGAACTCGTAAAACTAGAGAGAGAAAACAAAAACTCCACTTATTTGAGGAAGTCAAATTTGAAAAATCACGGGAGCAAGATTTAAATGTATTGGTTGATTTTGTTTGACTTAAGGATTCTAAACTGTTTTTGAGTAATAGATCTGACCTAGAACTAGATTTTAAACACTTTTCAGACACAAAATCACAAACAACAACCTTTTAAATCTAAAATTCATAGATAGTTTGGTGTGTGCAGGAGTGGGTCATCTTGTTGCCCTCATGGAAGAAATCAATTTGAAATGACAATGTTCCATATAAATCTATTGCTTGACCAGTCAGTCCCTACCACTTTGACATGTTACAAAAACGTCAGGGTCTGGAATTAGATCCCCAGGTTTCAATTTTGAGTAACCAACGACTTAAAAATGCTCAAACAGTGACACGCTAAACCGGATGTTATTGTAAATGTTTTTAAGTCTGATGGCTCTAAATGTAGTTTGTTTCTCCAGTTTTAAGGAATTGATACGTTCTTGATTGTTCAAAACCGAAGCAAGTGCCAAAGAAATGTTTTGAAATGATTAGAAAAAAAAGGTTCTGAAGGGAGAGGAGAGAGGCCGTATGAGATCGTCATACGGTGAAGTGATTTGTCTTTTAGACCCGTTTTAGACCCTTCTGCATTCGAACAGAATGTAAGAGAGGCTGGCTGCTCAGGCAAATAATTAAATTGATTAAATTGAGTAATAAAACATATTTTTGACAATTGGACAATACATTTTTCCACATGAAAGAAGCGTTGAGTGGTTTGTTGACACATCTTGATTTTCGATTCAATTTCATTTAGCAATTTTGTTGGATTTTGGTAATGACTTATGAAACATAAACTAAACAGACAGAAAAAAAACAATCAAATTTCTTCTTTCAAAGTTTGGGGTACTCTGGATTTCCCAATGCCTATTTCTCAGTAATTAACTATTTGACATTTGTGATCTCCCGATCTTTCAATCAAAACACGAAGTGAAATCTAATAAATTGAGAAACAAACTGATCAGTGTCTCCTCTGGTCTTAGCAGGAAGCTGTGGTGTAAGTATATTGCACACTGGTCACTTTCCTCCTGTTCATCTGTTTCTTTTAACCTTTGCTTCAGATTTTGAAACTGGCTCCTGCTCCTTCCTCTAGTTCTCCTCTCTCTAAAACAGCAGGGTTGTTAGACTTGGCTCGAGGCCCAGTTGTGCACTATGAATGGCCCCTTGCACAGAGCGGGTTAAAGGGACGCTCACACACAGAGAGGAAGAAAGAAACACAGTGATACTTCAGTTCACATGAAGTCAGAAGAGCAGTTTGTATGTACTGAAGTGTAGATCTCTAATACTGCTGGTGATCACGAGAACAAGCCCCAAGACAAATCTAACCACATATGTGTTTTAATTCATGATTTTTTACTATGAAAACAGAATTCTACTTAGCATAAAGGTGGTTTATTATTGTTAGCAGTAATATTATAACGCACTGGAACAGCAGGTGCACAGTGGACTGAACGGTCATTGTGTTCTTAAGCAAGCTGCACCAGTATTTGACTTTAACTATATGTTTTTAACTGTATGCTTTGTCTCATGATGTATTATATTTGTACTTGTTGTAAACAAGAGCCCAGAAAGGCTCCTAATAAATAATACAGTATGTTATTATTATGATCATTAATGTACTTAGAAAAGAGCAATAAAAAGAGACCATCAGCACTTCCATTTTGTATAAATTCAGTTCAAAGAAATATGAGGAGATACAGCAGTAAGTCTGATGATGAGAGGATTGTGACCCTGCAGACTTGGCAATAAGTCAGTTAAGTTCAAATCCTGATTTGCTCTTCCTATGTATTTGTTATAATTCATGTTCACAAGAGCTGCAGCTTCGCAGTGATTAATCTCTGAAATCAAAATTGCAATTTTAGGAAATGCAATTAGCACAACATAAATTGTACCATAATTTCAGCCACAAACAACAACAAAAAAATCCTTTTAATTTGCATAAAAACAGCTGACTTAAGATCTGTACAAACATGTTTTAAAACATGTGTTTGTCGGTTCAAATTGCAATCAAATATTTTTCCTAAATGATGCAGTACACTTACTTTATATGCTTCAAAAATGCAACTAAGGCCGTAGGCAAAGTTCACACTTTACTGTGACTGGTTAAACCCAACTGTCACTCACACAAATCATGAGAGGCTGGTCAACAACAGAAGTGACTGAAAACATGCAGGTAGAAGGATTAAATTGAGAATTACTAAATGTGGTTTTGTCCTAAGGATCAGCACAATATTTTTTTATTTTTCCACACAAATGTAAATTACTGCACACAGATATATATATTTTGTTGCAATACAACACGTGCTTTATAATTATAATTTCCAAATCAAGTTCGTTGCTAATACAAACATGATTCATCCTGTGTTCCAGATGAAAATAGCCACATTATGTCTGATTTGCTGAGTTGGCACGACATGTTCTGCCTCAAACCTTACGCAAGTCCATTATTCCTGGTTCTGAATGTGACGTATGAGGCGTCACATCTGGGTTAAGCACAAGGCTGACGCTGCGTTTAATGGCCAAGGTGCAGACATGTCCAACACTCCGCCTGAAAGCCTTTATAATGAGAGAGGGCCAGAGATGCTTTTACGGCGTGTCCCCAGGGTTCAGTGTAAATTATCACTTCTTATCTGAACTGCAAGGCTAACATGTTGCTCTACTACTCAGCTGTCTTATTGCTTTATTACGCGTCCATAAAACACTTAGGAGAAGAGAAACTAAACGAATACTCGAGGAAATTAAGCCTCTAGAAAGAACACGAGTAAATAATATCATAATAATGTTTTGGTAAAAGAATTTGCACAACATATAATAACACATAATGATCATGATAAAAGAATAAAATGTTCTCTGGCTTCACTGGGTCATTTTGAGGTTAACAAATAATCACGCACAGACATAAAAGTCACATTTTATGAGTGGACACTGGTTTCTATGGCGATAAAACATGATAGCAACAAAGCAGAAGTGATTGTTATACAGTTTCCTCTTCACACTGCCTCCCTTTAATTCCTCATTAATTTTTTTCCAGGATTGTACAGGAAGATTTTACCTATTATCATAATAAATATGCACTTTGGAACTTTTAGGTAAAGTCTTCAAGCTGCTGCCTCTGCTTTGCCAGGAATAAACAATAATATTAATACTTTTGTTTCAATAGACACGTTTATGGGCACTATACATCACCTTACAAGTGCAGCATGTAACAAACTAACCCATAAGTTATATCTGCTGTTATATACTGTAGTTAGCAAATGTAGTGGGGTTGCCTTTCTACAGATCTGTGGTCTCATGCGTAAAGTGCGTGTTTGTAAAAAAGATTATCTATAAAACTACCACTTCACAGAGAAATTATGAATGACATAGTCCAAAAACTCAAAGCTTTGCACAGACATGAGACAGAAGAAAAGTTAATCTCATCAAGTTTGTGTTTGTTCATTTTTAATCTACCCAATTTTTTATTTTTTTAATGAGATTTCTGTCTTGGCTTGGTAGCGTCCCATTTTTGTCTCTATCAAGATAGATAAGTGTATGAAACCCATGAAAAAGGTTAGTGCTAGATTGTCCGGGAGGAAGGAAGTGAACTGGTTGCCATGGTAATGAGTTTATTTCTGTTGCTAAACTGGCCTAAACTTACCCATTATCCAAACCTTTTCCCTAAACTTGTCACCTTCCCACCACCGACCCAACATTCTAGCATTAACCATGAAAAACAGTAGCATCTCCATGGAAACAAGAAGCCGGCGGACCTCTAGTGCTCCTTTAATTCACATTTAATTTGTGTTTCTTTAGTATATTACATTTAATGACCAAATCATTGGTTTTAACTCTCTGTCCACAGTTATGTACTCATTCACCCTGGTCATGCTTCTTTGCTCTATGAAGTTGTGGCCGAAGAGTGGCTCAATTATCTGCATTCCCAGAATTCCTTGCTGCCACTCTGCAAACAGACCAACATGCCAGCTGTGCCTCCCACTGTCCACTTTACTAACTTTATTTATTTATCCTCAGGCTTGTTTTCTCGGTCTTAAAAGCGTCTCTTTTGCCTCATCCTGGCCATTGTCACACTTCCTACATTTGACCTCAATCTTGTTTTTTGAATAGTGCTGTTGTGTGGTGCTAATGCACTGAAAACACTGCACATATTTAAAACAGTTTGTAGGCTCTAATAATAAAAAGAATAATATGGTGTATTTGGAAAATATTTTAATCACAAACATTAAAAGTGAGAAAACTGGTTTTCACTATTTCACTATTTAGGTTTTAAATCTGTCAAGTTCCTCTCCTAAATCCTTTGACACATAATTTATATAACACGTATTCATTTTGGTTGCAAATACGACTTATAAACCTCATTTTACAAACTGCAAAGTGAAATAGGAGACAACCAACCAAGCACAGCCAATCAGAGCGCAGCATTCAGCTGCTGATGAGAACTAAAATTTTTGTTATTCAATTCTGACAGTACACAGTGGTCTCCTTTTTCACAAACTGCTGCAGTTACCATATACTATAAGTAAAAAACACAAAATTTAAAAAGTTAGTAACCCCAATTTTAATTATAAATGTTAATTTAGAAGAATGTTAAATATACCGTAACCAGGGACTTAAAATAGCTCTTTTAATTTTCTTTTAATTAAAGCAACAACTTATGTGACTAAAATGTCAAACAATTTCAGACATTCTGGATCACATGGAGGGTAAATAGTAAATTATTACGCCCAATTAAAGGCACAACCAGAATATCTGTTGTCTAAAGTTGATTTTGTATAAAGACTATTGCATTTTTGCATATTTGAGCACAGTTTGGATACAAAACATGATAAGATAAAAAAGATACATTTAATTTGAGAGTTTTTGAAACAAGCCCTTTATAATAGACTCTATGGTTGGCAGAACATGTTGTTGGCAAGGAACCCAGTCAATCAATCAATCACATCCTTCAATGACACAGTTGCATTATAATGGCAGTTATAGTAATTCGACTACTGACACATCCACAGTGAAGCTTGAGAGTTTCTACAGTGTCTCACCTTCATGCCGGCAGCAGCTGCAGGGCCGCCTGGATCCACGGCTTGAATGTGACAGGGTTTACTGCCTCGCACCACGAACCCCCAACCGACCGCATCACCCACAATCTGAGAAACAAAAACATGCATTTTATTATCACAAGCCTGTACATTCAGCGCACACAGCAAGCAGACATCTGTTTCATATTTGTGGTAATTTAAGTGGAAACTTTTAAACATTTCTGAACATGCTACACAGGGCAAGACTAATATTGAACCAAGGACTAAACTACAACTGGATAAAATGAGTACAATAAAGATTAGGGATGGGATGAGACAGCATTTTCATGAGACAAGACGAGCCACAACATTGGATGAGAAGTTTGAGATGAGATTTTGAAATAATTAGCATTATTTGTTTCAATTCAGAATATTAACAAGGCAAATTACGAAATTAGACTTTTATTGTTTATTATGTCAGTTTAATATTTATTTAGTTTAGCGTTACAATTCATTATGACCTTATATTCTTATAATTTAAATGATATGAGTTAAATCATTTGGCAATTGTCCTGCTTCCCTGTGTGTAGCTCAGGCTCTGCCCACTTTCTCCTGCCTCTGCAGCGCTGCTGACAGGGACCAGACAGAGAAGGAGCCAGACATTCGTACTTTTTACAAAGTTATTGTAAAAAGTACGAAAAATGCACACAAAATGTTTCATTCAATTCATTTAATGATGTTTGAAGCGCTTTTAACTGTTTTTGAAAGTTATAAATATTTTATTATTATTATTATTATTGATGACATAGGCCAAAATACCTCTGTGTGGATCTGTTTTAAACTATGTTTAAATGTGAAAAACACTGTGATGTCTGCGCTTAAATTATATATTTTTTGCGCTGTTTTACAATGTTTAGGACTAATTATCTCTTTCAATATGGTCCTATCATTACAAAATTAAAACTAAGACAGAGTTTAGACTTCTGTGTGTGGAGGAGACGTTTTACTACAGCTGCTCAAAGATACAAAACATGACCATTCATAATAGCCTACGTATAAGGAAAAATCTCGCAATTTCATGACAGGTTAATCTCGTCCCATCCCTAATAAAGGTATAACATATATTAAAAGAGACATAAAGCTTTTTAGATACTTTATCTAGACCTATAGTGTAGGTAGAACATCATTTTACATCTTGCTCATAGTAAAACTGCAATATAGTTTTAAAATTTATTCTAAAATTTAACCACAAGCAACAAACATAAGAATTTTGAACCCTATATGTTCTACTTTTTGATTAGTATTGTAAATAAACACAAGTGGGCGGTGGCAGGTGGTAGATAAAAACAGGGCTTTTCTGAGCACTCGAGCATCAGCTGCAGAACAATACAAGATTACTAAAACTTGCACGAGTCAATCCAAATACAACTTTGAGTAAAGCAATGATGACAGACACTTTTATAATATGGTTACAAGCTCAAATACTGTATGTCTCATTTAATGAATTGGTTTGTTGCCATAGAGACAATGGTGGTTTCAAATAATGCTGCTTGTACTTGTCATGTTGATACACGTGTTTTCATATTACAAGTCACGAGAGCTGTGTGTGACTGTGTCTTTGTGTGCGAGAGACATACGGTGAATGTCTTCTTTATAAATGGACCTCCTGGCGCCTGCAGCTCCTCTGGACTCACTTGTCTCTTCAAAACTGATAAAGAAAAGCACATATTAGCTTGGCTTTTATTTAAACAAACCGTATTAATCCTTAAATGTCCAAAACAAAAGTAACTATTAAAAGTTTGTAAGCTAGTTAGTAAACATATGATCTTGAATGTCCACATTTTTACACGACAGCTGACTTGTGGAGGAGAAGAAGTGGAAAGTAACGAAGTACAAAACTTACGTAAGTAACATTTTAAGCATCTGTACTTTGCCTAAGTACATTTTTGCCGTGGATACACTTCACTACATTTAAGAGCAGTTATCTATAGGGCTGTATTTAGTCGTTTAGTCGGTTTACCAGTCAAGGGAGTCTTAGTTGACCAAAAATTTGCATTAGACAACTTAATTTTCTAGGATTTTCACTTTATTCTGAACCGTCCACTTTTCTTGGCAGCACACTTCCTGTTTAGCTTTGGTTAGCCTGTGGAATTCAGTTGCTGGGTTTATTTTAACTGTTTAACTGCCCCAGGAGTTAGAGAAGTAAACTTGTTAGCGACCTTAACAGAGCTTAACAGGAAGTGCAATGTCAACAAATGTGGGCGTGGCAAAATAAGGTGAAAAGAGTATCAGCAAAGCAAGAGTGGTCTTCTATTGTTTTTCTTGATAAGTGATTGTTTTTGCATAAACTCTTTAAAGCATTTCTAGTCTTTTCAAGCACTGTTCAGGGTCTGATATAAATCAGATCCAAAAGACTCTTTTTAGTTTGACAACTTTTGCTTCATAGGGCTGGGCAATATTGACAAAAATGAATATCTTGATAATTTTCAACATCTCTCAATTACAATGTCCAGACGATATTAATTCAAACTAAGCATCAAGCATGTCTTAAATATATTATGAAGTTTAATGATCAGGCTGGGTCGACTTAGATGTGTACTACTAATTGATAAGTTGACTAAAAGCAAAACTAACAAGTGCCTCGATGATCTGACCAAACATCTGACCCAAAAAACAGCTAAATTCAATGTTCATGTAAACATAAAAAAAAAAAAAAGCTTTCTAACTAAAAAAATGTGGTCAACAAAGAGACCAATGATTGATCAATTGACTAAAATATTACTGTCTAACTTGTAATGTTGTAACAATGTAATTTTCTTAATTTGTTGTTTTTTTACAACCTTTTTTGTTGCCTTTTAACTACAAACACTATACTCGATATTCTGTTTTTGCATCTTTTCAAGACAACAATCATGATATTATACAAAATTCAATATATTGCACACATATATTGCACTATTGCCATGTCCCCTTTTCAGTTGACCAATCAACTGAGAGAAAATGTCTTTAGTCAATCAAGAACGTTTTTGGTCAACTACACCCCCGGTAATCTGTACTTTTTACTCCAATGCATTTTGAAAAGCACTACTTTGTGTTGGGTTTTTAGCAGAATTCATATTTTATTTGCCTAAAGTTTTTAGCTCAAGTTTACTCAACAAACACATTTGCATATTTGTTCTACCTCTGCTGGAGCAGTGGAGTAGCTAAAATAATGCAGAAACCATGTGTGGAAAGTGTTAATGTGAGTCACATGTGAACAAGGCCTGGGGCTCCTGACTTCCTGAAACACACATACAACAGTGTATAGCAACTTAAACTTCCTCTTTAAGACTTACACAACCAAACAAACACAAAACATGTAACTATACTATGTGCCCATTACACAGTCTAGTTTCCCATCTAACCACAATATAGTAATTAAGTATATTACAAACTATTTTAATGAAAAGGTTGATAAATTGAGAAGGAAATCTTTATCTTGAAGTTTTCTGGGTTTTAAGGAAGCTGAATAATTAATAATGATAATTTGGGCAAAATATACAGTGCATTAGTAGTAGTATATTAGCAATTTACTGTATGTTTTGTGGAAATGTAGAAAACTCTCATAGTTAAAGAAATGCAGTGTTTGCAGCCTTTCAAGTAACAATTTCTATTTCATTTTGAATTTGCAATAAATCTTGAAGCTCAAAGTGGGAGAAATCTAGCCTGATGCATCAGCCGGTTTCATTTCAGTTTGTGGAAGCTGTTTAACATGGCATCATTGGGGTTGTTCGCTCTAGATAGACGGAACTTATTTGCTTTAACCAATCGCTGCGCTTGACTCCAAACACATCAGTGTAGTCAGACGTAGAGCGTAAACATGTTTATCAGCGATTGTTGCACTTCTGAGCAGCAAACTCAAAATCAAATTCTAAGTTAATGTTTTCCATGTGGACAAAGGAGAAGCACATATACTGATTGGACGTATGTACTTCCTGGTTTTCAAGCTCCGTCTGCAGTTCTGTGATACTTGCTCTAGTAGCTGAAGTGAAGTGAAATTGAACTAGGTGGCGCCAGCCTGGCTAGAAGAAATCCTCCTTCTTTGTAAAATGTCCAAATGCCTTCCTTTTCCTGTATTACATTGTGTGTGTTTATATTCACACTACAAAGAAAAGTCTGTCAAGGGCACTGCTTTGATGACAGGAAAGCTTCAGTTGTAGAAGATTCATCATCCCTTTTCAGTCCTTTTAACCAGCACAAAGTATTAGCAACTCAACATGTAATTCTTCTACACTTAATAAATCATCCCCCAAGTGTATAAGTATAATGAACGGCAATAATATCTAATGCACTAACGACCTGCTGAAACTGCTGAAAAACATTTAAACTGTTTACATTTTTAAGAATTTTTAAAACTCTGCACACCACCTTTAAAAACTTTAAATTATTATAAAAACTTATAAAAAATGTAACACTCTATAGGTAAATATATATCAAACATCATGTAATTATAAGTTGTCACAAAGTACTAAATCAGTAGAATACAACATCGATGATTCAACATTAGCAGCACAGATCTTTGTTTGACCGTGTTCTCACCAGATTTGGGGTTGCAGAGGATGGGTGGGCTGCTGCTGAGAGTTGGACTGCTGCTATAGTAACCACTGCTCCCACAGCTGCTGCTCAGGCTGCTGCGACGGACCCCCACCACCACCTTTATCTCTTTAGTGGGACTCACTGCACCAGGAACAAGACAGAAAGATGCACGTTGGGGATAAAATTAGTTGCAATTCAAGGTCAAGGTCACGTGTCAAATACATGAAAATGTTTGCACTAACTTGCTAAATAACATCACAAACAAGATACCACAATACTGGCAAAGGCAAAAATTGTCAATTCAATTCCAGTGTTGGGTTCAATCTTCATGTGTGTTTCCATATCTCTGTTTTGTAATTCTTTGAGCTTAAAAAAGGGGTGATTATTCCACTGCCATTTCTCAGGCAGAGGAAGCAAATGGCAGAATTATTGTCATTATATTATTAGGGGGGAATTTTGTCATTCTGTTCAGTTTAGTTTCACAAAAATTGACCCATGAATGACTGAAATATTAAGTTTTTAGATTACTTATCAGTGGTCTTCATGTGGACATGGATAGTGGCCAGCCAATCAGATATATGTTGAGACGTGACTACAAAACTTAAAATGCACTAGAATACAGCAAATTACTTACAATGTGTCCAACATTTTCCAGGGCAGAACAGCTGCTCACTTTTATTTACTTCATCATTTGTGTGTGTATGGTGTAGAATGTAAAACAAATGGATGTGGACATATTAGAATAAATGCTACATTAGGGTTTACATAGTATAAAAGACTTATTTATATAGTATATAACACAGTAAGCCCTGTATTTTAAAATGTGGCCCTTGACCAACTCTGACTTTGACTACTTCGCCCCAGCTCCATTTGAGTTTGAGACTTCTGATTTAAATAAACTCCTAATTTAAATCCATAAAAAATAATTAAAGCAGTAATATTGTTATTTGTTGAAATGCAATGTTATATTTAGCAAATTCACAGAAAAATGTGTTTGTTAACAAATCGAAAACATATCAGAATCGTCACCCATGCATCGAGAAAATAATCAAATCGTGACAAATTTGTAATAGCACTAAAATTTCTCAGAAACACCCATTTTGTCTAAAATATTGTCAAGGGTTTCATTTAGGTATTGTGAAGAGGTAGAGAAATGGTGGAAAAAGAAGAGGTAGAGCAAGAGCAAATACAGACACTTTTAGGGCCATGGCATCACAACAAGTGATCTGAAAGTGTGAACAGAAACGGCATGCCCTAAAGTGACTCTAAATATATATATTATTTTGCTACTAAATTGTATACACATGTTTAATTAGCATGAACTACAGTCTTTTAAACTTTCTACACCAACGCTCTGAGTGACTGGAGCGTTGTGTACCGTGTACCGGGTCTACTGTGTCAAGTCATTTTTTTTGGATTTAACTCTTGAACTATTCTGTGGCTGATGTCTGTTCTTCACACTGCTCCTTATTCCTTCAGACACACATTCTCTCTCTCTCTCTCTCTCTCTCTCTCTCTCTCTGTCTCGTCTCTCTCTCTCTCTCTTTTAGTTTTCCATTCATGACCAGTTAGCTAGCTCTGTTTTAAATGTGGTTGTGGCGTGGGGCAAATTTAATGATCCAGTTGTAACACATCACTGTTCACTTTTGCTTTGGTATAGATTAAATAAAGTTGAAGTACGAATGCGCTCTTCCTCATAATAATATTGGGTAAAGTTAAAATACAGACTGCTGTAGAAGCAGAGGGTATGCACATTGCACGTTGAGAAACATTGCAGTATGGTACAAAAAACTTTCCTCAACAAAACGTCCACAATCTTATCACAATTTATAATCTGTCTGCAAATAAGCCAAGACAAACACTGAAATCAACTGTTGGTCTAAATATTAACAGTGTATCGTGTACCTGACAGGAAGCTGGTGTTGCTCCCGTCTGAATTTTGTTTTCTCAGACAGAAGGGGCTGTCGTGGCTCTCCGGAATGGTCCGACTTCGCTCGTGGAGGAGCTCGATCAACCTCCTTCGCCGTCTGAAATTCATCCTGAACTGGTACAGCAGCGGCCCGTCCACAAAATGATGTTTGTTTGTAACTGTAAAGAAGACAATAACAATTAGCTTTTGCCTCACATTAAAATCTTAATAACAGTGTAGATGTGACACTAGTTTAAATATCCTCACTTGACCAACTTTGAGCAGATTTGACCCTGGCGTTCTCCAAATTCAAACAAGCAGAATTAAATAAACAGTTGTAGACAGAGACACCTGTTGAGCAAACATACACAGGCCTCTAAGTGCAACCACCTTCCACATGTTAAAAGCAGGACTCCGGGGCAACATATTAGAGAAAAAGGGAAGTGTACGGCCCAATCTGGAAACATGGCTGCTATTATACAGTATGGGACATGTTGGGTTAAATGGGGTGTACCTGAGAGCACACAGAGCGGCGGCCTATGGGTAAAAGAAGGTTGTGGTCAGTCTGCATGTACGTCACTGTGAGCTGGCTTTTGTCGAGCAAACAAAAACCTTTTATTTCAACGGACAAAGGAGGAGTGAGAGTGGACGAACTGTCTGACCTGCTGTGCATTGTGATACATCAGCCCAACAAGACCAAACAAAACGAATGATAAAGTGCTTTATAATGGCATTTCTAGTTCTATGAGATTAACTATGAAAGTCAGTTTTTATGTGGAAAACTGTGTAACTTTTCAAAAAAAAAAAAAAGAAGTCCAAAGACGCTAGAAAGAAGCAGATTTGGCAACTCTGGTAACTGTCTAAAGAAGAAAGAGAATTACGAGAATGTGAGCAATCAATTTTATTATACCATTGTGAACAGTTTGTATGTCAATAGACAAAAATATCACACAAAAATGATTGATCAGACTGATACTAAAATGTGATGACGTCAAACTCTAAGATTAGAGCAGCAGCTATGCAGTTTATCTGTCCTGATTAGGCCACATTGTTTAATAATGATTGTATCTCAAGTTTTTTTTTCCACAGCTGCTGTTTAAATACCCTGAATTCTGGCACCACTGACGCTTAACATTTATATTTAAAGTTCCATATGTTTATTTATCTATGTGAAGCTGGCTGGTGATTTGGAGGTGGTATTTTTATTGAACTAAAGTATCCCAGTCGAATAGTAATGAATACTAAGACTAGTATCAAAACTAGCTACTCATTTAATAAAGTATTAATATTAGAGAGAAATCAAATGCGTAGTCTCTCTGAAATAGAAAGTAAAATATTAGTTTAAGGTTTCCTCCATCGTTATACATCATTTTCATGCTATAGCCTAACTGTGGAATATTATTTATGCAAGGCTGGTCAGAGTAAACACACATTTTAGTCCAACAAAAACATCCAAGTAAAAAACAAGGCTTTGTTAAGTGTATCTTTTGGCTAAAAAGCTACACATTGTACCTTTAAATAAAAAAGTGACAGTTTAGAAGCATTATTAGAGCAGAACTATGATAAGACCACAAGGTTTATAGGAAGTGATTATATGACAGTTTAGAATGGGTAAACTTACTTCAGTCGCTAGACGTTTTGATCTGCCAGAATTGAGAATAATGACTGTTTTATTTTTTTTTTGTTTTATATTTTTTTTTTGCTTGTTTTATTATTGTCATGATAATTGAAAAAAAAAAGTGACAAAAAATGTTGCATAATGAGATTGCCGCACTGATGGCACGGCCTACATAAGCATTGTCAATTCAATATGATCCTTGGGGAAAAATAATGTCATTATGGTCTAAAATCTTGACTCAAAAAATCCCTTTTTGTAACTGTTGAAGTATTTATAGACAGATATTTAGATCTCTAGATAAATACTACACGACAGACAACATACAGACAGACAGACAGACAGAAAGACATTTTAATAATTTTTTTTATATCCTGTTATCTTTGCACAACACTCTACAAATTTGAGAGAGTTTACCAGTTATTTCCACATGTTAAATCCCACTATTGATAAAAGTTTATGATCTAACTGTACTTCAACTAAAATCTGTGCATTATCAGTGAGTGTTTCCTGTTCTCATCTCAAACGTTATGGGTCTATAGAATAAAGTGACGTCATCTGAAACACAGCTAAATATGGCGTCTTTTCCCAGTAAATGGTTGTGTGGCAGGAAGCAGCTCTCACTCTGTATTAGTCTGTATTATTGACAACAAACAGCAGCAGCAGCAGCAGTGTTTCTGTGTCACAGAAACACGACACATTCCTGAGCCCTGGAGACGCAGCTCAAGTCAGTCTGAGATGAACTTAAAGAGAAGGACAATGACTCTCGTGTAATAAGAGTCGACTTGTTAAATGAATATACTGTATTTAGAAGTAGTCAGTCACTATTAGGCCTCTCACTTATGATTATTTTAAATTGGTTATTTTATTGATTTGTCTAGTAACATTGTCCCACTGAGACTTTTGGAATACATTACAAAGCAACAAGACGGGTAGAGCAGTAAAATGTTGTTCTCAAAGTAAAAACAAAATTGCTTATATTTCTCAAGAAAAAAATACACAAGAAATTACTCAAGTAAGTAAAAAGTAATTGGAGAAACCAGTTTCAAGTTGTAAAAGTAATTTTCCAGCCACATTATTTGCTTTAAAGTATGAAGTGAATATAAATAGATGGACAAAATTCTACTTTCAAAAGATAAACACGAAAATGACCAAAACTGAATCAAATGTATTTAAATTATTTCTTACATAAGAAATAATGTCTCATTTGTAGATTTAATCCCAGTGAGAAATATTTGACTCAGGTAGAGTGACGTTATATCAGTCTAAATATTACTCGAGGGAATCTCAAAGAAAACTGCTCTGAAAAGTACAATTTTTAGAGAGAATGGACAATTTAATTAGGTTGAAAATCAGAAATAGTTTTCTCTTTTGTCATGTAATTTAGTAATATACTTTTGATTCAAAATGTAGGTTTGTACAATTCAGGGAATAACAATATTTCAAAGTCGACCCAGTCACAATTACTTGTTGGAGCCCTGAACACTATTGGTTAATTCTTTTAAAGCCAACAGTTAGTGGTAAAAAAATGTAAATCAACATTATTACCATGAGCGCCCACTAACGGTAACAGACCTCCGGGAGTAGAACAGTGCATGTACTCTAATGAAAACAACAGCTTTATCACTTACTGCTAAACAACTACAACAGCCAATGTGAACTTAAGGAGATATATTGTGCCACAACGACAGAAAAATAAAGCGACCCGACTGCCCTAGTTTGTAAATATATCCAACAATGGTAACAGCAGCTAGATGCTAATGTGATGCTAGCGCCGTCTGATGTATAAGGCTCGGGATCGTGACATCACACAACAGTAGATGTTTAGGTTGTATAAACCAATGGAGATTTTAAATTACTGAAAAAAACGCTGAGGCCTACTATGACACTACAGTGATAGATTTACCAGTACTAACCCAGCAGTTGTTTTTTTTCCCACAACTGTTTTGTCCACTTTTTTATATTGGTTTGGCTAATGTAAACCTATGGACTTTCTGCAAAACAGACAAGAAACATGGCTGTTATTTCCATGGTAACCATCTGATGCATCCCGAACCTTATTTAACATCTACAGAACAATTTGTTTACTTTTTTGAGATAGCACCACTTCAACAACATCTATTAAGACTTAGTTGTGACTCGACATGAAAAATCTCCAGTTGCAGTTCCCAGTGAATTCTTAAGGATTTTACCATGAAACACCCCCATGGCAAGCCACGCCACGCCAAATATGAAGAGTTGCCGACTGTATCTATTTAAAAACACACTCATTGGTAAGTAGGTTACAGAATTACGTATGGTCGGGGTAGTTATTGACCAGACAGCAACAAATTAGGTTTGTAATGTCATGTGATTAAACCAAACAGACATTCAACTTTTCTGAAAGTTTGAAAATACTTGAGGTTACAAACAGGTTTCAGAAAGATGAGACAAAAAAGTATGTCATAGGAAAAACTTTCAAAATGTTGCATGTGACAGGAAGCTGAACACGATGAACTAGAATTAAGGAGAACATGTACAAACTAAAAAGATAAAATACTTGTGATAAAGTCTTATCGCACTAGATTTTAGATAATGAATGAAAATGCAATGACTAAAAAGTGATACAGGAAGAAAAAAACAAACACTGCATTACATTATGAACTCTGTTATTTGGAAGAAAGTCACATTTTCTCAGAGGCAGTTATTCATTCATAACTCCCTGAAGTTTTGGTCTCAATGGGCATGAATCATGACTTTCGTAACAATTTATAATATGTATGCTCAGTGCAAAGATAACATTGTGTGAGCGAATATTTCTGCACTCAAGAGTTAAGAATAGATAGTTATTTAGGTTAAGGAGACTTAAAGGAATGAAACTTTCACCCAATATGACCCGATAAGAGAAAATTAAAACTCAAACTAGGACATATTGTTGCACCTTGTCCTAAAACTAGAAAGAATCAATTAGAATAACGTATTTTAGCAGTTATAATATGATATTAATTGGCATTTAACACAACAGTTTAGTGTGAATCAGGAGATGAAGAACATAATGACATTCAGCAATTGTCAAATCTGTAAGTAAAACGTGAGCAGAAGTTAAAGACACTATACCTGATATTTATTAGGAAAATAACGCAGTGTTACCCCAGAACAGATAGCGTACGTTGTCAGAACGGATAAAAATGTGTTCACAGTGTCCTGTCTACGTCTATTAATACAGTGTTTGTCCACTAAAATCCAGGACGTTTGCTTATGTATGTTGTTAGCATTTGACAAACTGGTGTTGGCATATACCAACATGGCAGCACTCAGAATTAGGATTAGATACCGGCGCATTAGGTACCATAAGTGAACAAAATGTGAATGCGAATGCTGTAAAATGTTTAAAACAATATTTTTTTTGTTTACATTTTTAAGATGGCAAAATATGTGTATAGGGCCTTTTATTTTTGTGTAAGTTTACGTATGAAATGTCTAATTATTTTTATTTTTTTAATATTTTTAGATTTTTGTTACCAGACACCTGAATTTCTCAAAAAGGGATCATTAAAGCATTTGTCTACCTGTTTCGTAGCCATATACAATTCAAATGTAATATTAAAGTCAAATTAAAATCATGTGCCCACCATGTTGAATGATGCCGTGCTCGAGTAGCCTCCGTCCCAGCTGCTCGGCCTCTTCTCTGGTGGGCATCTCTCCCTCCTGCAGCAGCCAATCAATGAACTCCGACGCCACCAGGGTCCGCTCAAAAGTCCCGCCCTCCTCCTCTCTGCTCTGTAACAGGTTCGTCTCTGGATTCATCAGTCTGTTACAAAACGTAAAAATAGGATAGGATAAGTGAATGGATTCCATATTACACTGAATTTGCAGACTTTGCCATTTGCTTTTTTCAGACATCAAAATAAAACTGGATCACCCAAGCACAACCAATCAGAACGTTGCTTTTGGGGCTTGGTGATAATAAAAAGATGTTTATTATTAGCTAGTGACAGTACCTAGGGGTCTGGTTTTGTCACAAAGTGTTAGTTTTGAGTTATACTCTCTAGTGCAAAAAAGCTTTATTATTTACACACAAAAAAGTTAGGTGCCCCAGCTTAAAAAAAACAGTAAAATACAGTCAGAGTGAACGCCCTCTAACAGACTTCCGTGGGGGAAACATAACATTGTGCATCAGAACAGCTTTATCACTCATTACTAGCAGCTACAAGAGCACATGTGGAAGGAAATATAAAGTATTTTGTCAAATATAGAAATGAAGACATGAATGTTGTGATCCAATAGTCCAAATTTGCAAATATATCCAACAGTGCTAACGCTAGCTGCGAGCAAAATGCTAACGCTATGCTAACACTGCCAGGCCATTTCATAGCTACAGAGTTTTGTGTTCACTTTTCTGACATAACTCCCCATCAATAACCTCCGTTTAAACACTGTGCTGACTTTACTTGAATTAGTTGTGCTAAAATTACACTTTATTTGCCAGAAATATTTTAAAAGAGGTAAAAAAAAAGTGAGTTTAGTTTCCATATAGGACTTTGGCAATGATTTCCCCCCACAGCAAGCAACACCCCCAAATATGACGCATTGCTCACTGTACCTGTTCTTTAAAACATGTAAATATACCAAATTAGTCTATTTCTTTCCACAATCTAAAGTCAACGACAGAAATGTAATAAATCATCTCAAAAAGTAAGTCAAACACTGAAATTATATGGCTATGGTTTTACATATCATTTAATTTGACCTTTGACTGATCTATGTGCAGTATCCCTGTATGTACTTTGGCTCTTTTCCTTATTGCTATGACAAGTTCTCACCTTAAATAAAAAGTACAACACCAACTGCAAAAACAAACAAGAGCACACAACATTGCAAAAGCCGACACAGAGGCTTGAAGCTCTTATTAAACTCACACCTTAATGTTCGCCTGAGTTGAACCTGTCACAACACGTCCGACAGTCTGACACAGTTACTAACTAATATTTGTGCAATCATTGACAATTACAACCAAGCAGCTTTTTTCTGTTAGAGCTGCAAATAGTTGTGGGAAGTGAGTTGCTTGTGTTTATATTTAAAGCCCAAAAGAGGAAAAAAAAAAGCCGCAGTGGGAAATAAACAAACAACAGCCCAAAAAATGTTATGATACTTTGGAAATTATGAACTTTATGTTTGGGGAGTAAGCACTTTTTGGGGGGGGGCCTTCGGTGTGACACATCTAATCGCATCTGTAGCAAAATGCAAAAATGTTAAGTAATTGGTCAAACAAAATCAGCAAATAGTAAAAGCGTTACATTTTTTTTGAGTGTAACTTTAGGATTTTTTAAATTTCTAAACATGTGGTTCAATATGATATCGCCTGTCGCACTGCAGCACATTAACAAAAACATGCTAGTGCTAAAAACATACTTATATAAACAGGTGCTGCCTATATGACTGCTTTTTTCCGCCATAAATGTAATTACTCAGGTGCAGTCAACAGCCCAGAAATTACAGTAATAAATTATCGAGTATGTCCATAGTGTTATTCAGTTCTACCCTAAAAAATGTTTTTTCCTTTTTTTTATATAATGAATAAACAAGGTGTCATAAGACTTTTACAGGACATTTAACTTGCCTATAATCTTTTTTTAAATTTACAAAATTAGAAATAACAAATTTAATTTCACTTTAGTTAAAGCCCATGTGAGGTTTTAATTTAATTTTTATGACATGTTTTGCTATGATAGTTTTATGACCATCAAAAGTGACGTTTTACAAAATGAAATTGACAATTTACACAACTGACACGTTTTTTCATATTTAAACGATAATTTACCAAACAAAAGTGTTGACAAGTATTTTTATTTAACAAATCATAACATTGTGTCATGTCGAACAAGTCGAAAAAGCTCCATTGTCAGCTAACTATAAGAGTTATCACTTTGCGAAACGAAATTACGTATGTAATATGGTTCATGATCCCGAATGACCACCATAGCGTACAAAGCCATGAATGATTTCCTGCGCATTTGACCCTTCAACAGTGAAGGTGAAATATTTTTGCCATTTCTTTAGTCAAAGTAGACAAACTGTGCTTGAAAATAACCAAAACACAACAAAAATGCATCAATTTGCACTGACAAAAGTTTTAAAGAAATACATTAGCGTGAATGACCCAAAATTGACTAAATGCAGTGTCCAATTATTTGATATTCCCCACAAAAAAACAAACAAAATCAAAATATATCATGTTCACTATATTTACTGAAAAGTGTCATCTAACTGGTCATGCGCACTTTAAACTTTTAACCCCAAGGTGTAAATAAAGCAGTCTTATCTTTATTCCAACATCTTTATGAGCTGTCTTTGACCTAACTGACTTGAGCTAAATTACGTTAGACAAAAGTGTTGCACCGCAGGACATTTTATATTTTTTGTTTAAAATACAAAGAAAAGAAAACAACAATTCTATTCAGGATTTCTGCGGGATCGTGAGGTCAAAAGTAAGATTTTTTAAGACCTTTTTAAAACCACAAAACATACAAATTGAGACCTTTAGTAATTCAAAACGCTGCTTCTTTTCCAGAGGGCTTCTTACAATAAACAAATGAAAACTCTAATGAATTAACAAAAAAAAAAAATAAATTACAATTTATACAAAAAAACAAGAATTCCATTGATTCTATCAACTGTAGGAAAAACATACCAGACAGACAAAGCTGCAACAGTGTGAAATAGATTGAGAAATCCTTGATTAAAAAATGTATGCAAACATTTTTAAGACTCACAACAGCAAATGTATGACTTTTTTTAGTACTTTTTAAGACACTCAGAAAACTACAGTCCTCTAAAGAAGACATGCTTGTGCACTGAAGAGATCAATTTTAGAAGAAAAAATGCATTTCTAATATACTTTAAACTGATTAAACAAAAAATGGGCATCATGTGAAGTAAATGAAGCTCATTAAGAAATTAATGAAAGCATGCCACGCCATAAAAAACTATCAAAGTACTGCATTTAATACTACGACAAACAGCTAATGGTGAATATCCGTTACAAATCCTTCATAATGTCTTCATGATCTTAGGTGTGGCTTTAAGAAAACAAAATGTGCACATAACTGAGTAGGACATGCTTCTATCTGTGTACGTGTATTTTGGCTTTAAAACTGTAATGTTTGTCTTTTAAGGCGCCCACTCGAGTGTTTAGCAGCCTGAGAACAAACAAAGCAGAGTTGCACTTTACATAGATTTATAGATGTTTGATTTCTGCATGGTGATTTTGGTTGGCTGACCTGGTAAAGCCGGCAGCAGCAAACTGGAGCAGTCAGCAGAAACATCACAGCCCAGAGCCACAGATGGGCACAAGGTGAAGGGTAACTGAGTTTGTATTGAGTAAACTCTTATTTGGACAGTTGTTTAAACCGCTAAAGACTGTGATAAGCCAACAATCTGAAGTCTTTCAAAGACACGCAGTCAGGAATCACAGTCTGTGTAATCGTATGACACGCAAATGGTTCAAATTATACGGATATCGTGTTCTTGGTAAGTTTTGATGGTGACTCTATAAAAAGCTCTGGGTCAAACGAACAAGAAAAGTCAGATGAAAAAAGTGAACAGAAGAAACAACAACTGAGCGCGAGTTCTGGTTGTGATGCTATTAATAATTTACACAGGACTTCTTCAGGGGTCGAGATGGTCAAAATTAAGACTTTTTAAGGCTATAAAACTAAGACCTATAGTATTTCACAATGCTGCTTCTTTTCCAGAGGGCTTCTTAAAGTTGAAAAAGAAAATGAATCCACTGTGCACTGTCTGAACCGAATAATAAAGATTTTTAGTTCTAATCAGGAGCTGAAGGCAGCTTTCTGATTGGTTGTGCTTGGATGGTCCACTCCAGTTTCACTTTGTTGTTTGTAAAAAGAAGTTTATAAGCCGTAATTGCAATCAAAAGGAATAAATGTCAATATTAATTATGTGTCGAAGAGGAGGAAGCTCTCAGATTTAAACCTAAATTGTGTTTGCAGAGTGAAAATCATCTTCCCCACCTTTAAAGGCTATATCATGCAAAATCAACTTTTTGAGTTTTTTAATCCTATTGTAAAGTTGCTTCCATACTGCTGAAGTTTTGTTTGTGAAATATCTTTAGTTCTTCTAAACCACTATTCTGCATAGCCCTGATCTGTGATGTCATTCGAGCATTTCTGAAGCATTAGTATTACTACATTTATTTATTTATTGGTTCTGGTGCATGGGATTATAAAGTGGAGGCGCTTTGGAACAGGTTTGAAGGAAAAAAAAACACACAAAAAAACATCATATTTGTTCTTTAAGATCCTATTTTACATTTTGCTACAATGTTGTAAAAATCAAATGCAATTTAAATAGTAATTGTGTTATATTATTAACAATATTATTGAGAATTTTGACAAAGCTGCAGTAGAGTAAAATCGATCAGTAAATCTAACAGAAATTGCTACATAACAAATTTAAGATTTTTAAAACTCTTAAAGAAACCGTCTGTAAGATTTTGATTTAAGATTTTATAAACATGACGTACATGTGTCACAGATACAAGGTAAATATCTTCAAATATAATCGTACTTGTATGGAAAGTCACTGTAAATCTAAATTCTTAATTTAAAATCATCTGGTATAACATTCAGTTGGTCATGTTTACATTTGGTGCTTTGGTTTTCAAGAGGATTATCCAATCAGAAAGCAGAATGAGCCTCACGTGATTCTCTCATTTGGGTTGCCAGTTTGGTTTCTTAGACTTGAAGCTGATTCTACACAGTTCTTATTAGGCTCCACCCACATTGTGTAGAAATGTTATTCTTGAGAGCAAACCATGAGTCAGGTTTCTGAGATGATTCTTAGCGAACCTTGTTCCTGATTGGTCAGTAGCTTTTCACAATCTTTATAAACCAATTTTTAAGACCCTGCAGAAACCCTGTTTGCACCACAAATTATAGCACTCACTTTTCACAGCAAGAAGGCAGGTTCAATTTCTAGGCAACCCCATTTTTGTGTTCAGTGAATTTGCACGTTCTCACTGTATTTAGATTGGCTGAAATTCAAATTTTCCTATTAACCCAAAAAACAAGCTTAAGCTAACATCATTCTTTCTTCTTTGATGCTGGTTTGATACTTAAAATTTAAAGAAATTTTCTATGAACTCGTCAAGTTGATTGAGAAATGAAATGGTAAATGGTTTTCATATTGTGCTTTTCTACATTTTCAAGCCACTAAAACGTCTTTTTTGGACTTTGTTATGGTATAATTTTGTCAGTTATCCAAAATATTGTCTGAATATCATTGTTGGTACACCAAAATAACAATAATGCACACATCTAGTAGCATGAAAGTAGGGCTGCGCAATATATCGCTATATTGTATATCGCTATATTGTATATCGCTATATTGTATATCGCTATATTGTATATCGCTATATTGTATATCGTTATATTGTGTATTTGGTCATATCATATCAAAATACTGTAAGATTTGATAAAAAGAGCAGATAAAACAGATAAAAACACCAGTTAGAGAGAAAAACTACAAAGAGAGAATGAGAAGATCAATTTGATTTTCTATTTGTTGCCAAAGTCAAATATGCATTATGCTTAAAATTTAGAGTTTTGTTTATTGTTAGAATGTTAGTCATCAAACGCCATCACCAAAACTACCATAACTTTTTCAATATAAATATATGTTTGTACATTCTAATCAAAAAACTTTAGGCTAAGAAAAACATCACTTATAAATTCTATTTCAAAGACTTTGAGATGTGAAAAATTACTGTATATTAACCCCGTCCTAAGTGAAAGTATATTAAAAACAGGTAAAAATGACATATATCTATTGTAGAAAAATGTCTAAAATGATGCTTCCACTAAGAATTGCTTTGACCGCATTTGTCCAAGTGCATTATATAATATGGATTTTCATTATATAACCCTAACCTCATTCTTTGACTCCGGAGGGTGACTTATATTATTCCCAGATTAGTAATTCAGCTTAAGTCTAAAGAGCTAATGTCTTCTCAGTTTTCCCACATGTGATGACCTGGTTTACTTTTCCCAAAAGACTTTAAACAAAATTACTTTTAAAAATGTTGCGTCTTTATTTGAACTAAAACATGTTCAGTTTGTTTGTTACGGAAGCAAGGGAACAGTGATTATAAGGCAAAACTCCTTCAGGCTAAAACCATAATCAATCAGGGTTTTATAGTAGCGATCGATTGGACAAGGTTGTAATGCAGTAAACAGTGTAAAAATCAATAGGTAGATTGTTTTTGTCAATGAATTATTCCACTCTGTGATTACAAAAGAGGTTGTTAACAAAGCAGTCGGACCATAAAGCTCATGTGTTTAAAAGATTATTAAAACAAATAGTTAATGTTGAAATGTAAGTAAGTTAATAGGCCTTTAGTAAGCGAGTTAAAGAAAGTTAATTAATGAATGTTTGTATTATTTGTGGTACAGAAATGGGCTTTTTGCAATGTTATGGTATCTGCAGGGATCGACAGGTAAAATTGAAGATTTTTAAGGCGTTTTCAAGACGACAAAACATACAAATTAAGATCTATTTGCGTGTTGTTGTGACTTATAGTATCTCACAATGCTGCTTCTTCTCCAGAGCTTTTAAGATATAATTTAATATTTTGCAACAATTATGAAAAATCTTACAAATTAGCAAAAAATAACGCAATTTATACAGAAACCAAGCATTCTATCTAGACCATCAACCAAATAACAGTAGAAGAAACTCACCTGTTGTGTTATATTATTGAGAATATTCAGACAAAGCTGCAGTAGTGTGAATGTAATTTGGGAAATCTGATGCTTTAACACTTAAAAGCCTTAAATTTAAACTTTTTAGACTTGTTAAGACCCAGCAGAAACCTTGAATAAAAATAAAAACAAACAGATTAGTCAAACATTGTAGATTATGATTATAGTTTTTTTTCTTAAGTGGGCCAGTGTCACAGTAAAGGGTGCCCTGGCCTGCACTGTGGTGATTACATAAACAGACGACAGCTGAATCCCCTTGAACTGTTTCTTCTTCTTATGCAACGATTTGTAAAGCAGTTAAGGGCACAAACGTCTCCACTATCAACAGTAATAAACAAATATTACTCATGTGAGGAGGTCGAGGACAGTATGTGACGTATGCAACTTAGTGAGGTAGGTTTTTAAGAGCTTTTAATGTTAATTTGTGAAAGCGTTTTAGTTTGCACTGGCTTTTCTGTCAAAAAACACATGACATACATTTTAATATTGAGTTTTTGTCCATTTACTAATAAAGCACAAAATGTAACTAAACTGCGTAGAAATAGAAGCTTAGAAGACCTGTTCAAAATTACAGAAGTGAATGTTTGAAGTAATAGCAGGTAAATACAGACAAGTATATAGGTGGTAGGTGACAGCGATTTTCTGAGCTGCCGGACAATAGAGGAGATCTTTGTTATAACATGGTTAAAAACTCGAAATGGATTTTACATAATCATTTCTCATTTAAAACATACAGGAGTCTATTATTTATAGTGTTTGACGTTGATGGATTATGCCTCTTTACAATCTCCAGCCAAACGTGAACAAATAAAATGGCTTTTTGAACATTTTGAGTGACTGGATGATAAGAAGAGACGTTTGTTTAACTACTGAGATCACAAGGAAAATGATAAAAGTCCAGCTGCCATTTCTAAGATGAACTTGAAGGAAATACTGCAGGGACAATATTATTAGACTAGTTGCAGTGTGTGCCTTTTTTAGTGTCACCTGCACTAGAAATGGAGATTAGACAGTGACACAAAATCTGTACAAGATATTTTATAACTGTTCACAAAAAAATGTGCGTTTTGCTCAAATGAATACTTTGTTTTGTGCTAGTTTCAGTATTGATTAGTGTCTGATTTTTGATTCAATGCTTCTCACAAACCAGGTGCATGACACAGTTTGGTTATAAAGGTAAGATAAGGTGTGCTTTATTGTCCTTGTGGAGACATTTGGGGCAACGTTTCAGGAGGAGTGACCCAGATCTTGAGCTAGGCCTGGTCAGTACCACATTAGCTGAAGGATTTTCACTACTGTGCATATTATGAGTTGATGAACAGACCTTGAAGAAACCTTCACAAATACAAGGAGAAACATGACAACACAGAAAGGACTGGTGGTTAAACTTGGAGCCTTATTGCTGTGACACACTGCTGCCAAAAGTGCTCACAATAAAAACATTTGTAACTGTAAAAGATACAAGATTTTAAAACCATTCTGTGAAGCAATATCATCTCTAGACCAACATCAGAAAATGTGTAAAAACCAGGCTTTTCTTTTCCAAGAGTTTCTTGACCAAAGAGTGGAGTCGTGAGGACAGCTGTTAAATTAAATGAGGAAGAGTGTCCCGCCCACTTCGACAATTACTTTAGTTCCAAAACTAAGATTCCTTGTTATTTCTTTAGCATTGAGACATCAACAACTTAAAATATTTAAAGCATATTAAGAGCTCACTAGTTATGTGCTAACAGTCCATCTATCTAAAACTTAATTTGCAGTTTATAAAGGAATCACACCCACAATGCAACAGTGCAACCAACCAAACACATGCATTTATGTAATTTACACTATGAGTGTGTGTGTTGTGTCTTTACTTTTCGTAAAGTCGTTGTCCTCTCAGGAAGACCTTGGCCTCACTGTCCAATGGAAACGTGCCGTCGTCCTTTCTGAAGCGGTAAAACAGCTTCATGTCCCTGAACTCCCGGTGCTCATCGCAAACTGAGAAGAAACAGTTAGAAAATAATCACAAAAAGATCCCAGTAGGTTAAAGAAAAACACATCATCATCTTCTTAGCACTATTCTGTTAAATATCTCTAAGCTTTCCTGGGATGAAAGAGTTTTTTGCTTCTCAAAAGTGGAAAATCTTTATCTGAAATTACCAGTAGTTTTGTGTGTAACATTGTTCATTTTAAAGACAAATGTTACACACATTTTGTCTTTAAGTTAGAATTTCTTTTTAGCATTTAAGCTGTGTTCTTCTTCTTGTGATCTTGTGTTGTCATTCAGTGATAATTTGAGATGTGCTCCACTGTGTTTTTAAACAGCACACAGTAATCTGAATACTTTCAGCCCTGTTTTTTTTTTCCTGAATTTGAAACCACATTTATTGTTTAACTAGATTAAACTGAGCCACTTCTCGGCACAATTGAAAATCTTGGGAGTTATTTGGCAATACTCTCAACTGGACAAAAGATAAAACACAAGTACATTAGAAAAAGGTAACATCTTGTGTGTTGAGGGGCAAAAGAGACAAAAAGAGCTATTTTTAACTACCACATAATGACATCACAAAGTGGAACAGAGCATTTTGAGATTGGCAGATGTAGACATCTCACAAAGTAGCATTACTCAAACATGAGTGAACGAAAGAACAACTCTGGAATAGATCTGTGCAATATATCGAATTTTAGATAATATTGTGAATGTTGTTTTTAAGATATGCAAAAATTAATATCGAGAATATCAGCATGCCACAAAAGGGCAAATTTACAATAAAACTTAAATAAATGATGCTATCAACTTTCTAATAAGCTTCACAAAACAGCAATATTATGATATAATGGGAGATTCCTGCACTTGTAAATAATTCGACAAATATTTGTTTGATATTTAAACAAATGTAAAAAGTTTACCAACTTAATATAGAAAACAAGGAAATATGTGCCTGAAATGAGGAGTATTTTATGTTTTGGGTAGATTTTTATTGGTTTGTACTAAGATAAATGAACAAGCAAAACATCTTGTTTTACATGAACGAAGAAAAATACATTAACTTGAAAAACATTTTTGTTCTATTGTCAATTTTTTTTAATTTAAGAAAGTCAAAACATGCTAAAATCATGATAAACACTAAAGTCAGTCAAGTTTTAAACTCATTGGAATATTTAAGGTTATTGTTTTATAACCTTGTCACGAGACGAGTTTTAACACATTTATGTTGGACTAACCAAAATATGCCTGAATATCGTTATCCAGGTACGCCAAAAAATTATCAGACACTCATTTTTGTTTATATCGACCAGCTCTACTCTGGAAATGTTTTGGCGCAAGACAGGACCTTTAATGTGTGAATCTGATTCAAATAGTTAGCATAATACTTATTTTTAATACTGCCTTTTCTATGGGTCTATAACATGCTGTAAAATCTACTATTTAAGGCCAGTTGTGGGTGCAAACAGAAAAAATGGATGTTTTTGTGCGAGTTTATTATTGGAACATGTGCATATAATATATTACACTAAAGCAGATATGCATCACCTCAAGTTTTTTGCATCTTTAGTGACTGTGTGAGAGAAAAATGTCAGCTATGTTAAGTTTTTGCTCCACTAAACTGATTTTGCACATGAACAAACGCTTGATAAATCTAGTATTCTGACTAGCGCAATGGAGAACTGGCTTTAAACTGCTATAAGACCTAGCGAGAGCGTTATATAAGGATATACCAGGGTTCACGAGGTGGACATAGTTCCCAGAAAATGTCAGGCACGAGTAAGAAGGTGTGGGAGAGTGTTACCAGCTCAGTGCCTCACCATGGTGAATGATGCACTGGTCCAAAAGCTTCTGCATGATCTTAATGGCCGTCTCTCTGTCTGTGGCCTCTTTGTGCTCAATCAGCCAATCACAGAGTTCTTTGCCCACGAAACAGTTTGGGTAGGTCCGCAAGTGGTGTCTCCGGTCTTTGATCACTTTCGCTTCATGGAGGCGTAACCTGGGAAACGGCAAAGAGGCAGATTTATAACATGGCTTTACTTACATTGTTTAAAATCCCTGTCTTTATTTTACGTTGTTTCTGATAGGCACAGCTAAATAATTACAGAGGTAATAACAATGGCTGCAAAATTAATCAAATCAAAATTGCAATTTTCAGTGGATGCATTTAGGAAAAAAGTGTTTTAAAGTATAACCATTTCAATCAGAAACAATAAAATATGTGATTGTCTGCATTAAAACAAGTTGAATTCTGTAGGTTATCAATTTGTCAGATCATTATAATAATGCATTTTGACGATTCTCTTAAACAAGATAAAATGTGAACACTAAACTAAGGTTCTGCAATTAATTGAAAAAAATAGAGATCGAGAATCAGTAATGTTGAACCGTCAATTATTTGATTATGGGTTTCAAATGGAAAGATTGACAACTAAAAGCATGCTTTGGCGCAAAAATCTTATTTGAGGCAGAATATACAACGAGATCGCTCAATATGAGGTTATTAAACTTAAATTGCAAATCAAGTAGATTTTCCCCCCAAATTGTGAGACCCTGAAAGTAACTAATTACAAATGCATGTTACTTAAGAGATTTAAATGTGTAAAAGTATAATCTTACTTTTACTTTTAATCATACGTGTACTTATGAGTACACGCACACATGGCCCTCCACATGTTTTAATCTGGCCCCCGGGAAGTTTTTCTACTCTTAACACTGCAAAGCCTTATTATCTAGTCCAGGCTAAAACTACTAGAATTTACAATTCAGAATATTCATCGTAATTTTAGTCAGATTTGAATAAAATTACTAATATCTGGCAGCATATTTACTTGTTTCAAGACATTTCTGACTGTTTTAAATCTATTTAAACATGACAGAAACACCTTGAAGCAAGCTAAATAAGTCCATCAACTAAAAACATCTTAACCAGAAAAAATAAAGCTTAAAATCCAGATTTCAAAACTTTTAGCAAATCTAGAATTAATTTTTTTGCGGTGTATATTTCTTTTATTTGATTGACTTGTCTATGGAGCATGGGTTTGCACTTGTGTTCGTATATACACAATGAATAGACACAACTAATAGATATGTAGATTTTAATACAAAATGTGCTTGCAATAATAACAGACTCTATGTCAATAATTGTGGTCCGGCCATTTGTCACAAGTCTGGATTCGAATACGTCCCTCAGGGAAAAGGAATTACCCACTCCTGTTCTAAGCTAAAAAGGGAACATTTGCCTGCCTTGATTGCTCATAAGTTAAACAATAAATTGATTGTTATTTCAGTTCAGTTCATTGTAAGTTTTGAACAAAAAACGTTATGATATTCTACTAAAACAAAGAAATTGAGAACATTTTGGTGATATAACTGTGTTTTAGTTCAGATATTGAGCAGTCTCTCTACCACAGTATAAATAGTAGCGACATAGTTTGGGAGTTCATTTCTGGTCAAACATGTCATTGACTAAAAGAGTGACACTATCTGGTCACAGCACACGACGAGTCACAAGACCAGACATGGGACGACAACAGGAGTTTGTATTATCAAGCACAAGCCATTAACTCAACTGGAAACTGATAAAAGATTCAAGTGTTTGGCTATTTTTGTCCTCAACGTTGTTATTTTGTTGGTGTCAACTGTGAAATAAACATACTACTGTTTTGTAATGAGAAAAGGAAAATGTTGATTCATAAACCTTCTCTTTAGAATCAAATGTATGATCAAATCTCATTATTGAACTATGGTTAATACAAAACCCTTAAACAGTATTCATAGTTTAGTTTAACTGAATGATAGACACAATACAAGTTTGTGCAAGTGATAGTGTGGTTAGTTTATCAGAGACTGGTTTAACACAACAACGTAGATTAATCCATAGGTTGAAAATTGATTATTTTTCCAAGGCACACAAGATGGGAATCACTGAGATGGACTACATTCTTCACTACAACATAGTTAACATTATTATATTATTTTACTGGGAATTTCACTTATTTTTCTTATAGTTTGCATTTTTTGGACTTGGTAAGTAAGTTTGACAAAGTAATTCCACAACTTTTGTCTAGTAACCACATCGTAAACAAGTTATTTGCCCTGAACACACCTTCATTTTGTTACATGATTGTTAAATTGTCAAAAAACTGCTGTAAATTGTTAAGTATTTTTGAAGGACTGTTGCTTTTTGATAACGTACATCTAGATATTAAAACTCAGCTATGTTTTTTTATAATGTTCAACTTGTATTTGTTCATTTTACTTCACAAACAGCAACTTGACTGACGTAAAACAATGATAAATATTTACCACGACTTGGACCGCCCACCAAATAAAGTCTTAAGTAGAAAAACAAGAACACTTTGTCATAAGCACTTTGTTTTTGTCACACAAACATCGTCATGGTGACAGGCACAGGACATGAACAGAAGCAGAGATCCACCAGAGCAGCGACCACAAACTAATAACAATTGACTTTAGAGGAGCAGTCTTCACTTCCTCAGCAGCAGGAGATCACTTCAGCTAATCAAAGTGTTCAAAGTGTTATTTTACACTGGTCTCGATGCGACTGGTGATGCTGAGCTTTTAATCAATGTCAAGAGTCCACCAATATCCAACAAGTGTTTTAAAATAGGGTTAATATACATCTGTTCATGCCTAGATACTTAGATTAAGACTTAATTCTTAATGTACGAACAGTTTATTCAGAAGGATTCATACATGTACTACTTAATTGACAATCCAACTTTAAATCTTAATCTTCACTCTTAAACTGACTATTTATTACTAGCTTAAAACATTTTTTCAATCATTACTTCATCATTAGTTTATGTGAATTAAGTCTTAATTAAGCTTCTTTAAGGCTAATTACAGTGTAGTTAAAGCTAATATATTAGATCCAGAAGTTAGGGCTGCAACTAATGATCTTTTTGGTAATCGAATAGTTGAGCGATTATTCTTTTGATTAATCAATTAGCTCCCTAGAACGCAAAAGGCAAATTTCAATTCCGACAAAGCCTAAAACCAAATTAGACCATGAGTTTGTAATTGACTGAATTAGGTTTTTTACTGACCTAAAAAATATTTGCCAATGGAACCATCATAAAACTTTATTGCTTTGCAAAAAAAGAGAACTAAGCAAAAAGTCATTTCTCTCATTTGAAAATAGCAAAAACTACTGTTTTGAGATAGTCACGTAAAATATATAGTTTTGTTTTTTTTGTGGTCAATTTCATTTGTAGAATTTTCAGACTCTACAAATGATTTAGTCACATTTACTCAAATCAAGATGCAATTTATGTATATTGGTAAAACTGGGTTTATTTGTTTTTCTAATAAAATAGGTCAATTTACACTTTTTCTATGTTATTGCTGCCCAATTGGAATCATAAAACGTATTTTTTTAGTTCAAGCATGTTTGGAAACCTATAAAAGACCAGTTAACGATTATGTGATTACTAATTATAATTAATTCAATAACTGATTAGTTGAGATTGATCGATTAACTTGTATTAATTGCCCATAGTGTATCATAAAGTGGAACCAAAACAAGTTCACCTAATTGAAAACACAAAAATAAGCATTCATACCAAATGCCTCATGGTAAATCTCAACAGAGATAAGAGGAAATCAAATGAATGAATCACAGAGAGATTATAGTCTGTTATGACTTGCCCGGAAAACCACTTTCAGAAGATTAAACATTGATAAGAAGTTCGAGAATTGTTTTATATGTGTTCTAAGTATATGACCTGCACCATATTTGATATTACTGTACCTCAGCTGCTCCCCAGTGACCAGCACCTCTGCCAGACGCTCCAGCTCTGCAGCCTTCTTCTGCATGGTGTTCCCAATGCCGGTCCATCTCACTGCTGACACAAGAGTTCTTACTGCCCCACACAAAAGACTCTAAATATGTACAGTGAATGCATCCAGAGAGAGGTGCAGCAGCATGCCAACAACTGTAGCAGACAGACACACCATGCAACACAAACAAAGCCAAGCATGCAGCTCGTGTGTGCATGCAGAAACAGGTCTGTGTCCAGGACTTACCCTTCAAGCACCATTGGAATGCTTAGAAATGTGAAGCAAAGAGTATCCCAGAACAGTCAGGGGTGGTGTGACAGCCCCTCAGTGGTGCCAACAACAACAGGACCCACACAACAGAAAACTAAAGCGTCACCTCGCCTTTGTAGTTTGTAAACATAGCTGCACGCGCCCTGCACAAATCCATGGATCCCGTGGCTGTGGAGCTGTTATAAAACGGTGGTCTCTCTGTGGGGTGGGCAGCCTGCTTGGTCTGACACAACAACACGTTTCTCTCCACGGCGCAGGCTGCAGCCACTGCCCATCCACGCGAGCCACGCTACCCCCGCAAAGGGAGGACGGGGCTGACGTAATTGGGGGAGTAAACCTGAGGGGCGTGCTCAAGAAGAAGCAAAAATAACACAACTTTTAGCTTTAAATTATTTGGTTCAGCTGCAAACACAAGTACATATGACAACATAACAGATCTAGTAAAATCTCAAATAGCCTTCAAGTTGAGTCATTTCGAGTTTGTAACATTTTTCCGGAGATAAAGGCAGTGTTTTTCCAGGTCAGTAGCGCTGTAGAGAAGCAGGGTTGCCAGATTATCAGACAGCAACACGCGATCTAGCCCAAAACTTTCAACTCCAGTCCACCAAATACAAGTCAATAAATAGGATAATAAGCCATTCGTAAAATGTTGTGCCACCCCAGAACGAATTTAATGAGATGCATATGTCACATAATGAAAGGTAAAAACTAAAAATATGCTAATAATTCATACTTCAGGGGAATAATTTTGTGACTCAAACTTAAAAACGCTAAAAACATCGATTTGAATGCAAGAAGCAAGCCCAACAAAACACAAACTACGAATTATAACATAAAAACCTGCAAAAAAAGAGCCTCATTATTTCCAAATTGTAGCGTGAATATTTTAGTGAATCAAACCTGAAAACGGCCAAATTCATTTCTTGTCTGACGTGAAAGTGCCACCAAGTGCAAGCCCAAAACATCGCAAACCAGGACAGAGAAAATGCATTATCGACTTTCAAGATTAGAAGCCCTAAGTCGCTTAAAAAAGGCTAGCTTTGCAACTTTGCTGTAGAACGAGAATCTGTCGCCTTATGCTGTGGCGACATCTGCTGATGAATTTGGTATTACATTAACGGTCACCACATATTTCTGCGCCGCGTTTAAACGATCGGTTAAATTGTGTTTTTTCCCTCTATTTCATTCTCGTTGTGATGCGTTCAATGAAAACTTAAAAAAATAAACATTTTAAAAAACACCGGACAAAGCATCTACAAATAAGTAACTGACTCCAGCTACTTCAACGGGCCAGTGGCGCAATGGATAACGCGTCTGACTACGGATCAGAAGATTCTAGGTTCGACTCCTGGCTGGCTCGAATTTTCTTTTTTATTCATAAGAATTAACTTCTGTCGAGTCATCAATTTTCGGACCGCATTTTAAAGTCCCATTGGGAAAATCGAAAGTGAAACCAGAAAAAATAACGGGGTACATTTTCTACAAGTTTTTTTAAGCCGTAGAAACGGGTTCACGCTGTGTGGTTTGTTGTGTGTAAAATAGACTGTTTAGGTAAGATATTTTTGTATTTAGACACAATACAGTGCAAATATATATTACTTTAATCCATTAATTAGTTTGTTAGCATCTTTTAGCACTAGCCATAGCATTGCATGTGGAGGCGATTTGCTGAGCTCTCCACTTGATGATTTGCAGACGTGGTTCAGAGTAAGCAAAAATTGCAAGTGTACAAAGTTTGGCTACTTCCAAATAATATTGCTTAAGTAAAAGTAAAACGTTGTGGTTCAATAAATAAAAAAATAAACAGAAATAGTAAACGTGAAATAGTAACTTATTTAGAGATGCTCAAAATATTCTTTCTCTTTTCAGCGAATAGAGAAATGTGCAAAATAAAAGCATATGAATGAGCAGTGCATTGCCAGCCTGCATTTTTGTCATTGTATTACTTCAAACATGAATATTTAATGAAAGGTATTGCTAAGAACAACTCTTAAAAATCACAATTTCTGTAAAAAGTTACTCCGGTAAATGTAGTACTACCCACCTCTCTTGATTTGATAGAGAAAGTAAAACAAATTGATTTTGTACTGTAATACATTTATTAAATATTTTCTTGACAATCACCAAAGACATTATGCTTGTTTGTCTCCTATGATTTCTAAATTGCAAGAACAAGCTGTAAAGGATCAGCCAATGATTATAACAAACGACCACAAAGTTTATCAAAAAAAATAAAAGACAAGAATGCATAAATAAAATATTAATTGATCTGCACACAAACAAAAGCAGAAACAATGTTGTAAGTGCTAATCACACCATTGGCTTGTAAAAGATAAAACTGCATGAGCTTCTGTCAATACTTAACAAATGTTGTGCTTTTTATTGCTTTACGGCTTCAGAAAATATGCACGGAACTAGATTTTTAATATTTTTATCTGATGTGTGCTATTCTGCCAAAAAACAAAGCCTGAATCACACTTAAAAGGCACATTTTGAAGGATTCTTGTGAAATAGTTTGTCAAGGCAGCTTTGGTGTATAGTGGAAAACTTCATTATGACAGATAAGAATAAAAATACATAACCTTCCAGGGCAAGTCTACTTCATTAACATTAAAACACAGTGCTTTTTGTATTGAACTCCACGTATTGCCATCATAAAGTATTTTTTTTTTATTTGTCCACGTGCGCTTCAGTAGCACCAACAGTCCACCAGATGTAGCTCTTCCTCCACTGTGGCGTTAGTAGGAGACAGAGGGGACAGAAGAGGGGCCATTGTGCTCCAAATGCTTCAGATGACACGAGTGGCACAGGAGGTGGCCAT
This sequence comes from Mugilogobius chulae, assembly GCA_038363315.1. Classification (NCBI taxonomy): domain Eukaryota; kingdom Metazoa; phylum Chordata; class Actinopteri; order Gobiiformes; family Gobiidae; genus Mugilogobius; species Mugilogobius chulae. The sequence continues at coordinate 38,203,404 of CM076413.1, forward strand.
TCAAAGGGTAACAGCGATGACCCTCCTCATCATTCAGCTCCATTTTGCAGTCCTAAATATGGAGGAGAGACATTACACTGGGCCCAGTAAGTGTCATCACAGTGTTTTTGAGCAGCCTATTATACAATGTTCTGATTATTGTAGGCCAGCGGTGGAAGGTTTGAGCACAAAAGTAAAAATACTGGACTGACAAGTAAAGAAAAATACTTCACTGTAGAGCTGCAACAATCAATATTCTTAGTTGTTTAGAAAGCAAAAGTCACAAACAGTCACAACAATCAAACACAGAATGTACATAGTTTTCTTCGCTCATCATCATCATCATTGATGTTTAAGCCCATATGACAGATTAACACATTTTTCTAATTTTGACTTAGTTTGGTGTGTTAGTCTTTGTGGTAAATATTTATCATAGTTTTCAGCTGTTAAGTTGCAATTTATGAAGAGATTGACAAACAAAAGGTAAAAATTAGAGGAAGTAATCTGATTCTATAACAGAATCCCTCCACATATGTTATCAATAAGCGACAAAATGCAAAGACATTATACACACAATTAACACTTTTTACTGGGAGTTTAAGCAATAATTTAACACAGTTAAAGTCTTATAAGTTATAATACTTTGTCACGTTGTCACTTCTGGGTTAGTTATGTTGATTTTGGCCCAGATTTACAATGTGGTTGCTAGGCAACATTTGTAGATTCCCCTCCACATATGTCATATTTACTGGACAAAAGACAATAATAAACTTCCTAAAAGCAACCATTCATTCATTCATTCATTCATTTTCTACCGCTTAATCCCGTTAGGGGTCGCGGGTGACTGGAGCCTATCCCAGTGACTTTGGGCCTTAGGCGGGAACACCCTGGACAGTGGCCAACTTGCCGCAGGGTTAGAGACAGACAATCAGTCACTCTCTCATTCATTCACTAAGGGAAATTTACAGAGCGTTAATGATTATTCGATTACTAAAATCGTTGATGATTATTTCAGTAAATGATTAGTAGCGATTAATCGATTAACATGTTGCAGTCCTTCTTTACTGTAAAGTTTAAGTTGAGAGTGAGACCACATAAAATGACCGTTATGATATAATTCTGACTAAAGATTTTGAGTTAAGGATGATTTTTTGGCAAAAAAAAAAAAAAAAGACTATATATTTGTAGTTATCAGATCAGTTGCTTTCGTTAAACAAAAATCTGCATAATTCTCAAGATTCTTCATTAGAGATTCACAAAATCTAGGTAAAGCATCTGGACTTTACTAGAGATGCGCCATCCATTAAATTTTTTTTTTTTTTTAGTTCTTTGTTATTTTATTTTTCTTGGGTTTAGTGCATAGTTTAAATTATAACAACTCATGAAAATTACATTAACAAATCTAAATAACAAATAGAAAATTAATAATAAATAGCTAGAAAAATAAAAAAAGATGTAATAATTCAGATATTAATTTTTCCAGTTATTCCAACATAAAAAAAAACAACACGCTATTAACACAACTTAAAAAACAATGTGCGTACGCATATACATATCCATTAAATTTTGCTGGATCGGTATTCTATAATATCAGTTCAGTCAAAATCTTGGTTGTGTTTTAATTCAACTCAATGAGATTTATTTAGTGGCTGATGTTGATCCAGAATGATATAATTGAATATGATAATATATATATATATATATATATAATATATAATATATATATAAAATATATATATATATATATATATATATATATATATATATATATAATTTTAGATAATATCGTGAATGTTGTTTTGAAGGTGTGCAAAAATTGAATATTAAAAAAAATCATAGTACATAAAAATTAAATAAGTAATGCTGTACTTTCTTGTGCATAATTTCTACATTGATCAATTCAAAGAGCTTTATAAAACAGGAAAATTTGTAATGGGAGACGCTGCACTTTAGTGATTATTTGGACAAATATTTGTTTGATAATTAAACACACTAGAAAAAAAACGACCTTTTTAAATGAGAAAATAACTATAGGTGCCTACATGTTTTGAGTAGATTTTGATTGGTTTGAACCTGATTGCCACCAGAACAGAAGTATAAAATATCTAATTTACATTAATTTTAAATAGTGAAAAAAAATCTTGTGTTCTTGAGATAAAAACTAAATTTTACTAATTCTTCTTTACTCAAACATGCTTAAATCACAATAAACACTACATCATTCAATCAATTTTAAACTTATAAGAATATTTAGGGCTGTAGTTTTTCCACTGAAACTAATTTGATCACAGATTTGAACACATTTATCTTAAACTGACAGAATATCGTCCAATTATTGTTATCGAGATTCACCAAAAATTGATCGTCAGAAAGTAATGTTTGTCTATATCACCAAGCCCTGTTCTTAAGGTTTGAACTCGTATTCACATAAAGTTGTTAAATTGCTACTTGCACAATAAATAACATTTACATAACACAATGGGCCTCAATTATCAACCCAGGTGCTAAAATGCTGGCATAAACTGAATGAAATGCATATTTGAGGAAAAAATAAAAACTTCTTCCACCAGTGTTGTTGCCCGATTTACCTCTCAGATCTTTAAATTAAAATAAAGACAAATAAAGTTTTACCTCACAGTGATAACACTCCACATGATAATCATTGTCCATAGATACGACTCGAATAGTTTCATCTGAGCCCTGCAAAACACATTCAACAATATATTTTTTAATCATTGTACACCTTAAAACAATAATATTCTATAAATAGTCTAAATGTGTGCACAAATAGCTAAATGAGTAATTGTTGGTCCAGATTCAAGTGTCTTACCTCTGAGGGAAGGATAGGCTGGTTACAAGCAGCACACTTTGGAGCCAGGACTCTGTAAAATAATGACATAATGCAGTGAGAAGTCATTCAGTTGTTACATTTATTAGACAGATGTAAGTAAATGCACAAAGCACCTAAAAATCAGACACACACTGTAATGTCTTCTGTATTTTTTCTGTCTGTTTTCAAGTCTTGAGGAGGTTTGCCAGGTTTGCAGATGTGCTGGCTTTCCCTCAAAAATGTGACTCTCTTACTTTAAAAAGTACAAAAGGGGGGTAGCTGTATTTATTCTCGCCGGGCAGTTGTGTGCAGCTGGAGGGCACCTGGAGCTCGGAGCGGATAACAAAAGGCCTTTGAGTGCGGACAGGCAACACGTAGCTTTCTTCACAATAAGTCTGATTGAATCTGTGGGATCATTTTAAAGGGCCATGTGCTACTTTTTGTACATAACGTCCCGACAGTAGAGCTGTGACTGATCTCATTATTGTTTGAGTTATAGAGCCGAAGAACACTGGGAAAATGTTCTTTGACAGTGATGACATCCAGACCTACAGTAAATCCCACAAGAATAAAACGAGATGCAACTGGACTTGATTAGAAAATTAGAAAACCGACCAATCAGGGCTTTTGTTGGTGACTGAGACTCGCAAACATCAGCTTTTAAACTAAGGCCAGCTGTGTCTAGTTTTATTCTTGTTGTGTACACAGTCTTTATGGTAGCAATTCATGTTTTTAGATTCAGAGCACATTTTAACCACGTCAGGGAGCATTAACACGCAGTAGTTTACATGATGGAGAGAGAGAGGACTATAATCTCAACGGATTTTATTGTATTATAAACTTACGCTAGCAGTCGACTAGTCACCATTAGTCGATTAAGTCTTGACAAAAAATGCAAGCTCTATTGAAGTGTAGAGGGAAAATGTAATAGTATTTTGACTGCAGTTGTAAGATATTCAGTTCACAGTGCAGATTTTGAACAGAAGCTTTAACACTTGAGGAGACAAAAATATGTGCTGCTAATTTAAAACATGAATCAGAGGCATTTTATAACACATAGCAGATCTTACGCAGCAAGACCCAATGAAGATATTTCTTTGGCTGCAGACCACATTATATTACTTAAATCTGCACTAAGTAACGTTTCTCCCTGGAATATTAAATTATTTGGTATTCAAATAACACTGTACAGTCATAAAGTAGTTTTATTACTATTTTCAGGCAGAAAGATTCTATCCTGGTTTGAAGTCATGATAACAGTCTAGTGTTCTAGAGGGATTTTCGGTCGACGTCACTTTCTGCCTTACTGTGCATGCGTTTTACAAAAAGAGCAGCTCTCCGTCTGTTTACATGGGGAAACTTTTTTGAATAAAACAACAAAACGGGGCGATAGCTATCTGTTTTAATCAGGCATGAACCGGTCTGACAGACGTCTGTCTCCTGAAGACAGTGAATTTCTGGCTGTTTTTTCACTCACTTGAATGTTTCATTTAAGGATTGTATTGTTGAATTTTATTCACAAATGTTGATTTAGCAACATAACTTTTGTTTGGGCACAGTGATAAGCTCTTGTAGTTACTGAAAACTGAGCTTTTTCAACTTGTTTCCACTGCTTGTGTCTATGAGCGGCAGCTCTCTCTGGAAGCAGGGTGCGCGTGCATCGCCCGTGTTGATAAACAAAAAGTTCCTCTATTGAAACAGTATAATTTAAATCTAAATATTATACTTTTTGTATACCTAGTAGGGAGTAAGGTCCTTGTCATCCCCATTCAGAGTCAGTTGCCGAAATTTAGTCAATCATGCTAGTTGTTGGCTTGAATATATTTTTCTTACTTAAACTGCCTGAAACGGCTAAAATTTTTTCTGTCGTAACTTTAGATCGCCGATCTCATGAAATAAAAAGGTTTGCCAAGAAGGTTTCGTAACGTTTGCTCTCGATAAAGTCACGTGAAATCTGCTGCTTTCTACACTCATAAAAAACATTCAATTATGCACACCGATATCAGTAACCTCAAAGTTTCAATGCTCCGAGCTGTTTGAAGAAGTTTAACAGTTGACTATTGTGTTTTCACAAATGTTAAGCTCATATTTCACTTAAAATAAGCACGTTTCAAAAGTTAATGATAAATATAGCATATTCTATGTTGTTTGTCCCCGTAGGTGTTGCTGTAGTCTAAAAAACTAAAAAACATGTCCATTAATGCCTCCCCTGACCCTTCCCCAGGGCTCCCCTGCAAAAGAGATTCTTAATCTCAGTGGGACTTCCCTGGTTAAATAAAGGTCAATTAAACACTAACGTCAGTGCACTTGAGCTGACTCTGTTTGGGGAATGACAGTCCTCACTATACTTTTAAATCAAGGAGAGATTGCCTAAATATATACAGCACTGCAAAAATACACCTTCATAAAGCTAAAGAAAATAAGCTTGTTTTAGGTGAAAATTTATCGGAATCAAATAAAAACAAGATTTCTAGGATAATTTTAAGACAAAAGAATAAAATAAAGCATAACATACAAATAAAAAAGTAATCATTTGTTTCGCTTTTTTTTTTTCTTGAATTATGCTTAATCATCAGACAGCTTTATTAAGCCTATAGAAATATACTAAAACAGAAATTTGGTCTTGTCAAAGATAATACATCTAAGCATTTTTTAGCAAATTTACAGTAAGTTAGTTCCTGAAGCCGGAAATGCTTTCCACCTGAAAAGTTACACAGTGGACCTTTAAATAACAGCAAGCCTTTACTGTTTGCTAACTGTGGGCATTCCAGTTGTGATTTTTACTAAACGGCCGTCCAAGTGTAAATTATTAACCGGAAAAGCACACGTCTTCAATCTTTCTCTCAGACTGGCTCTATATTAGTTCAGAGCAAACAGAGGATCCCAGTGTCAACAGCCCGGTGTGAGGGTCCTCTCCTGGGACGCCCCTCCTCATCTCCCACACTGCACTTCTCATGTGTCGGCTACACGTGGCAACTCAGACAACCCCAAACCAACCTGATCTGAGCCGAGCCAAGCAGGGGAACGTTCAGAGGACAGATTCAATGTGGAAGATGAGACCCAGACTATTTTAACAGTGTCATGCCAAACTACGCTAAAACTAACTATAAACACACAGCATTGGTGGGATGTGTTTGTGCACTGAAACACGTAAACCATGCGTAATAAGAGATTTGGAGAACATTTTCTATATGATAGCTGTAAATAATCATGAGAATTAATAAATAATACTAATAAATTCTTTGTGGTCATAAACCTGACTGTTAAGTACTTTATCTAAATATGTTTTGGTCAGATTACCTTCGAGGAAAGTTGGATTTTATAAAAAACAGTGTTTCCAATAATTAAAGAAAAAAACACAGTCTAGTTTTTGCCCCCATAGTCTAAAAACAACCTGACAATAAACTGGTGTTGAAACAAATGATACTTTATAATTGTAGCATTGTAATCAACATACACGGACAATTATACTTAATATATAATGAATAAAATAAAATACATAAAAGAGAGAAATAATCATCTAATTAATAATATGAAAGAAGAATTTCATCATTATTCAGTGATTTAAAATATGTTGATACTGAGACATCTCTATTCACAAAAAATATAAAAGGCTTGTGTTTCAACAAATGCTAACAGTATTTTAGGCTTGAAATTTATTGAATGTACGTTTTTCTTGTTGTGTCATAACCTTAGAGGGTCAAACTTAAACAGTTTATCTTGTTTGTGTGTGGAAATGTCTAAAATATGTATAATTTCTTTGGTTTACTGAATAGCTTTTGTTTACCGTTGCTATGGTAGTCACTACAGAGCAGTGATTCAGAATGTGATTCAAGAGCTGCCGGAACTACTTGTGCGTTTAACAGTTTAATGCATTGAAATTCTTATTGAGCAGCTTTCATTATACACAAACTTAACAGTTAAAATGCCACGAATGAACTGCTGTTCATTCACTGCAGATCATATTTTAACAATACTGCACATTTAGAACGGGGTTTACTGAGGTTACATGTCAGTATTAGGTTTGTTATGACAGGGGTGCACTATTTTCTGTAGCCATAAATGACAGACATACCTGTGATAGTCTTTGACACAGTAGATCTTGTTCTCAGTGTCCACAGTGAAAGGCACTCCGTCCAGACTCTCGTTACAGATAATACAGCGGAAACATCCAGGGTGGTAGGACTTCCCCAGAGCCTGCAGGATCTGTCAACATAAACAATCGGTTAGCTAAGCGATAATCAATTTAAGATCTAGTGATACACAACAAGCAAACAACAAAAAATCTTCAAGTGCATATGACAGGTTGGACCATATTTTCAATAAAACACAGTGAACATGATTATACTTAAGATTTCACCAAACAAATGGCTTGTTTTCACCTAGACTGGCTATTTTTATGACTTTTGTAGTTGTATTATGTAGAGGTAAGTGTCGCCTAGCAACCGCATTGTAAATGTGAGCCAAACTCACATAAAGGACACAGATGTTTTGATTAGTCAAGTTATAATATTTTGTATCACTTAAACTGTGTTAATTGATTATTTAAACTCCAAGGAAACTGTGTCAGTTGTGTAAATTATGTTTGTATTTTGCCGCTTTTTGACGACACTTGAAGGGATTTTTAGTACTTCATGTAATTTTCAACTTTTCTTTGTCAATTTCTTCATAATTTGCAATTTGTATGTAATATAGTCCAAAGAAATATGGCATTCTATTCGTAAAAACTGCAAAGGGCAAAAGCTAAGTTTATACAAAGATGACGATTACACATTTTTGATATCTTCTTTCGTTTTTGAACAATGTTGATCTGAATAAAAATGACCTAAGAAATATGGGGTAGATGATTTTTACACTGCAAACACAATTTAAGTTTTAATTCTGAAAATTTCTTCTTCTCCTAAACCTTTTGACACATGGTTAATATCAGCATGTATTCATTTTGGTTGCCATTATGTCTTAAAAACCCTATTTGTGTGTCCTATAGAGTTATTATCATCATGTTTTAAAACCTCAGTTATGAGTCACAGTCCTGAATAGAAAGGTTGAATCGTTCAGGAAAGACAAACTCTAGGGCAAATGTTAATATCAAACCGCACAGCAAATGTCAACCACCAAAAAAATCAGGAGATGGGACAAAAATAGACATTTCTTTGCTGCCACATAACAAATAATCTGATTTTGTAACTCATTTGCAGGATTAAGAACTGATTGCAAATGCATGTGTGAAACCGAATAGTGGTCTTGAGTCTTTATCCAGATGTAGCCACCGAAAGCCACAGCGGAGCAAGTCAGGATTTCCACGCACACACGGCAGACACACAACAAGCTACACACTGGCTACACACTCATAAATCCGCAGAGGTTACTGGCACTCACCATGTCCATGATCAGATGTCCACAGGCGTTGCACTTGTCTGCAGACTGCTGGAAGCCCGAATACTTCAACAGACAGAACACCACAGCCATGTCATTTTAATGCATTTTATAACTCTGACACCGAAAATCAATAAGACGCTTTAGGAGCAACGAAAAAACCACAATTTGATTTCATAGCGCTGCAGCCGTTTCCTCTTTTTGAATGCAGAAAGTAAGGTTTTCTATGGTGACATTTGAATAGTTAATTGTCCTTTTAAGCCGTGAAATGAAAAGGGCAAACGGACAAAAGAATGGACAAGAAGAGTGTTCAAAAAAGGGATCAAATTAAGTCTGAATTTGGAATCAAAAAATAACCTATTCAGAACTTTATGTTATACTGTTTTAAATGTGTTTTGTATAGGATAATAATAATATGTGTTTGTGTCCCTATCGAGAGTTCAAAATAGCCCCACTGAGCAATTTAACCAAAAAGACTGAATTTGAGTTGTGTCAAAGTTTGCAAATGACTGTGCACAAACAGTCAATTAGCTTGTTTATTTTCATAAATGCTAACATCTTGTCGACATGTTCATTTCCTGATTAAATCATTTTTATGAGATTTTCACTACTTCAGTTCAGTCTAAAATGAAGAAATACTGTAAGATCCAGGGGTGAACATGTTAAAGACTTTACAAATCAGGAGAAATCTTCACTAAAAGACCAAAGTGTGTTTATAAAAGGATGTGTTCGTGTGCTAATGCTAATGCTAAAGCTTGACAATATGAAACAAAACAGCTTACATGCACACAGTCAATTATTATAATTTTGTTTGTTTGTTTTTTTATTCAAGAACGCCACAAAGAAATCTGTAACAAAAAAGATTCATTTTGTTTTCAAAAATAAAACAAAATTTTATCAAAAATCACAATCGATCAATTTTTTTGTCCAGATCTTCAAATTCTAAAGTGAAAGAATAAACCATTTGACAATCTTTATACATACAGAGTTGAACTTTGGTCAATTAATTGATCGATGGCAAATTAGACAATTTGTATTAGTTGACAAAAGAAGTAACTTAGTTGGAAATTTAGGACTGAATCATCTGCCTTTTTACATACACACATTTACTGTTCATTTTTTGTGTAAATAGTTGCTGTTGCATCAATTTATTTAGTATTTTTGAGGACAGTTTGGGTCAGATATATGGTCAGACAAAACATACTTTCAGAGCTTTAATCCATTATTGTACAAATCTCCACCACATTATAATGTTTTCTCATCAAACTTACCTTCATATAAGGATGTCCCTCTCAAAATGTCCTCAATGCATGTTTTTTTAAAGGCTCAACTGTCTACATTTTGTTAAAATTTGCCTTAATACAAACCAAAAGCTTGTAATGAACAGACATCCTGATCTGAATGATCCATTGCACAATCTTTAACTTGTATGTGCAGGTGATAATACAATGAGTGAAACGGTCAATGTGATAATTTACAGGTACATTTATTTCCCGGCGTGATGTGTGTTCCTTCATAAACCATAGCAAAGCATCATCTCTTGTTTCCGAGCTCCTTTCAGTGCCACCCAGGGGAGGAAACCGATATGAATGGGCTTCATAAGACGCTGAAAACGGGTCAAAGGGTCATACACCCTGACCTAAATTACATTTGGACCTCCAGATGTCAAGTTTAGGCAATTTAAAGGGCGGAAAATGACAAGTTGAGATACAAAACAGATTTAGCACAAGGTGTGTTACATAACGTGAGGCAGAAGTAGAAAGAAATGGGTTTCGTTTTCAATTTAAAGAGACAAAAACATTACATAGACTTACCAAAAAGTCCTCTTCACAGAAAACCTTTCCTCCAACATAGTAGAAAGCTTTACCACGCAACCTTCGACCTACAAAACACAAAATAACAACATGATGAAAAGTCAAATGTGTTATTTAAATATACATTAGAATTAAAGGTGCACAGGGTAACTTTTCTGACAGAGGACCAGCTTTCTGCTCGTTTCCATGAATATATAACTGGTTCAGCCTAATCTATCTCCATGGAAACGGGAAAAGACTACACAGAGATGGGTCAAATGAGCTGTGGACGTTTGACCTCATATGCAGTAAAAATGTATTTTCAACTATAAAATGACACTTTTAACTGTAACATACAAAGTTTTTACGAGTCTAAAGCCATACTGTGGAACATTCTAAACAAAATGATGACGAGACAAGCAGATGGCAGACTTTAAACCAAAAAAGTTACATTAACGACACCATGTAACTTTCCTGGGTAGAAAATCAAATGCATAATCTCACTGAATAAGAAGGTCAAACATTAGTTTATAATTCTTCATCAATATACATGAGCGTTATTAAAATAACTGCTAAAAGGACAAGATTTCCATGGAAACAAGCACAAAGCCCTCCTCTAGTACAGATTTTAGGGAGATGCAAGCCTGTGCAGAAAGAATCTACATTAAAAAAAACGCTCTAAAAATGTTTCATGGTGTATGTTTAATGCAACTTGTTTGTAAAGTTTGTATTTTCCAACCAAAACTGTCACTTTGAGACAAAATCAGACCATTGCACATAGAGCTCGGCGATATAGAAAGATTTATATCTCGATCATTTGTTTTCGGTATTTGCATGATATTCTGTCACGTGTCTTTCAAAAAATCTCTTGAGGCTTAGTTATGAAACAATTTTAAATTTTGCCAAATATTCACACTTGAACAAACAAACAAAAAAAAATCTTAAATAAGTGAAACAGTGTTTGAAATAAGTATTTTTATTTTTTGTTTTTTTGACTGCCCTAAAATGAAACAAACATAACTAAAAATTGAGAATTAAAAAACTATACTGTTCTATTAGCAGATCAACAAAAACAACTCCGAATTTAGATAAATGTTCAATTATTTTTACTGCACAATAGACTCAATATTACATTTTTGCATATTTTGAAACTAAAATTTATGACATGATCTAAAATTCAATACATTGTTTTGATTGGTCGCACCTGGGTGGTCCACTCTAGTTTCACTTTACTGTCTGTAAAAATACATTCTCAAGCCATAACTGCAGCCAAAAATAAATGCACATAACTACTAAACATAACATACATAAAATACTGCTACTGAAATATGTGCAAAGATGTAACACATTTGTGCCTTTAAGAAATCTACAGGGCCAGACTTTTCCGTCTCTAAAGCAGCTCTTACTCATAATGACCATGAAGATTAATAGCGTCCATTGGAAGGTAATGAAGATTCTTGCAATATTAATTATGTCCTGCAAATACACCAGCTCAGCCCGTGTAAGACCAGATTCTCCATATAACACTGTCCTAAAGAACCAGGATCACATCTGGACAAAACACACAGCGGGAAATTGGTGATTTAATCCAATTATAAGACAGGTGCAGCGAATTAAACTACCTGCTCTATTAGATTTCACGGCCACGTCAGGCTCGCTGCTTCGTACATGTTTTTTCCACGCGGTTTCCCTGTTTCCGGGACTGTCTGCGATTGTTTATGCTCTTGAGTTGGCGTTTTGACACGAATGCAACACACACTAATGTACAGAAATGCATTGTGGACTTTATGTAACTCTGCTAGCTCAGGTCCCACAGGAAGAGGGAACATTCCAGGCATTTTCCAGGAGGAGGGGGGCAGCGAGGGGTTAATCGTGGAAATATGGGCCCCTGGTTCATCTGGTGCCGGAGATACCTGCCTCTTTGTTGTTCAAATGAAAGGAAAACAGTAGCTCAAGACCTGGAGATTGCAATAGGAAGAGTTAAGTACGGATTAAACTACAAGGAGCAGTTACACAGTCAAGAGCGCCACAACCCGCCGATCAGTCTGGCAAAACTGTGCAACATGTGCTTAATCTGATTATACCACAAATGCAATAACCTTTTTGACTGTTAAAATGTATATAGTGTATAAATAGCTACTGTTGTCATTTTTGCAAATTTTAGTGCAAACTGAGCAAATTAACAAGTTTCAGATCAAAATAATCATAAGCTGACTGTCTCACTGTGAAGGCCAGTGTCCTTTCTAGAAGTGTAGTAGTGCTAGGCCAGTCTAGGTCTTAAAGCGAACCCTGGATATAATCACATGTTTACCCTAAAACACAGATAACATCATCATTTGTATAAATACAGGGTAAATACCTTGGAAGTATTTGTAGTTTTATTAAAATTGTGTTTTAAAGAAATGCCATGGAGGCTGCCATTTTGGCATAAAATAGTGTTGTCAAGGCAGTAGCAGGTAACTAAGCAACATGAATTCCTGGTTTAAAACTTGTCAGTTTGAGCCGGAGCAAAGCCAATTGGCTCAGTGCAATTGGCTTGTGTACGTTCAAAATAGTACATCCTGTACACACAACCACTTCCTGTTCAATGCTTTTCAATGAGGTTTTCACTACATCAGTTTAAAACAAATAAATTCAGTTTAGATCAGAGAGTTGTGGTGAATGTTACAGAAAACATGTTAAAGACTTTACATATTAGAGGAATATTTCACCAGAGGACACTTGAGTGTTTAAAAAGAGACATGATTGTGTCTAAATGCTAACGCTAACAGGAAGTGGTCGTATGTACAGAAGTTAGCATTTTTGAACAATCACAAGCCAACTGAAATTCCGTGCACACAGCCAATTAAGGAAGATAATGTGGAATTTAGTGACATTGAAGATAATCGAGAGGAAGAGGTAAGAACGGGACACTGTCAGTGGTGTTTTTGTGGCAAAGGTTCACAGATGAAACCGTGTAAGTAACCATGGAAACACTATTTTATGTCATCAACCAGAAAGCATGGACAAAATGGCGGCTCCCAGTGGCTTGAAAACAACACAAACAATGACGATTTTATAAAAATAGTAAGCAGTTATACATTTCTTTGTAATTTATTTTAATAAGCATGACCAGTACTAGTGTTTTAGCCAGATTTGTATTCATATCCAGGGTTCCCTTTAAGAATAGTCTCAAGACTGCTTTTTTTAAGGTCTCGTCTCAGACTTGAGCACATTTATTCAGTCTGGTCTTAGTCTCGAGGATGCTTGGATTGGACTTGGACTCTGTTGTATCTTGAACTCGGTCTTAGACTTGGACACAGACACCACATTTTCATTCTCTTCTAAACTTGTACCAGGGGAGCAGTGACCTGTTCCAGACACAGTTTGCAATAAGCACATCACAATAAGATCATGTAGACACTGATAATTGTGTAAATGCCAAAGATGGTCTTGATTTGATCTCGATGGACTGCGTTCCCGGTCTTGTCTCGGTCTCGACCCTCAGCGGTTTTGGATTAGTGTTGTCTTGACTACTACAAAACTTTCTAGACTCTATGTAACATCAGCATTGATTTGTCCACTTAAAACTGTTCAAATAACAAACACGTGCTGTCAAACCAATCACACTGCTGCTCTCCATCCTCATCCTCTCCTTTCACCCTCTAATGTTTTTCTAGCTGAAGGTTTTGCTTAAAATGTGTTTGTGGGAGGAGTTTATGGGGTTAGCTTCACTTTAGCCACCTCTTTGCAGTATTATAGTCACTTAAACATGATATTGCAACTTTTAATTCACTCACACACAAGATACGCTCTGCTTCCTGCACTACATTATGTACACAACTGGCTAAAGCAAAAAACTACCTGTAGCCAAGCCACCAAACCTCAACAATGTGACGTCCATAAAGTGAAATGAAACCAGTGGATTTGTCAAACTAAGTTAGTCCAGTTACTAACACAAGAACAGTGAAAACACCTTTTAGATATTTTAGTCAAAATACAGTGTTGTTAAAATTGAAAAATGGCTCTTGGCCTTCATGCATTAAGATATCACATTTTAGATGGTGAACGCACCCTACTCACTCTGTGTTGTCGGATTATATTCTTGTTTAAATGTTTCTATGGGACTTTCACTGTGGTCAGTCTAAAATTTGTTGGGGAAATACAGTCAACTTTAAACCCTGTTTACCTGATGGTTCTTGCTTGATCCAGATTTTCATTAGGTCTGATAAGCCTGTGTGTAGTTTGATGTGTACAATCACATTTAGTAAGAAGTTAACACGGTTTTATGCAAATTAGGAATAAATGTAAGATGAGTATAACTATATGTATGGATTTAAAGATAGTGAGTGTAGGCAAATGTAGCAGTAGTAGAGCATTAGGACTGCATGAAATGGTTTGTTTTAATTTTATGGAAATAATTCAGGGCCCCATTTATAATCAGGGGCGTTCCTTTTACTAAATGTATTTTTGCTTATTACGATGTGTTTTATTATATGTTTTCTGTAATTTTTGTAATAAACTAAACTTGTTCTATGAGCCAACGCAATAAAATCAGGCAGTGACAGTAGAAGACTGTATAAATCAGAGAAGAATATTTCACCAAAGAACACTTGTGTGCTTCTACAGGGTTGACGTTGTGCCTCAATGCTAACACTAAAGCTTAACAATATGAAAATGAACAGCTTGTCTGATGTTCCGTGCACAGAGTCAAATGGTGGCAAAATTGTTCATCTTGTGATTTTCATTTATACACCAAATTGCCCAATTAAATTATTTGAAATAGTAATTGGCAATACAATTATCCCCCTTAACAACATAATAATGACTAGAATGGCTCAGAAGCTAAAGGCAAATATAATAGAGCAGCCACCTGGACATTTTGATTCATTTAAGGCAATTACCTTCAGAGCGTCTCTATAAGTGACGAGGGTCTGACAGTGAGATATGGGCCGCCCTCTTTCCACATTCCTGTCGTTATTTCCAATGAGACCGAGAGAAAGAGCCGTGGGCTTTGTGTGAAGATAAGAGCTTAATTAAAGTCAGGAGTCAGAGAAGAAGACACTTTGAAAGGAGGTGCCTCAAAAACATGGCACTTTCACAAAAATGTAAAGTACCTCAGGAGCGGAGCCAGAACACAGGGCTGTCTCTAATTAAACATTGATTTCATTTGTTTAATTCCAAACAGGATTTAAGCCATTTATTACTGGGAATTTCAAAGGCTGTTGGATTCCTTCAGACTGATCCTTACACTTTGGACAATCGCTTTTAACAGAGCTAACTGGTTTCTGATGAACAAAAAGACTGAAGATTTAACAACAAAAACATTCAAGCCACCAAACACTGTGGCGCCACCTGCTCCTGGGGCTGAGTCAAATGAATTTACTTAAAGGTGCACTGTGCAACGTTTTGGCCAAAGACAGTTTTTACTTTTAGCGGGCTTGCAAGGCCACAAAATGGACTATTATTTGATTTGGAGAAGGGCCCAAACACATTGTTTCCATAGAAATGTGGTTCCTTTAGCTGATTTTAAATGGGGTAGATGACTTTTCACTTCCTAAAAGTTATACAATGCACCTTTTGAGATGATAAAGTGAATCTTAACCTAAACTCATTGACACATCATAGTTTCACATGCATGATTTTTTGGCACTAACACAGCTTTAGAACTGTTTTGTTTTTGTTTTTTTTCAGACACAAAAGTGTTTTTTATCCCTTAAAGGTGCACTGTGTAACTTTCTAGAAGTGAACATTTTATTACATTCTCATGAATTCATGATAAACAGAAAATTAAAAGCATATTTTAGGACATTCTGAATGAGAATGAACTTGCTTTCAGTCATAGTGTGGAAAAAAATACAGCGAAATTAAGAACTTTTCCATAGAAACGAACAGAAAGAGACATTCCTCTCGGCCAATTATTAGTCAGTTTTGCAAGCCTGCTCAAAGTGAAAACTTAGATTTCTTTAGTTATCACACACTTCTGGTTTAGCTGCAGCTAGCCTCAGTTACATTAGACAGAATTCATTCGGCGAGTTTATTTTAACTATAGTCATTGTATTGATTTGAGAATAGACCCGTTCAGAGCCTACGTCATTTTGGGGGCGGAGCTTCACTGGTGCCTCCGCAGAGTTTCTCCATAAGTTTCTATACTAAACGAGTAAGCTGTACTAACGATATTAAACGGTTAGAAAACTTAACAATGACTTCAAACAAAGCTCTGACCATTCCTAATGTGTTCCTTGGGTTTGCACCAGTGACACATTTTATAACTCGTGATTTTTTCGGGCTAACTAGCTTGCCGCTAAAATCTATAGAAAAAATGAGGGATCACCATCAAAACAAACACATGTCCTCAGAGTCATGTAAGTATATCCTCTGAGTCTTTTATACAATAATCTTCTGTAGAAATCAGCACAAAATAATGCCACAGGTGCAGTTTACTGTGAGTCTAATTCTCCACTGATAATTGATAAATAATTAACACAACTTACACAAAAATCTTAAGCAATGTCACGGTAACTCACCTCCTGTGCTTTTCCACAAATTACGTCGTCAAACTCAAACTTCTGCACATGAGTTTTCCATCAAATATAAGTAAATATCAGGTGGCTGAATGTGGGGACACTTACTAACGTCATGCTAACATTCAGTAGATAACTGTACATGGATCTGGAGTCGCTTGCTGTTCGTTAAATTGAGTTTTTAAAGAGAGTTTTGAGATTTTTTAATGAAAATGCATCAGCGTAGCTTGTAAAGCCTGAGACTGGGCACCACTCAGGCACCAGTTAGCGCGCGCAGCCATCATTGTTTACTAACACTAAATGGGTCTATTGCAGGACAGACAAGCTAACATGTAGCTATGTAAACAGGAAGTGCGCTGCCAAAAAATAGGACGGGGCAGAATACAGTGAATGTTTTTACAATACAACATTTACCTAAAAATAGAAAAAAAAAAGTTGAATACTACAGCTAAAAACAAACACAAAACTAAAATTATCCTTTGATGCAGCTGCTCTAAGACAACATCGACTGATTAAAGTGAAAATAAATTACTTTGAGTGTCCCGAAAGGTGAAAAAGCACTATATAAATGAGACAATTTAAGATAACCATTTGAATAAACTAAAGCTCTACAGAAAGTAAGTATATACTAAAACTGTAGATCTATAGAAAGGCCTTGTCCAGATGTGAACTTACCCTCGGTTAGAGCTGTGCAATATATCGAATTTTAGATAATATCGTGAATGTGGTTTTCAAGATATCCTAAAATTGAATATCGAGTATATCGTTTTTAGTTAAAATTGCCACAAAAAGAACCCTGTAAGAATAGAAAATAGAGACAAATATGGAGGTACCTTTCAACTTAGGATATAAATATAATATGTCTGCACTTCTGTGATTTATTTGCAAACATTTCACATTGTTCACATGACATTCCAGTATTTTCTAGACCAATGACACTTCACACAGATGTTTGCAGCTCAAATAAATCTTGTTCAAAGTCAGTTTTTGTTGTAATACAAAAATTATCAGGTTTAATCACAAGTGGAAATGCTCAGATTGAAACAGTTTGAAATGATCTTTTAGATATTTCATGACAAAGTAAAGTGTTAATAATCAGAAATCTTGTTCACATCT
The DNA here is from genome assembly GCA_038363315.1 of Mugilogobius chulae. NCBI lineage: Eukaryota > Metazoa > Chordata > Actinopteri > Gobiiformes > Gobiidae > Mugilogobius > Mugilogobius chulae. The sequence goes on from CM076413.1 coordinate 38,221,001, forward strand.
AGATTCATGACATTATCGCATTCTACAACTTGAACACAGCCTATATTGACGTAATAATCGTCTGAATATCGATATCGAGATATGCACAAAAAATATCGAGATATTCATTTTTGTCAATATCGCCCAGCTCTACCCTCGGTCATGGTCAGTTTAAGTTTATCTGCTCATTATTAACTGTGAATACTTTCAATCATTCTCTACAGGTTGTTATATAAGCCAGCTAAACTTAACGTACTTCAGCTGCTGCATTGGTTTAAGTGTTGAAGTGTTTGTCACAGACTGTGGACAGAGACACCCCCCGCGGTGCAGGACAGGAGCCCCTACAGGCAGCAGGAATGTCCCAACAAATACTGAGGGAACTACATCAGAATAAGCAGAAGAGTGGACAATGTGATTATCATCTGGTTTAAGTTCAATAATGGCTCCATTTCCTGAGGCTACTGTGAAAAATAATGCAACTTTTTATTTATTTAAGCTGCTAATCCTAATGTCACTTTTGTTTCATGCAGATCAGCCCAGAAAATTCAAAAATGTAACTTATAAACTATCTCAGAACAACAAATTCTGACCTGGTCCACCTCAATTTTAACATAAAGGCCTTAAAGAAAATGTTGGGTCATTTTACGAGTGCATCCTATTGTTGTGACATACAACAGGGAGATATCAGTTTAGGATTCTCTAGGTCTAGGATCAAATTTACGATCTCTATTTTTACAAGATTGGATTTCAGGAGGAAAAACCCTTAATCCTAATGTTATGAACATGAATAAGACAGATATTTATCCTTTATTTAGCCAGGAAGGTACAATATCTCTTCTTCCAGGGAGTCCAGGTCATGTAAGCATTGTAAGTGGTGCATCGGAGCAAAAGTGTTGATTTACTACCATAAATCAACATCTCACAGTCTGTCCGTGGAGTTTGCATGTTCTTCCTGTGTTACCATAGATTTTCTCCTCCACCTTCACAAACATGCACGTATATGCCAGTTGACAACACTGTAAAATTTCTAGAATAAATGAACATGAAAATGAAAATGAATTAAGCCAGCGTAATTTCCTCCACTGCTCTGAACTCAGCTCCAACCCTGATGCTTTCATACACTGAGGACTGGCTGTGAAAATGCTTGATTAAAAGAGTTTTAAAGATTATTATCGACTCTTTAAAACATGTAGCTCTCAGTTGAGCTGTAGGTGAAGTAAACTGCAGTGTGAGTCTTGACAGGAGCTGAATGCTGTGCCCAGTGCCGTGTCTCTCAACAGTAAGAGTGTTTGTCATGTGGAGCCTCTCTGACACAGCTCTCAGTGTCCTTTAGCGGCTCGCTGGACCAGACCCCGGCCCGCATACCGCCCCGGCTCACAGGCATTCCCATGGCGCTGGTAGCTGCTGCATGCATAACCCTCACTGGCCCCACATGAGGCCAACTATGAGTGGTATGTGGTGTGTAAACTCCTCACACCACTTTTAAGACACAAGTTTCCTCTTTTTCTGCTCTGAGGGAGGTCATGAGCAAACACAGCGATGTTGGGCCTTCAAGGCTGTATCTGGTTGAAAGGTCAAAGGTCAGCTGAAATAATCGAGCTGTGCAGGGGTGATGACAATCCCAGAAATATTTAAGAGCATAAATAAACTGATAAAAATATCAGGGCAATAAATCAAGTGTACCACTGAACAATATATTTCATAGTAACGTGACAGACAGACAAAGGAAGAGCTGAAGTCACAAAACTAACAAAAATAAAATAAAATAATGATTGAAGCCAAGTGTAAAATTCATCATGTTTTTCTGTAGGAGGTGTGACTGGCACACCCAGAAACCAAACACCCGTATAGTGATCCCAGAATAATTGTGTGGTTTTGCTGGAGGCAGAAGTGAGCGAGGAAGGAGGAAGTGCTTTTATACAGAACAGGGTCTTTGGTGACATAAGACGAGGCCAGGACAAAAGATTAAAGTCTAAGGAGTAAATGGGGGAACACTGTGTGAGGTGTACTTACTGCAGGCGCTGCAGGTGAAGCAGCTGTCGTGGTACAAGCTGCCCATGGCCTGACAGGCCTGTCCCGCCCCGAAAACTGCTTTGTTGCACTTCACACAGAGACCTGGAACACAACATACAGCCACATCAGATAAATCCACACATATGTTGAGTAAACAGCAGTGAAGAACTGAATAAAAGAAGATTTTTATCAGTCACATGCTTTGGTAAGTTACATAAATAAACTGCACACTTGGGGAACAATAGCAAGACACTTCTTCAAAGTCCGGAAGCTGGGTGCAGTGTGTGTAATAAAAGAGGAAACAGCTATTTATTTAATCTGGCTGGGACACGACAAAAACATGTTCATTATGCCTTTGATAAAAATGTGTTTTTATCTGACCACATCAGTAATGTAATTAAAAAGATAAATAAAAGATATTAAAAACTAGCTGAATACTTTCCCACGTATTATAAAGAAAATGTGTTGTTCTGCATCATTTCGTCCTCTCACTGCTTCCTGAACAGCTGAGCTATCAAACCTACAATATACTGTTAGTTTAGGCTGTAGCGTCTGACAACCGCTGTCGACACGACTCTGAACCAGCGCCGACAGATGAGAAATCATCTTTACTAAAGCACCTCCAGATTAAACTGAGAGGCAACAATAATAATACTCAAAAATACTCAAAATAATCAAAAGATCGAGAGATGGAAAATCAAGTCTTGTCAAATGGTCAGTTATGAAGAAGATGACTCACTATTCTGATTCAGTAGAAACATGTGGTTTGGCAAAGGTCAGACTAATTGTTTCTGAAAAGACTAGATCAAATTAAAAAGTAAATTGTGGGAAGAAAAAGTAAGTCTCAGCTAACTTAGCCAAACCAGATCTACATTTGGCCTCAAACTGATCGCACCCAAAGACTTTTGATCTGTATCAAAAGTAAGTGGTGTTGCAATTCCAAAGAAAAAAATCTTGGTTCTCGATACTCTAGAAGACAAATTTTATGCATTCTTTGTTTTGTTCTTGTCTATCAAACATGCTCTCGAGCACCTCCACTTTGGAATCTCATGCATCAGAACCAAATACATCAAAAACGAAGTTTGAGCTCTATACAGACTGCAAAGGAAATTACACAGCAAACACAAACAAATCGTTCTTTCCTGATATGCTTATGCTTCAGAAATCGAATCTGGATGATTTATGGAGTTAAAAACAGAGATCTACACTATATTACCAAAACTATTGGCTCACCTTTACTCATACTATGAACTGAAGTGCCATCCCATTCCTAACCCATAGAGTTCAATATGATGTCGGTCCAAATTTAGCATTTTGTTATAGTAAAGCTGACAGTGTGGAATATTTAGGGGCAAGGAAATTTCCCGACTGGATTTGTTGCACAGGTGGCATCCTATGACAGTTCCACGCTGGAATTCACTGAGCTCCTGAGAGCGGCCCATTCTTTCTTGTTTCACAGTCTGCATGCCTGAGTGCTTGACTTTATACACCTGTGGCCAGGCCAAGTGATTAGGACACCTTGTTCAATCATTTGAATGGATGAGCGAATACTTTTGGCAATATAGTGTATCTATGACATCACAGATTAGGGACATTCAGAACAGGGTTTGGGGGGAAATGAAAAATTTCTCAGAGATAAAACTTAAGCAGTGTTATTTATGAAGAACATTTAAAATAATATAAAAAAAACTCAAAAAGTTGATTTTGCATAATATGTGTCCTTGAATGGTATTCTTCACTTCAAAGTTTTACATAAAGCTGAAAATAATATGCAATAGAGCTGCTTGGTTACGGAAGAAAAGATAATTATGATAATATAAATCACAATTATGCCAATGAGAAAGGGCAGACCACTAACACTGGAAAGATAAATGCAATAGGGGACAAATAATGGTGTTTCAATTATGCTGAATTCTGAATGCAATCATACTACTATTGAAGTCACTGAACTTGCTATAAATGTAGTCGACAAGTAGGAAAGCACTAACTCTGATAATTTTTCACTCAAACAATTCACGAGTTAATATTCACGATTATACTGCAATAAATACTGCACTTTTTAGGTCATGGGACAGAGATTTCATCCATCCTTTCAAATACAAACATTTTTTCCCACCTACTTTTCCTTGGGCCTATGTTGACACAAATTTGTTATAGTTTAACTTTTTATACACAATAATCTTGTTTAGCTGCATTTATCTTTTTCAAAAAGTTGTTTAAAATAAAAATAAAAAATAGTGGTGTTGTGAATGCAGTTTGGGTAAGAGGTTTGGTCAATCAATGGAGTTGATAACATAAGTTGATAACAGCCTTATTAGTTCGATCTATACACTTCAAATAACACTTTAAAAACATTCTTTTGGCTTGATATATTATCGTCAGAATATCGTGATCGAGATATACCAAAAAATTATCGGGATATCCACTTTTATCAATATCGCTTAGGCCTAGATTAGAGAAATAATCATTAACTATGTGGTAACTGTGGTCTAGTTCTTTGATATTCACTATCATTCTAAAAATGATCATGAAAAGCCAAATTGTTCTCTGTTAATGTCATGTTTTTAGTATTGATACTTTCTCAAACGAGTTTCTAAATTCAATCCTAGATTCAGTATGTTTTTTTTAAAGCGAACCCTGGCTACAATCACATGTTTACCCTAAAACACTTATAATATCATAACTTATATAAATTCAGAACAAAAACCTTGAAAGTATTTGTAGTTTTATCAAAATCATGTTTTAAAGAAATCACATGGCTGCCATTTTGTCCTGGCTGTGACGTCAAATGGTTGTCTGTCTGCCCTCTGGTGGTTGTCAAGGTAACAGGTAACTAAGCAACATGAATTCAACAGTTAAAACCTTTCAGTTTGAGCTGGAGTTTGGCCAAATACAAAACGATTATGTGGAATTTTGTAAAACTGAAGATAATCAAGAGGAAGAGGCAAGAACTGGACACTGTCAGTGGTGTTTTTGTTTCAACTGTTCACCGATCGAACCACAGGAGTATCCATGGCAACAGCCAAAAGCAACCATTTGATGTCATCAACCCAGAATGCACAATATGGCGGCACCCAGTAGCTCAAAACAATGCAGATTTTATAAACATAGTAAGCAGTTTTATATTTGTTTGTAGTTTATTTGAACAAACATGAGATGTACTTGCATTTTAGCCATATTTGTTGTTATAGTCAGGGTTCACTTTAAGCTTTTAACAACCTAGAACTAAAACCAGACCGACTTGTTAGCTTAACTATAATTTTGTTCTGTAAATTACATTACATCTGGGCTCTTTCTCTGTACAAAAGCGTAGCCTGAAACACTTTTAGAGAATGTCAAAAGCGCTGGTGCTGATTTGACCTGATTCAGCCGTCTTCACACAGACAATGACACTTTTGTTTCCAGCGTAAACAACAACCGTCACGCGGCCGCTGCCTCCACACAACACCGTTACTCCTAATGACGTTCTTCAAATGTTTCCTCTCGTAGCACATCAGCGACAGACAGTTTACAAAAGGACTATAAATACAAACACTAAAGCCCCTGTCGTCAGAGAGAATACATCATCACAGGACTCCAGAGTGACTGGAAAGAGATTAGAGAGAAAGCAATGAAGGATTCTTAGAAGACAAAGAATGTACAAATATTTAGATATGTTTGTATATTAAGCATCAACTTCTAACTGTAATGTGTAATGTAACTGTAATGTATTTTATCTGAGTACAGTATAGTAGAGCTGTAATCGACCAAAGAAATCCCATCGACTAAAAGGGGGTGTGGCCAAAGCTCTGAAGTTAAACTGTATGTTTTGATCTGACCATGCTTGACCCAATTTGTCCTCGAAAAGTCTAAAATTGTTAGAAAAAGTCTTGCAAAAACAACATTTTATACAAAAGATGCTTATGAATGTGTGTTATTATGAAATGCAGACTAGACAAATGATTTGGTCCCAAAACAAGTCAAAAAGAGTGTTAAATTCATCATTATAAATATATGTGAGAATATTTTGACTCTCTATTAATGATTTGTCAGTTTATTTTATGTACATAAGCATCATTTTGCTCATTTCAGGTTAGAATAAATGTGTATTTTTCATATTTTAAGTAAAACAAGGTATTTTATGCTTGTTTCCTTGACATTCTGATTATAAGTCAATAACTTCTCCAAACCTGATTGTTTTCAATTTTAAGCTGGTCATGTCATAATCTAAATAAAGGAATTAGTCGACTAATATAAATTTTGGTCGTCCAAGGCTCCATCGACCGATTAATCGACTAAACGCCTAAAGGACTACAGCCCTGTATCGTGACATTCAAGGTAATGATGCTACATAATAGATAAATACCATGCATTCAGTGTTGCCAGATGGGAAATGTTGAATTATCGTACCAGGGTCTCAAAATAGAGGATATGCACTGACATCATTTTATCCAAAAAATGCTTAGCAACTTTAGAATGAGTGGCATTTTTCCAATGTATTTCTTTGTTGTCGAGGCAACGGCTTGACTGCTAACAACAGTTGCTGATTTAGGACATTTTAACTGCAACAAACAGACTCAAAAACATCTTTTTTAAGAAAGGAAGAAAAAGGTAATAAGTTCAACTGTGTGTGATTTCAATGTCTGATAAATGTGAGAAGCTAAAGTCTTGTTGTTTATCTGCTTTGCTACAACTGTTGACTTGATTTTCTCTTTTTACATGTCACTTACAAAGCCAGTGCTCAGTAGACTTGTTTTTGGTTGAATTTGTTATCAAACTGTAGTTTATTTTTCCTGTTTTAGCTGTTTATTGGACTCTTACAAAAGAAAATGTCCTTTCTCTCCATTGACTCTCATGCATTGTTGCCACTCAGCATGAACATTTAGAATGCTGTGATGTCAACTGCATAACCTCTATTTTTGTATTTTGCAAAAATAAATACATAAAATAGTAGTTCCTGAATTAAAATTTTATTATGTTCCCTGGAGTGGGTAGAATGAAATAATAAAACATGGCCTTTATGTTTAGAGCAATTCACAATGAGCTTTCACCTTTTCACCGCCCAAATCAATTTGATTTAAATGATGAGAAGAGAATGATGAAGAGAACTCAATCATACTTTATAATAGGCAAAATAAGCATTGATTCACTCACTCTTTCCTTTGTTTGTTTGAAAAATGATTGTCCATTTATATAGAGTTTTACACTATTGATCATACATCGTACAGGGGTTGAAATTATTGCACAAATACGATAATTATCATACACCTGGCAACACTGGATGCATTATTTGAGTTTTTCCTGTCCATCAAACATGTCAAATTATGATGTGGTATTGAGGTTATAGAGGTGACATCAAAGCACTAAACGTCAGCAGTGAGTGGAGAAAATGCATGAGAGTCAATGGAGACAAATCACAATTTTTCCTGTAAGACACAAAACACAACTAGGGAAAAGCAGCTACAGTCTGATTATAAACAACCACGACGACTGCGGAATATTGAGTTTGTAAGTGAAAGAGAAAATCTGATAAACAGTGGCAGAAAAGCAGAAAAACTGGTGGAACTGACACAGACATCAGACTCACAAACAGTCCAAACCATTACCTTTCTGTGCTTGAATAAGATGTTTTAAATTTAAGGGTTAGGGTTAAAGCCTGTTGCCGTGACAACAAAGACATTATATTACAATGTTTCTGCCAAACAAGCGCTCATATTTAGCCCAGAAAAAAGCTAAAATAAAAGACAATTTATCAGGTGTGTCATCCTACTTTTGCCGCTCAGTCAATAAAACTATGTCTCTGCACAACCTCTATACTATCAGTTACAATTGTATAAATTTTGCAATTCCCAGACGTAATTCCTAGCATGTTTTAATTTCCTGTCCTGTGGTGTTCCTCCTGTCTGAGATACCTGTGTCTTCAAGCTTCGTGAGGAAAAATCTGCCTTTGAGTGCAGTCCAGTCATCCAAAATATTTATATTATTCAGTGACTAAAAATGCCGACTTCAAAATAGGGGCGAAGGGAAGCAAAAACATCAAATCCTTCTTCACTTTGCCCAGCTGTCAAAACCTAAAAAAGGCCAACTTTCTGCACAAATGCCAGTCTAATTTAGCAGAGAAAACAACTTTGTGAGAAGCGAGCTTGAAACTAAAACGCCACTGAAATCCGAGTTTACAAAATGAAATGAATGGGGCTGCTGTGTCTTCACCAACGTCAGATATTAAAAGCAGACATGGGAAAGACAGGAAGTCAATTGAAACACATTAACTCGCCTCTAAAATCCACTGAGTACGAGCCAAAACCCCGGGAAGAGTTTGGGATAATATTTTACTGCCACATGGAATAAATTAATGCGGCAGGATGATAAAATGTACCGAACGCTTAAATGAGTCTGTGTGGAAAAAGAGCCGTCTCTTTAAAAGTTTGTAAACAAAAACGGAGTGAATGTGAAGTGGAACATGATGTGATTTCAATGAGGCAAAAATGAATGAACACAAAATATGAAATCCTGTGGTGGTTTTGGCAAATGAAATCCAGTCAGATGCATTTTGATGATCAAGTGTCATTTACAGACACTTGATCATTGAGTTTTGTAAAATTTTGCATTTTGGTGACAGACTAGAAGTATTAAACGTTTGTACATTAAAAGAGCTTTTTATGGCCCTTAAAGTCTTACTATTTTAGTTTTGGAGGAAAACTAACATTGAATTTAGCTGATCACATTTTTTTATTTTATATTTAAAATATTAAATATTAATATTTTATATTTAAAAGGTTTTTATAAGAGAGTCTAAAAAATGTGTTACCTTTCTGTTTCTTTCAGCATAGAGCATTGTGCAGTTCAATAATACAACTTGTGATTCTTTGGATTTACGAGATAATTATTAGATTGAGCCAACAATACTTTTTGCAAAATGTAAAAACTTTTCAGGAAAAGAAAAACTAAACATTAAACATTAGCTCATGTTAATTATTCACTGAAAATGTAATATTTTCTCCTTAAAGTCAGAGAACAGTAAACCCTAAACGCTGCTCAAAATCACATTTCAGATAGAGCTCCTAAACTGGGCGGAGTCTGGAGGTGTAAGGAGCAGTGTGATTGGTCAAACAGATATCTGTGGCATGTGCTTTTAATCAGAAATAGCAGCTGCACATGAGCTGAATCTGCACTAACATAATAACAAAGGAATGAAGACCAGTAGAAAATGTTATTTTAACAGGACAGACACAGTTTAAGTGTTGATTTAATGCAGGTGGTTCCAAACTGCGGCCTGGGGATCAAATGAGGCACTCAGACCAATTGAGCAATTGGCCCAAATGACAATAAGCAATGCATTTCACAATGAGTTTTAAAGCCAATAATAAGCTTTTTACTGTGTCCAGTATGGTTTTAAATCTTGAATAAATGTCTTATAAAGAATTTTAACTTGTTTTAAATACATCAAAATGACTTTTTCACTGTATGAACAATTACTTATACAGTATATAGGCCATAAATTTCCTCTGTGGTCTTCAATTAAAAAGGCTAGACACCCCTGACTATGTTTTACTTTAACTTAGTCCACAGTTAAACATTCTAACAAGTGTTTTAAAGGGTCTACACCATGTCCATCTAATGTGTCTTTGGTTTGACCTCTAAAATCTCACGCAGCAGTCTTCTGATGCAGGACAAAGAGAGATGAACAGTTTTACCACAGACATTTGTTAGTTTGTCCAGTCATCCACTGAGCTGCGCCGCGAGCGCCTCTTAAATTATCAGGACACTTTGTATCTTAAAGGCCTGTTTCTTCCTCCAGACATTCCTCTGCGTTCCCTCGGTGCAGCCGTTTGGCACCAGACCACTTTCCCAGAACCTCCATCTGCACTTTTGCCAATCAGCACTCTCCACTTGTTGCACTGCAGCCCAATACATCTGCCCTAAAACTCTACATTGTACACACACAACTGGAGCAGGGCTGGAAAAAGCACTGATTGTAAAATGCAAATCTATTATGTAACAACAACTAACTTATTAAAACAGCTATAGTGTTCTTTTAGACCAAAATATAGCAAGTTAAAGTGAAATAAGTAGTTTGAAATTAATAATCTGCATATTGTGTTATACTGTATTAAAAGGGACAGTCACAGTATATCTAGGACTTGTGTTTAGGGGTGGGCAATGTACACAATCTTAGAAAATATTGTGAATGTTGTTTAAACTGGGGCTGCAACTAATAGTTATTTTGGTAACTGATTAGTTGGGCAATATTCTTTTGATTGATTCATTCATTTTTAAGAGTGCAAAAGTTACTTGAGTTTTGCAACTTTTTTTGCTGAGACAAGATCACTTGACAATGTTGTGAAAGTGTAGATGAACAGGCAAACTAGTGTTCACATCAGAAAGACATGTTTTAAATACTGGTATAAGCGATATTAATCTTGGTCAATTGTCTACCCCTTCTTGTACTGTATATGCATGAATCAAGGTAAATGATATATTATTTGTCAGCTAATTGAAACATTGAAATATTTGTTAACTAATGTGTTAACAAAGACATAATTAGCTGACTTACAATGTGTGCAGCTTCCAAAACATGCTATGAGCTGAAAAAAAAAAAAAAAAGTTTTATGACTCAATGAGAAGACATTGCATAAAAATGAAACAGAACATTTGTATACGAGTGCTGTCCATAAATCCAACTATACCAGGATTCACAAAGAGCATCACAACAGCTCCATTTGGGTCAAATTTAGTTAAAAAATATATCCTCACTGCATGATTCATGCGTTTTAAGCATAAAAGACTGAAAAGAATATTCTCAAGACTAATCGATTAGCAAAATGGTCTTACAGCTCTACTGACATAACTCAAGATATTACACAAAGTTACATGACTGGAAGCTCATATCATTTAATGAGTTACTTTATACAAGTGCATAACAGCTGTTCAAATGGTTTGATTTAACATGAGTTTGACACCTTCACTTCAGAAGTTTCCATTAGGGATGAATTGTCGAGGTAATTTTAATATATTTTGATTTTATTAAGCTTTAGAAGAACAAAAACGACTTTGTTAATTTCCAAAATGAAATGTAGCTTTTCAATAACTAATAAAGTTACTTTTTTTTTTTGTGTGTCCTTATTGGAGCATTTTTAATGAGCCCGGTGTGATCTCAAAGTTTTCATATTTTACCAATTCCAGATCTATTAATTATTTTGTTGTATTATTTGTTTATTTATAGTTTTTTTGTAATCATTGTTCTCATTTGTGAAGGGCTTTGTGAAAGGAGCTCTATAAATACAAATTACCTACTTACTTTTTTTATAAACAAAAAGTGAGTTGCTATGTTCTGTTGCCCATAGCAACCTTAAGCTTGCTGTTTATTCCTCTGACTTTCAAAGTCAGAGGAAAGAAATATGTCAACACAGAGCACATGGAGGGACTCAAGAGGTTTAACTTAACACCAGAATGAAACACAGGTATAGATGATTGTTATCTTTTTAAGAATCATCCAGTTGCAAAAGTTCATTATCCATCACTTCACAAGACTAAACTAAATATATTGCTGATAAATTCATAAGTTTCTGTTTTACTGGTATGAATGTGTATCATCTAAAGCAGGGGTGGGTAATTGTTTTTCCCTGTGGACCATATTTAATTTACCTTTATTTAACCAGGGAAGTCCCACTGAGATTTAGAATCTCTTTTGCAGGGGAGCCGAGTTTGGACATGACTGATCTAAAGCTTGTGATCTCTGTCATATCAACTCAATTTATTGTGAGTGTTAACATGTGTTTACTGCTAAAGTGCTTAGGATAGGTTAGATCATATTTTCAGTAAAACACAGTGAACTGGAATAATTAATTAAACATTTTGTTTGTTTCCCTCCAAATTGGCTGTTTTTGTGAAGTTTGTAGTTGTATTTTGTCCAGCAAATATGACATATAGAGGGGAACTCACAACTGTTGAATAGCAAACGCATTAATGACACAGATATTGTGATTTGATCAATGATATCCTTTTGTAACACTTAAATTGTGTTCAGTTATTATTTAAACTCAGTTGTGTGTAAATTGTCTTTGCATTTTGGTGTAATTTTCAACTTTTATTTGTCAATTTCTTCATATTTTGCGACTTAACTGTGATAAATATTTACCACAAGGACTATCACACCAAACTAAGCCAAAATTAGAAAAATGTGATAATCATATAGGCTTTAAATGTAATTTTCGTTTGGTAACAGTGTCTCTAGACCAGACCTGGGGCCAGATGAGGTCCTTGACTTTTTGTAACCAGGCCTGCGACACGTTTATAAGAAGACGTGTTGGTCTTTATGTTGTTGTTTTTTTTCACTATGTGACATGTGTCTGCACTAGTGTTCTTCATAAATATCACAACCAAAGAATAAAATAGCTTATATTTTTAAGACTGTTACACTGTTACACGAGTGACTATGGGTCAGCCCTCTGCCACTTATTTGGATTCTAATATGGCCCTCTGTTAAATATAATTGCTCACTTTATATATAATAATATAGTCTTTAATCTCTATTTTAAACTCACTTGTTTGGTTACACTGGTAAGTTAATTGCTATGACTAACCTAATCAGGCCACTAAACATCTCTACATCATTAAAAATCAATCTAATTAAACGGGGAAGTCTTAAATAAACACATGTATTATTGTCCTACACAAGCTGCTCCGGTGTAACAACATGACTCAGAGGATGAGCCTTGGCCTGGTGAGAAACTTCATTCAGGATCTCTGTGTGGGCTCTACGTGGGTCTGTATCAGTAAAAATAGATTAACTGTGTAGCAGCGCATTACTTAAAAAACCTCCACTTGAGCTGATTACACACCGTGCCCTCCTCCACATGCATAATATTCACGGCACTATATCTGAGTCTTGTCGTGACGGTGACATTTGCAACAAAATATAAATAAATGCATAACTGTGAGGAGTGCACTTATCTCTGCAGAGATTTAGATACAAATGTAGAAGAACTGCAACTTAGTCTTAATAAAGCATCAACATGAGCTTAAATGAACAAACTTTTTTCTGTTTTGTATTTTGTATTGTATTTTGTAGAGGAAACACTTACAAATTCAGACCAGTGAGCTCTATCTGCAGCTATACTGTAATCATAAAGTATTTTGTCCTTTGTTGAACCAGGAAGTCACAGCCCAAAGCAGCGTTCTGATTGGCTGCGTTTGGGCGGTCCATCTCAGATGAGATGGCTCTTGAAACACATTTTAAAATCTGAAAATTTAGCAACATTTTATTGAGCTAGTGTCTTAAATAAGTAGTTACTAAGCCAGATTCACTAATGATAAAAGACTGGTTTGTTGTGAATTATTGTTCATGATTTCTTAAGACTATAAAGTGTGTAGTTACTTTTTTTCAAATGCAACTTTGTTGTTTTGTTGTTGTTTTTTTGTTTGTTTGTTTGTTTTTTTTGCAAAATTTGTGCTCAGGTAAAGTCCCTTGAGAAAGTTCTGAAGCTGCAGATGTACAGGCAAACTAGTGTTTACATCAACAACACTAAAATTACACAATATTCATGCCACCGCTGTTTGATCTGAAAGTTTTCTCAGCTCAATGCATGTTTTAAAGCCTCTTAAAAGTCAGTTTTGAAAAACCGTTAGCAATTATAATCTATATTTTGGCAATTTTATTTCATTAACTTGTTGCAGCTACAAAAGCAATTCAATATAGGCTATAGGTCTTCTCATGTGAACTAATGTTGCTACTGGCTATTAAATACATCATGCTTTGAGTTTTATGTCTTTTATGTATTTTGAATTGGAAAAACTTGAAATATTAATATGCAATCTTAACAAAACATCTACAAAAAGTATTGTAAAATGAGTGAACTGTGATGTCGGCCTATGTAAAATGAGAAATGAGGTAGATACAGGACATTATAGAAGTTTGCCTGTGTTTGTTGAGGACGAGAGGACCTCCACCCTGGTTGGTGTCAGGTCACAACAAAGTCTTACCAAAGTAATCCTGCTTTGGTTGTGAATCCATCTCGTTTTCCAGGCGCTTAGTGATGGCTTCTAATTTTATTTCGGCTGCTGTGGGGCCCTGGTCGAGGGTTGCTGCTGCTGCTGTGACAGGACACTGGCCAGGCATTTGTGCAGGCTTTGGAGCCTCAGGGATGACTGCCTCTCCACTGTTTGACATTTGGCTCACATTTTGACCTTGACTTGGACTTTTAGTGACAGAAGCTGGTATATCCTTAGCTTTCAGTGTGTCCGGTGGCACCAGGGAAGGGCCATTGTGGTTGGTTACAGGTTTGGAAGATGGAGATGATGTGTACTGAGTTGTTGGTTGTTGTGGCGAGGACTGGCACACACTGAAGTCTGCTCCACCCGTGAAGGCACTCAGAGGCAGGGAGGGAATGGGCTCCGGTCTGGCTGAACTTTGGTGGTCACTTGCCCATCCTTTACTGCGGTTCACTGATGAGGCTCTGGGCTGAGATGAAAGACTGTTGGAGAGGGGAACAGCTGAGTTATGCTGCGGAGACTGAGGTGCATTACTACTACCTCCAGAAAAAGTTTGGGAAAGTTGTGATTCTATAGATGGGGCCCAGGAAGTGGCAGGACTGACCGGCTGGCGATGTGTAGGCACGCACTGAGACGCGTTTCCTGAGTTGGGGGCCACAGATGTGTTATGTTGGTATGGATGCGGGTCTAGACTCTCTCTATTATCGTAATTGTTTCCGTAGCCGTGCGCTCTGGCGGCGGGTGGCTCGGGTTGGAGAGTTGAGTGATGTTTCTGGCCGTCAAAGTGCGCGTACTGGCCCGCAGCAGCTGGAGCAGAGAGCATGGGGGGCTTGGCGGCTGCCTCTCCGGACTGCCTGAAGCTGTTTATTGGCGGTCTGTCTTTGGTATAATATGTGCTGTTGTGACCCCCGTTCATCCGTAAAGCTTGGCTGTTCTTTGCCATCTCCTCTTGCTGCTTCTGCATATGTATTTTTGTCATTTTGGAGGCGAATACTCTCCTCGTCTCTTCAAAGTCAGGGTTGTTTCCTGCGTCTCTTCTCATTCGGAATAAACCATCCCTGGACGCCTCGTACATGTTCAAGTCTTCGATAAACTTGCTTGCCTCGAGTCCCAAATCTTCATATTTATCCATTTTGTAAATAGCGAAAAGTTCAACCAAAAAGTCTACTCAGTTCCAGTGGAAAAGTCCGCTTACCGGTCACAGTTTGTCCCCATAGAGGGCACAAGTCCAAAGTCCCACTGCAACTTTGTTCCTCGCGCCGCTATTATCCAAGAGGCAGAGCAGAAAAGTTCAAAATCTCTTCGTCCTCTGGTGTCCAGCTCAGCTCTGCTCCAACAGACCGTTTGTGTGTGAAATCAGACCTGATCCTGGACCCGCTATAAGAGCCCCCTCCCTCCTCCCGCCGCGCCGTCCCACCGGGAAAACCTCATTCACAACTTTATCCCGCAGAAAACACTCCAAAAGTAAATCAAAGTCGATAATGTGCCCGCTCGTCGATTACAGCTCGTAAAGTAGAACTAAAATCAAAGCTGTTCTGACAGAGAACCGCGGGGAAACAAGCGCGTGCTGCCGTACGTGGCCGGTCAAAGCTTTCACTGAAACTGCTCAGTTAAAGGCGCAGCGTCAGTGCGCACTGGTGCGCAGCTGCGGGACTGCGGAACCAAATGGACCCGTTTGGTTCAGTTTAGTACAGTCGTAACTATTTTAACAACCAATGACCTTAGGAGTGCAGCCTCTTATGCAAGGCAAAATAATGGTCACATAAAATAAAATATATTTCTCATAAAGTGGTAAGCTACTGGATACATCTTTTTTCCTACGAGTCATATGCATAAAAATCTTTATGCTTTTTTTTTTTTTTTCGTAATTGGCATTGATACTTTTTCTGTATCAATGTAAATTAAGTGCATGCACACACAGACTCACACACAATATTATGTGCATGCGCTGCATCCTGACTGGTAAAATAATATACAATGAAAATAGTTTGGTGGTTTTGGAAAGCTGAAATAATCTGCATTTTTAACCTCAAAGGATGATTTCATCTTTTAAGTCACACAATATGGTTTGTAATTCAGGATATATAAGCTATTTAATTAACACATGTAATTAAATAGTCAATAATTAACACACTGAGTTGTCCTCAGTTAGGCCTCAATAGGGTGAAAAGCAATTAAACATGCACAAATCTTAAAATAATATGACAATAATAATTTTGGATACAAAACAGCTTATTTTGTGACCAGCAATTTTCTTGGCAGAGAGAATTGTAATTAATGTTTTGAGGAAAAGCAGAGTACACAGTGAAATGGGCCTTGCCAAAACTGAATGAGAGTTACTGTGGTGATGTGTGTAAATAAATACTTGTCTGCAAAACCTGTCCACTCTTGCCCCAAAAGAGTAAACAGTATTTGATATTATGAGCTCACAGTGAAAGTCCTACAAACCTAACATTATAGGCCGAGTATTCTGGGATAGTAGCATGTTGTGCCAATTTCCTTGAGAGTGCAACCAGACCCACCCTTTTCAAACAGTAGCAGCTATAAATTCAAAACACTAAACGTATTTTAGCACAAATCTAGGATGTTTTACTGTATGAAATAAGAAAATCAAAGATTTTTTATTTCTTTTTTCGTTTAGAAAAGGCATGTCACTAAAACTGTGGGTTTTTCAATAATACTGGTCGTCATAGCAACTGCAGCACCAGGAAATGTGTGAACTTTGCCAAGGTTGTGACTAATTAATTACAAAAACCTGTTTACAAATTATGCGAGTGCACCTTAATAACTTCAAAAATCATCTTAATTTAAACAGATATGTAATTAGTTATCTAAATTTAACTCATTTTGTGTCAGTGGATCATCATTATAGACAAACAGATGAGGTCCCAAAACATGAAGAAAAATATAGCAACCAGTTATGTCATTAGAGAGTTTTATCATATTTTAATTAAGTTTGTTTGTATGTTGTAACTGTGTTAAACTCAGCTGCACATTGGCCAGAAAGTCCTTCACAAATAGCTTCTCAGTGGGACCTTTTTGGTTAAATAAAGTAAAGTAACAGAAAAATGAATAATATTAAGATAGCCTGGCACAAATATGATTCATTTTAATCACATTTAATCAACACAATTGTCTCTTATTTTCTAGTGTTAATATTTAAGCAGAATTTGGCATTATTACTTTTGTTTATAAAAATAAAATAGTCTAAAAAGTGTATTTTTGTGATATTTGCAATGTTGTTTATTGACTATGGGGAGTCACAATAGTCTCCTCAGTAATACTTTATAACTACACCTTGATTAGTCCTAATATATTGATTAATTCATGATAAACAAATTAGAAATGAATGGATTAAAAAGTTTATTAAGGCTTAGTAACAAATTAATAACCACTTAACCCTTAATTCTAACATTATCTTCTTAAGTAAACAGTTACTAAATGTTTTCATACATTAATTGATCATTTGTTCATGAATTATTAACATTTTTTTTCATGCTCAATTAAGGCTTTACAAGGGTTAATTAAAATGCAGTTGGTGAAGTCTCTTCCACTAAAATGGAAAGTTGTAGTTAAAGGGCGTTTTTGTATTTCCTCAATGTGACACTGTCGAGGAAATATTGGAATTTCTTTTCCTGTTATTGTGGGTCTTCAGTGTCTTTTCCTGTCGCCTCTGCTGTGTTGATGGAGCAAAAATACAGAAAAGAAGACTAGGTAATGGAAATCTGTCCCAAATTGAGTAGGCGTGCCCATATTTATGCTACACAATCACACAAGATAAAAATAAACTACTTCCTTCTACAAAATAGCTGACAGTGCATAAGTGGTTAACTGTTCTGCCTACTGTGCGATTTATTTGTTCATTATTGTATATTATTATATGTCTAAGAAAGAATATGGGCTATAAAGGCGCACAAGAGCTGACTCATGCGCAGCTTTTAAAGATAGACCAGTGGGCAGTCCCGTGGATCCATTTCAGCATCACAGGCATTTGTCCTTTGCCAATCGAAAACATTAATATGAATCATCTCAACCTCAAGACAATACAGGTGGAAAAAAAGAGACAAGGTTTTATAAAAGTATTGAATGCAGATCTAAATATACTCATATACATCCTCTTTTCTTCTGGCGTGATTCAAATAAATGTCTAGAGGTGTTGTGCGTAATCAGAGAAGCAGCGCGGCTATAGGCAGAAACACAAACGATGAGGCCGGATCAGGGGAAGTGACTCAGGCATATGAGCGGCATATGGTGCACATGGAGGTGTGAGGACAAAAGAGGGACACGCAGAGATAAGACAACAATGACAGGCATCTAAAGTGCAGACAGAGCAAGAGAGAAGGCTTACTCAAGCATTCAATGTTTTATTAAAAATATAAATAGCTTGTTTTGAACATATTTACAATGCGTTTCACGAGTGCATAGAAAGTTTGGGCTGGGCTGTATACTGATGAAGTTTCCATATACCATAAGAGTAATGAAAAAGAAAGGCACAGTTCTGCTCCAGTTAAATGTTTTAGAAGAGCTTCTGTAAATGTTTTGAGATATATTTTAGCTTCTCATTTGCAGAGATGGGTAGAGCAGCCAAAATGTGTACTTGAGAAAGAGTAAAAATCCTATATATACTGCATACTCAAGTAAAAGAGTGGGAGGAAAACGTTTTTGGAGGCCTATTCAAGTAAGAGTTACTGTCTGAATCTAACATCTGATTTATAATTTGAAGTTTAAGAAATTAGGTTTAAATATATAAAATAATGTTAAAAATGTTACAGAAACTAAATCATGTTTGAATTAGTAAAATCTTCTGTAATCTGTAAACAAGCTTTTTCTTCTAGATGAAATATTGTCGTGATTTTGGGCTATACAAAAATAAATTGAATTGAATTGAAGTGAAATACAGATTTACTCAAAATGTCAGAGTAGCCTGTCAGAAAACTACTCATAGAGCAGGGCAATATCATATTTTATATTATGCATCATGATTAACAGGTTGAAAACTTTATTATCTTATTTACTACTTTTATTATTGTGACTGACTGCTGACAATCCTCTCAGGTCTCAGTTTTGAATGACGCAGAAAGACCCAGACTGTGGAGGCTCTGCAGAGGCTATAACAGTAATAATGACAGAAATAAGACTTGAGACATTTAGGCAAGACCTCACAACTATTATAACTCAAAGAGCCTCAAACAAGAAGCAAAATAATTTGAAAAGCCAGTAAGAACTTTATTACCCTGCCCTACTCACAGAAGTACAACTTTTTGAAAATGTTTTTCAAGTACATCTAACTGAGTGTTAGCGTTAGTAAGTACTACCCACTGTCAATACCTGATTTGAAAAAAGGTCTGATTTGGCACAGCTTTTCAAACTGACTATAGATACAGTCATCAGCGAGTCATATTTGGGGGTGTGGCTGATGTGGGGGAAAGTCATAGGGAGAATCCAATGTTAGAGCATGGAAATGCAAACTTTTTACCTCTTTTAAGACATTTTTTAGCACAAGCAATTCAGGTCGAGTCCCAACTACGCTTCAGAAAAGAAGTTGTTGATGTGGAGTTTTGTCAGAAAAGTAAATATAAAGATAAAGATGTTAAAACAGTGCTAGCATTTAGATCGCAGCTACAGTTAGCATTGTTAAATGTATTTTTGACCGTGGGATCACCACGATCTGTATCTATATTTAACACAATATATCTCCTTAAGTTCTCATTTGCTGTTGTAGTTGTTGAGCAGTGAGTGGTAAAACTGTTGTTCTAATTCATTCTCAGTGTTAACTTTCCCCTACAATCGTCCGTTAGTGGGCGTGGTCTCTGATGTCGACTGTAAGAGCTGAAGTTGCCATACTGTGTCCATACTTTGTTCTATCAAATTTACTCTTGTATATAAACATTATTTCTGAGAAATACTTGCTCAAAGTGAATTAAAAGTATACTGTATATAAACAGTTGATAAATGTTAGAAAATGAGCAAAGTCTGACTTTAGATAGAAGATAACGAACTAAATCAGTCACTTGTTTCTCTTTTTAAAAATAAACACAGTGAAGTTATGTAACTTTGCTAAAGCTACATTTATACTGACACTAGTTGAGGTCACAGAACATAGAATAAACACATTTTATAGATATAAAATGGTCTAACTGAAGGACTTGCCAAATCAGACCATGTTCCAAATTAGGCAATGACACCCATCTCTGTTAAATTGTCATTGAATTGCTTGTTGAGCCAATTCAATAAATGTTTACTCGTTTAAGGTGTTTGGTTTCATTTACCATTTGCAGAAGTTTTTCTATTCAAGTAAAAAGATGAGTCAAAAGCAGAGGTGAATGCCGCGAAGTCATTCATCTATGAGAAAATTAATGAGCGCTGTCCTTGGAGATAGAATGGCCCTCTTGACTTTCCGCTCACTAAGATGAGTCTGTCCAAGCTCACTGTCCAGGACCAGCTTCTGGACTTTATCCAAATCCTTTGACACCTGCACAGGCACAGTCACTTTCCCACAGCCCTGATTGTTGACCTAAGGATTAGAGCAAAAGATAGAAACATACATGTTACTAATTCTTTCATTTGGTGTGTGTAATGTTGAGGTCATTTTGTTTTTTTTCTTCCTGGAGTCTCCACCTCTCTCTGTGCATGTAATAAAAATATTTGTGGCAATTCTGGGAAAGCTACAATAACTAGGAGTATGCTGTAAGTGGCGTTTTGCATTGGTGAACATCAACATGGCGCGAGGACTTCAAGGCCTTTTGTCCATGTATGTTTATGTATCATGTTTTCAGCCGTTTTGTGCACTGTGTCTGCGGTGGAGGCCTTTCTTCTGGGACAAATTGAAATGTGTGATTAAAGGATAGAGGTAGAGAGGCTAAACCGCACCGAGTCAGAGAAGCCACAACAGAGAACGCTGGAGAAAACCTGCAGCATATGAGATCAATTATGAACTGCCTGTTTTACTCATGTATTTGCATTTTACTTAATGAAATAAACCTCTATTGTACTAAATGACTGAAGGACCTAAATATATTTGGTTCAGTGCTACAAGAAAATCAGACACACGTACAACATCTATTCATTGCTTGTGTACAACGTATTAATCTGCTTCTAGTAATAGTAAATTCTTTTAAAACTCAAACGAAAAATTGCACCTATTTGTAATTTGTAGTTAACTAATAGATTTTTACTTTTCTTATACTTGAGACAATGGCATGTTTGGGCTGAAAGGGGTTTTGTTTGTGGAATGTGCATTTCCTTTGAAAATGTAATTGTATTGATGTGCAATAGGTGTGGAATTGTGCAATGAAAGTTAAGGTGATTATGAAATGTACTTTTTGTCTTGTTTCCCACTGTGACTCCGCCTGTTGGGACTACGGATAGAAATCAGCCTTTTGCAATAATCTTTGTCCCAATAAAATAAAATATGAAATAAATAAATAGCTATGCTTTTTCTACGCTTTTTTTTTTGTTTTTGTTTTTTCTTGCTGAAAAGGGTCTAAGGCAGGTTTATTCAACTTAAGGTCCGGGAGCCAATCTGGACCTCCAAGCATTAAATTTGTTCCTCAATCCATCTTTCAAATACTGGAAAAATATTTTTGTTATATGTTACTGGTTGAATTTGTGTTTGTGCTAGTTTAGACCTGGATTGTTCCTGATTTGGACATCTGATTTTGGCTTAGTCTTGTTCAGAGGTGGTTATATGTAGGCACAGGACAAGCATAATTTAGTTTTGGTAATTTGGTAATTTTGTGGAATAATGAAGGTAATACTTTGTATTTTCCCCAAAACATAGAGTATTAGCTATTTTAAAATGTTAAAGCAAAGCGAATGTTGGAGACCTCATACTGTGGTTCTGCATCTCCGGCCCAGAGACCAAGACATCCCATAAAATGGGAAAATTTAGTTAATTAGCCATGGTCAGAACAGGGGATGCTCTGGGACAATTATCCATTTGCCTTGCGTTTACTGTTAAGCAATCTGCATTTGTAAGTACCACCACTAGGTTTGGGCTCTACAAAAATATACTGATGTGATGTGACTTGATTTGATAGTTAGAAATAGGTTCAGAGCTGGGCGATACTGATCAAAATGAATTTGGACACTACCGCCTACATTTGGCAGATTTCGACAACGATATTCAGAATGTTATAGAAATATAGTAATGCAGCCGTCAAGGTCTTAGATTACTGAGAGACTATAAATGTGTGTGTCTGAAGATAAATAAATGATTTGTGTGAAACTGAAAGCATAAATCATTTAATAGACTTATGCAGATGTATACGAAGTAACTTAAATATACAAAATCAAATACAGAGAACATTATTTGTAATTTTGCTAAAAGTAGTAAGGTTTATTACACTAACCACCGGCCTTTTTATGACACCACTGCTATAAACGACATACTTGAAAACAACATTCACAATATTATCTAAATTGAATATTCTGCCCAGTCCTACATCGGTTACTGGGCACTGACAGAGGAGTCTTGCTCCAGATGCAGATTATTTGTTTCTTAACTCGATGCTGTGATGTTTTGTTGTCATCACATAAAGTTGTTGTTGAGTTTGAGCAGGAGTTAGTCAGCTGATTTTATGCAACGCTCATCATGTGGACTGAAGTGTGAGAGAGGATTATGCTTGTCCTCGAGATAGAGAAGATAAAATACAGTTACTGTCTAGGTATTTTGAAAACTTAGCATAAACAGGAATATTTTTATTGTCTTTTCTGTCTGAGACTAAATTTGACTGCAAGAATCTCAAAAAGCATTATTTGTTCTAGGTATGGTTAACAGTGAATTAAGCAACTTACAGCAAAGTCTCTGGGCATGTGTAGTTTGAAAAATCCTGCCAAATTTCATTGCGTTATAAATTGGATCGGGATAATATTCCTGGGCTAATACTTGTAGCATAAACAAATTATTCTTTAAAATATGCATGTACTATTTTTATAATGTTTACACTTATGTTCACATTACAGACCAACAAAATCAGAAAGTAATCAGAAAATCCAATTATGGAGCTGCTTGTCTGTGTAACTTAAGAGCGCGGCACTTGACATTGAGCACATACACACACATATACACACACATAAACACACACAAACACACAGGCAGGAGCTCTCACAAAGACAAATCATAGGGTCTTTACTGGAGATTACAGGCTGCAGCTCTAATCATGGGGCGAAGCTTTTGGTTTCAGTGAAAAAGTTTCAGGAAGCCAACAACATGAAGACACAGTAACTAATGAAATCATGAAAGTGTAATTAGTGTAGAAAGTGTGTAATTTTGTGTTTGAAGTTGTCCCTGAACTGTATCAATGTAACACTGTAAGTATTTGCTTTATGTAACATAAATATAGATGTAAAAAGACATGTAATAACCCCGCCTCTTTAGTGATAAGCCCCGCCTTTTTATAGTGACAAGCCCCGCCTCTTCACTGTAAGATTTTTATGTAACGAGCAGCAGATGTTAAATTAGTAATATATTTATTGTTGTAAAGTAGCTATGTAACTATTTCCAACAGTGCATGCTTTTATGACGAATCTGAATAGAATATTCACAAGTGGATTTTACGTAATAGGTCTCCTTTAAACCAATGGACATTTTAAAAGGCTAAATGCTGAAAATAGCATATAGTAAAGCATATTCTAATATTTCAGTGATAGTACAGACCCAGCAGTTTATCGGGTTGTTTCTATGGAAGTTCTGCAAGTCTGCCAACAAACAATTGGTATTTACCATTATTGTATTTTGACGTTGCCTCCAGAGCTCTACACAAAAGAAGATCTTGTCATTAGTTGTAATCCTCATTTGTACATGCATCTTGACATAGTGTTTTACCCAGCATTTTAACAGCACATATCATATAAAAAGCTGGGCAATAAATCATATTTTAAAAATATCGTGATTGTTGTTTTGAAGATATCCCAAAATGTAATATCGAGTTTATTGTTAAAAAAAGTCTACAAAACGAGCTGTTTAACAATGCAAATGAAGAAAGTTATCTTGTGAAATTTGAAATAAGGTTAGAAATTTGATATTTTTGTCTCATTTGGGTCTTTGTTGACCAAAATTTGTGTTAGTTTGACTTTTAACTAATAATAATCTTGCTTAGCAGCATTTTTTTAGTTATTTGAAATAAAAAGCTTGTGGTGTTGTGAGTGCAGTTTGGGTCAGAGGTTTGGTCATTTGGTCATTTGGTCATTGAAACACACGTCTTAAATTGACTACAGCCTTATTAGTTTAATCGTCACACGTTTCAACATATTTCTGTTGGTTTGACATTATATCGTCAGAATATTGTAATCACAATTACAGTATATATTCCGTAATGGCGAAATATACTTTTATGAAAATCGCCCAGTCCTAGTCATATGTGAGAAAAGCCAGAACAGAATTCATAAGTCAATAATATTTGATATAGATGGACAGCTAAAATGAACCTTGTATGAAGGCATTTTTAGTAATACAAAGTTAATGGAGATAATCACTAACACAAACCATCAGATTGAACATTTGCAACATTACTTTTGACACAGTACAATGTTACTAATAATAAAAAATAAAGGGTTCTCTGGTCTTATGACTTCACATGAACGCAACCTATTTTGGGGTTTAATACAAAGGAGGATGAAGCTAGAAAAGTACTTGTGTCTTTGGCTACGAGCTTTGTTTCCTTGGTTACACTGAGCAGTTGAGTTATTTTCATTCAGTTTAAATGATGCAGCACATCACTATAGTGATAAGAGGTCGAGAGCCAAATGCCAGTTTAAAGTGTGAACCAGCCCTGGCAGTGTTCTGGAGCTGAAACATGTGTGAATGGGGGTCACCGCTGAGTGTTGTGGCATTTTGTACCTGGCAATTTACCGGCATCTAAGTGTGAATGGGGCTTTAGTGTCAGTGTGGTGGTGTTGCCATTGTGTGAACATAACATACCAGAACAGTCAACTCCACAAAGTCTGGTGTCTCCAAGTACTCAGGGTCTATTTTTGGCCAAGGCTGTTGTAACACGTCTCCTTCTTGAAGTAACGAACTCAAAGGATTCTGAACACGAGAGAGGCCTAGAGGAGAACAGTGACAAACATCAACAGTTAGAACACTGTATTGGGCAATAGTACATGTTTGTTTTGGGGAACAGAGCGGTTATCCCTGAGAGTAGGCCTAACCTTCTTCTGAAACCAGGCCCGCCCAAACGAGGGCTCAGGGGAAGGATGTGAACTTCCTCTATCCAGTGACAACGTTAGAGACAACAAGTGAGATGTGCAATATCATGAGTGTGCACATGTTTAAGTAGCCTATACACTAGATAAATTATAATACCTCAAAAATAAAACATACACTAAAAAAGTCCATTATGCAATTTTTAGTAGGGCTGGGCGATCTGGGAAAAAGTCTAATCACTCCTTTTTTTCTTCATATTGTTCAATCTCAAGGTTAGATTTCATTTTGTTTAACTTAAAAAAAAAAAAAAAAAAAGAAAAGAAAAAAAAAATATGAACATAGATAAAAACAAAAACTTTTGCTATGCCCCATTTAGTTGATTTTTTCGAAATTATATAACAATATTCTGCATCAAAGTTTGACTTTTGCTCCAAACCACACAAATTTACTGACAAAGGATTGGTTTTCGATCTCTAAACCCACCACCAAATAATTGATGATTTAATTTGATTACCGTAATTTCTGGACTATAAGCCGCTACTTTTTTGACAAACTTTGAACTCTGCAGCTTATACAACAACCCAGCAAAATATAGATTCTCATAGACTTACTATTAACAAGTGCGGCCTATGTATGTACTTTGTCATTTTTCTTTTCTAAATCTAGTTGGTGCGGCTTATATTCATGCTTTTATTCCAATAACTTGGATAAAAGCATGTTTTTCATTAGGTTGTTTTTGTTGCACTAAAAGAAATATTAAATTGTGTCTCGTTACTGTGTGTGAACTTACATCTCCACCAAAAGATACTATTATAAAGACTGGAGGAGCTTGTTTCTATGTAAATGTTGTTCTCTTGGCTTGGCTATATTGTTTCACATTATGATACCAAGCATAACAATCTCCATTGAGCATGTTCCAAAGTATGGATAACTTTCTATTTCTTCTTCTATGAGATCATGCAGATGA
The DNA here is from genome assembly GCA_038363315.1 of Mugilogobius chulae. NCBI lineage: Eukaryota > Metazoa > Chordata > Actinopteri > Gobiiformes > Gobiidae > Mugilogobius > Mugilogobius chulae. The sequence continues at coordinate 38,247,076 of CM076413.1, forward strand.
CTTTAACATTCAGAAAGTTATAGTGTCACTTTAACAATCTAAACACAAGATCTGATATAGAAGAAAACGCATTCATAAATACTTTAAGAAGACATGATGAACATCCCTAACCTAAACATAAGATCTGTCAAGGGAATAAGCAGAAAATATAGTTCAGAGGTTTCCAAACTTTTCAGACGGTGACCCCCAAAACAACCATCTAACCAACTCGCAACCCCTCACAGCAAAATACAATACAAAAAAAATTTGATTACATTTTGCATTTATATTAGTAGTTTAGTGCTTTAAAAGACACACATACACACACACACAAAAAACATGAAATACCAAGTCATAAATGTAAAAAAAAACATCATGAAATCATCTCGCAACAACCCAGATTTTGCTTTGCGACCCCCACTTTGGGAACCGCTGCCATAGTTAAACATTTTTAAGGCATTAATAAGCATTTGTTTTTTGAATAGAAGCACATCTATGGCATGCTCTCTTGCTGTCTCTCTGGAGGCACTGAGCACTTTTTGAAACTTTTTTGGCTTTTAGCTCAGTTTTTGGCAAGACAACTTTGGACTTCAACCAACTAAGACGTGTGGCCTCTGATGTTCAACAAACATGAGATAAGTACTGTCAGATTTGTGAAAAGAAGACATCTGTTTTTCTCGTTACCATGGAGACCATGCAAAAGCTAATGCTACCTACGCTAGCTTTGGACTTCTAAAATGGCAGACTTCCACACCTGAAGCAGCAGAGGACGTTGCAGTGAAAATAGTTTGATTCTTGGGATTTCATCCGCCCTGTGATGTTCAACAGACACAAGTTAGGATTTTGTGAATGGAGTTGTTTGTCTTGTAACCATGGAGATGGTACATGAAGCTATGAAAGCTAACTTTGCTGGCTTTGGACTTTTGAAATGCTACAGAACTTTTACATCTGCTGCAGCCGAAGCTTTTGCAGAGGAAGATTTTGTGGGGATGGTCTTATCACCGACTGAAACAACAGAAGTTCACCTTCCTCCACCTGGACCTGACTGTGATGTGTCTACAGAATCCACTTGCTTCACCTGCACCTGACTGTCATCTGTCTCACTCCGATTTTCATCTCCAACTACACCTGCTCCTCCAGCTAAAGCCCTGACGAAGCCAAGCACAACATCATGGAGATTGTCCCCGAGCGCCGTTCAGCGGCAACACACTGCTCCTGACAGATGTCCCAGCGGCTCTGCAGGATGGGTCAAATGCAGAGAATGAATTTCCCTCTTGAGGGATCAATAAAGTTCGTTCGATCGATCGATCGATCGATCGATCGATCGATTCGATCGATCGATCGATCTATCTATCTATCTATCTATCTATCTATCTATCTATCTATCTATCTATCTATCTATCTATCTATCTATCTATCTATCTATCTATCTATCTATCTACAAGCACAAATCACTTGGTTATTATATTTATAGTTTAATAAGAAGCTTGATATTGCTCTTGCAAACATTTTGTAGACTGTTTGTTAACACATATTTTAGTTTATTGGCTTATTACCATTTATAAGGTAGACTATGTCATCCACAAATGCTATTACATGCTTTACAAAACATATTAAAAAACAAAACAATAACATTTTCTCACTTGAAATGATCAAATTTATGCAATAATTGAATTTGAAATAAGAAATAGCATTTCCTTTTTTTAAGAAAGTACAAATTATTAGTCAGATTAAGATAACTGCTGCTTCTAATCACACATTATCTAATTTAAATGGTTTTGCAGTGTAACCTGTGTTATTCCTGCAAACTTGAAAGTTATGAGAGTCTTTTTGTTTTGAGCTTGTGCGTCGGCAACAATCAGGGGATGTCCACGATGCCAGCACAAGGCAGGGAAAGTGACGCGGACGTTCCTCTGTATTGTTTGTTTTCCTCTAAAGATTAAAAGTCAGCTGCCTGCAGTTTGTTCAATAGAGCGAGAATCCGATTTACAAAAATAGCCCTGATTTGATAACAACTTTTAACAGGAACAGGAGAAGACTGTCACATTTTCTCTGGTGATTTGCTGTTAGTTGCATCACCGATTGTTCACTTGTGTCAGTTTGGCAATTAAGCTGTGATCTGAGGCAATGTCCTTTTCACAGGAATGAAAATGTGAGACCTTACGCAGAAAAACGTAGTAAGAAAGCGAGCTTTTCACATTATTAGTTTACTCAGATTTGTATTTCGATTGATTCTTGCATGTTTGAGTTTGTATTGCCATGAGATTGATGCTTAAGTCTTCAGAAAATGTGTTTTTTCACCTACATATGTCTGCCCACACGTCTGTATTTACTTGCGACTACAAAAATTCAGATTCTGATTAAAACATGTAGGCCGCGATTTTCCGCCCGGCGGATGTCTTGACGCGGGCGCAAAGAGATGTTTCCGTGTGCTGGCCGCTATGAGCTCCAGAGAGCAGCTCCAGCACGTGGCACTGCTGCTCTGCTTTGACTGATGCCAGTTCAATTAGTGAACCTGCACAACATGACACTGGAGCAGTGCAAGAAGTTCACAGGAAAATATTAAGAATTATTATTATTATTATTATTATTATTATTATTATTATTATTATTATTATTATTATTATTATTATTATTATTAATAATAATAATAATAATAATAATAATAATAATAATAATTTTATAATTTTATAATTTTTTTAAATTCTAATTTTGTCAGTTATTTAGTTAAAAAAGCAACGTTTAATTCAGTTATTGAATTAGGTAATATATTTGTAAAATAAAATAATTCACTCTTTAGTCAGACTTGGCTTCAATAAGTTTGTGTTTTTCCTTTAACAATATTCTGTTATGTCGATCTAAAGTTATAATAAATGATCCGATGTGCGGACATGAGACTTAACTCAGAATCTTGATCCGTGCGTGAAAAGTTTATGAAAAAAAGCAGCGGCGTGTCCTTGTTATAATCCTTATGAATGAGACGATAACTGCCCGTAACCAGGCTCCCGGTCCCGGTGTGATGCGCGCGGAGGGTCCTTCGTGTGTGACCGCGTCTGCTGCCCCTGAACAAACGAGCGCGGGGTTGTGTACATCCCTCTGGTGTCTGGAAGCGCGGTCCAGGTAAAGCACAGCGCGGTGGTCCAGGTAAAGCACAGCGTGCGGCTCTGGTCCAGACTGTGCCAAACGGTTCCGCGCTCTTCCTCGTGCTCACTCACAGTGGTCACCGCCGTAAAATCAACAGCCTCTGGTCAAAAACGTCCAGCGGCCTGGTGCGTGTGGCCGCAGCCCGCGCTGACCCAAAAAGCGCTGAAGGGGCCGCGACCTCATGCAGCACCACGCTCTCCTGGCTTTATCTCTCTGCTCTGTCGTGGGCAGAGCTGCATTCACATTGACACTGTCTCATGTTCACTCTATAATGATCTGATTCTTTTTTTATATTAAGTCAACAGGCTTTATGTAAAAGAAAATAAATTTTTTAGACAAAGTTGTTAAGGTCTGTCATTTGAATAGACTTTTACCAAAAACATTTTTATTTTTACTTTTTACCAAACTGAAGCTGTTGTAGTAACTTTTGCTGTGATATTAATGCACTGCTTACGTGTCACAGACATGACACGTCTAGGCCAGTGGTTCACTAAATGAAATTGTACCCCACACATCTGGCATCACACCTGCTGCACTCACAGCGTAGCTCTTGGAGAGAGCGCACTAGAGGCCAACAGAGGAATAACTAAGACTTCCCGTTAAGACCGAGGGGCAAGATCGCGCGGGTAGAGTTCAAAGTCGTCATGTAATCACTTTCCAAAAAAAGTCCTATTAGGCTCGGGAAGCGTCTGTGGTTACCATGGAAATAATGGCAAATCCGCCATGTTTGTTGATAGTTTAGCAGAACTTCCATAGGAATACATTAGACAAAACGATTAACAAAAGTAAACAAAACAGCCGTGGAACAGCCCAATAAACTGCTGGGTCAGCACTGGTAAGTTTATCTATCACTATTGGCCCTATTTTGTCCCGCCTACTTTTCTAGGACATACACTTCCTGTTTAGCTGCATTCAGCCTGTAGATTTCAGTCGATGGGTTTATTTTAACTGTCATTATATTTAATTAAAATTGCCTCACAAGACAGACAAACAAACACGTTTGCTACCTTAACAGAGCTAAACAGGAAGTGCGTTTCCAAGCCAAGTGGGCGGGACAAAATAGGGTCAATATAGTGTCAAAATTTGATTTATTACACGCTATTTTCAGCATTTAGCTATTTAAAATCTCCATTGGTTTAACATGGGACCAACTGAACATTCTACAGCTGTATGATGTCACGATCCTGACCTAATAACTAATTTCCTTAAAATGTAAACAAACAGAAATAAATCATTGGATCTGTGCACTTGTTTATTTTCAAAATAGCTGACATCTTTTCATCATGTTCATGAAACAATACTGTAAGATCCAGCAGTGTAAACCTATTTGTTGGTGGTTTTCTCATGTTTAAGACTTTGCAAATCAGGAGAAAACGTCGTCACAGGACTAAAGTGTGTTTAAAACAGCATGTGTTTGTATGTTAATGCTAACGCTGAAGATCTACATTTTAAAAATAAACAGCTCACATGCACAGAGTCCATTTTAAACTTCCTACATCAGTCTGCATGTTTTGTTCACTTACCTAATGTATTTTGAGCGTCCAAATTGTTCACCATGATGTGTTAAGTTTTTTTCACAGCTGTTAGGAGATGTACCGGTATGCTAACGGCTGTTAGCCACAATGCTAACAACAACAACAGACTAACTGTGTAACCTGCCAGATAGTCGGGTCTGGAGGGACAATGATAACGTTTAGGAGAACGGGTAAGTTTTGGAAAAGGGTTAGGGTGATGGGTAAGGTTAGGAAAAAGATTTGGGTAAAGGTAAAGATAAAAATACTGTATAACAGCTTAGGCTTGTTTAGTCTCAGAAATAAACTCATTACCATGGCAACCAGCTCCCTCCGAACCTGATCGCTTAGCACTAAACTTTGTGAATTTGGGTAAACAAACGGGACTTTGACAGGACATTGTGGACTAATGGTGCGTTCCAGGCAACTAGGAACTGGTATATTTCCCACTTCCCACTTGTAAAAATGCGCTGGAACGCCACTCGAACTGGTAAATCCCACTTGTAAATTGGGACCTGGTCGAGGAAGTCCCACTTCACATACGAGCTCAACAATCCCCACAATAAATTAATTTAGAGGGTTTAACTGACACAAAAACTGTGTAAACTGTGGTTACAGGTTATTTACCGTTACTTTTGTTTAGCCTAAAAGTTAACATTAGCCATGATGTTTACATACGAGTTGATTAGGTTGGAACGCTTTGAACTGGGAACTGGTATTTTTCAAGTGGGAAATATCCCAGTTACCAGTTGCCTGGAACGCAGCAAAATTTCCACATGAATAAATACATGAACAATATACTGTATCTGTGCTAGGGTAAAATTGATTTTAAGGTGCTTTATTGCAAAAAATAAACAAATACAATAAAATCAGGTATAGCCCCTTTAAGATACATTATGAAAAAACAACTTTTAGGAAGTTTGATCTATGCAATAGTTCATTCAATCTCTCAAAGTTGTATTTAAAATGACACAGGTATTTTTGAGTAATTAGTTAATTAGTCTCCATCAGATGTCACACAGGTCTTTGCTCCACTGATACACACCTAGTGATTTTTACTTACTACACCTATCTTTTTCATTTGGAATTTTTAAGATATTCCATAGCAAATTAAATAATATTACCAATTATTACATATTTTTTTTCTCATACTGTGATCAATGGACATCATAGATTACAATTAATGCAAAATGGATACAGAAGCACAATAGGCCTTACCATGTCTTGTGTATACCGCTTAAATGAGAAATAGAAGAACTACACTGTTTATTCATGTTCTTAGACTCACCTGCCCAGAGTTCGGACGCCAGGTGAGGGGCCATCGGTGCGGTCATCAAAATCAGAGCAGCGAGAGCCTCTTCAAACTCCACACTGTGCTGCAGGACCCTGACTGTCGCACTCTGAAATAAACACACCTAATCAATGCCAATGATAGAAGAAAAGTAGTGTTTGAGCCGAAATATAGATTCTTACGGTCAGTGTGTTGGTCAGGCCCATTAGACGAGAAATAGCTGCGTTGAACAGAAAATCCTCCGTGAAGTGATTTGTTACCTGTGAGCATCCAAAAAAGTGTTGTTGTTTTTTTAAGGAAGAACAATCTCGCTAATTTATTTTGGAGTTTTGAGAAATGTGTTTATTTGACATTAATTTTAGAAATAAAAATATTAATAAGCAAAATATATTGCAATCAACTGTTGCCTATAAGTCTTGCTTTGATTGTATGATTGTGTAATGATTGTATCCTGTGCAAAACAATTTATATCAGAAGAAAATATCACTGTAATTGTAAAGCAAATTTTAGTACTCGATGGAGAGTCTGCGTAAACCTTATTTCATTGCAGATAATATTGCTTTGTCACACAGTATGGCTTTAAATTTTGATTTCTTTATTGAGACAAGCATTTAAATATTTTTGAGCAATAATAACACCCAAAGTGAGCAAATCTCGATATTTTTAATGCTGTACTAGGAAACATTGTAAATGACGCAGTAACAACCCCATAGAGTCAGACAGGGGCACACTCTTGAAAAGTTACACAGTGCACCTTTAATATCTTCACATGGTTGCTGTAATTTCCTGACCTTTGTTTTATTACAATACGTACTAATTAAATACTTAGCTAATATAAAACCTTTATAGTCGAAAGCTCAATCTCTAGTAAATACATAAAAAAGTCAAGTCATTTAGCCTTGGGGAAAATAACCCATTTGGGAAGGTCCGCAGGGAGCAGCAGGTCGATAGCTGAGGTTTTCTGAGAAATGGATCAAAGACAGGCTTGGCTTAGGGAGCTTATGGCAAAGAGCCTGTGGCCCTTTAGAGGATGACCCTGAGCAGAGCAGGGACAGTCAGCCCTGGCAGCCAAAGCAGTCTATTTACAGAGTGTGAGAGGAGACAGTGTGGATTTAAAATCAATTTCCATGCCCTCTTTTTTTACCCTTTCCTCTCGGGGGGTTCATGTTACCGATGGATGTTTTAACTCTGGATTGACCCGACTATGCACTACAGAGCAATAGAATAAGTCCAGTGCAGCTTGCTAGAAGTCCAAAGTTTCAACATAAATGAAGCAGCTGAGACCACCAACACTGACACATTGGCTAAAAATGTGACTTAAAAACTCTATAATATACCTACAGTAATGATAACAATTATTAGCCGTAATTCACAGGTTTGTCTATCGCATACATACCTCTTGAATTACATAATTCTTGTTTTCCCAAATCTTTCTGGCCTCTGTTTGCTCTTTTTTCTTGAGTAATGACGGGTTTGGGACATCTCCGAGACTTCGAGCTCCTCTCAGTTTAGTGACCAGCTGCCAAAGACGAGTCTGCCATCGTAAAACACCAGGAAGGGCATCCGCTGAAGAGGGAAGCATACAGAACAACTGGATAAACGCGCACTTCAAAGCTGATCTTTACCTCAAAAACTATGACAGAGAAGGCTTGCATGCTGCAACATTCTCAAACATAAAGCTCAATGTTGTTAGAATTTGTTGTGAAACTACTGCATACGAAGGAGTAGAATTAGTAGAGAAGTAGAGAGAATTAAAAAAGGCAAAATTATAAAACTAACATATTAATAAATTGATAGATGACATGACTGTGACAGGAGGAGGACAAGAAATAATAGTTATAGTCAAAATACAATGAGTTCTTAGGTCTACTCACCAAGAAAACACATCAGCCTAAGAACTTGGACATTTACTTTTTGCATTTCATAAGGAAACCCATCTAGCAATATTATATAATCTAAAAGCAACCATTTTTATGAAGACAAACAAAAATAGTCTGTCAAAGCAATAACAGCTCAGTGGAGACACAATGAACTTAGTGACTCTGTTAGTCAAACACAACGGGAAAAATCAGTATAGATTTTCTGCCTGGATATTTATTTTTGTATACTGTATTTAAAGATTTTTATTTTTATTTTTATTAGGTGAAAACACAGAGTATGTTGTGCAAATTGTCATTTATCTCACACGCTGTTTACCCACATAGACAGATGGCATTTATCAGTATTCATCATTATTAATCATTATTGTATCGGGGACTGCAAACAAATTCAAATAAACCAAAATCTAGTAGATTATAATCTACAATCACAATGTATGATAAACACACAAGACCCATGTTTAATAATTATATATACAAAGAATTTGATAGGGTTAGATTTATTTAATTTAATGTATTTTTTATTGTTATGCTGTTTTTACTCTGTGTAGCAGTTTGGAGACCTGTTTGTATAAATGTGCGATACAAATAAAGAAGGATTGGAAAACGTAAAACTTCCTTGAGCTTGTATGTTGTGTGTGTAGGAGTGTACTGCATGCGTGTGTAAAATAGTTTTTAAAAAGTGTTTCAACCAAAAAGCTACAGATTTTTCAAAAGCTAAAGGAGATCTTAATAAATAAACCTATATGTGCTTGTGGAGGGTGATATATGTGTACCAGTATCGGTATCGGCCGATGTTCACAATATTTTGACAATATCAGTTATATCAAATATCGAAAAAAAAAATTGCAACAATAATTTTAAGAGGTTCTCTGTGTGCACATGTCCTAATTGTCCTCAAAACAAAAAAAATTGTTATTTTGAACAGACCCCAAACTACAAATTGAAATAAACAAATCAGTATGCTTAAAATGTGGCTGCATATTGCTAAAGATTGTTTTTTTATTTTTATTTATTTTATTTTATTTTTTATTTTATTTTATTTTATGTTGCACATATCAGCTATCGGCAACAGTAGAAGGTGCTGCTATTTATACAATTCAACTACAGCACCTATTCTTCATAGAGTAAATTAGACCATAAACTCTTCATCATTACAAACAGAAGCCCTCACTCTTGACGTTCCAGAGGATGTCCTGTTCAGGTGGAGCCGCGTAGAGGATGTAGAGTCTCACTGTGTCCAGGCCGTACTGCTGAACCACGTCTTGAGGGTCCAGACCGTTGTGTTTGGATTTGCTCATTTTCTCAAAGGTGATTTCCAGCTCATCGCCGCTTCGAGAGACGGGCTCCTTGCCTTGAAAGAAGGAAAAGGCCACATTTATATATAGAACTATTATACTATAGAACTATTATGCTTCTGCTGAGCGCACTCGGTGAGCTTTACATGGAGAGTTTTCAGGCTGCCTTCATTAAGTAGTTCTTAAGCCTTAATAAATGTTTTTATTCATTAATTCACCATTTGCTCATGAATAATTAAGGCGTTATTCATGCTATATGGTAGGCCTATTCAACTTTAGGCCCTGGGCCAAATCGCCCCTTCAAAGATTTGATCTGGCCCTCTACCCATTTTTCCACTCTTACAAAAGGATACTTTCTCTTGCTTGCCGTTTTAAAACTGGGCTACTCAATTGGGTCTTGTTTTAGTTCTGGTTTAATCCTGCTTTAGAGCTTGTTTGGTCCTAGTTTAGTCCTGGTTTAATGCTAACATTTTCTTAGTCCTGATCTGGTGCTTGTTTTATTGTGGTTAAGCACTGTTTCAGAAGTTTTGTAGAGCCTACAAAATCAAACATAAAACAGTTATTTTCATCACTGAAACAGATAAAAAATCGGGCCCAGCTTTATAGTGTCACAAGACTAAAATTTTGTTTTAATACCAAGGAAAATACTCTATTCTCTATTACGTTTTAGGCACCACAATGAATTCAAAAGTTAGGTCAAGTCACAAAGTATATTGGACTTTCTTTAACAGGCAGTGTGCTCGTGTTCTAGTTGTGATATATAATCCACAATGAAACTGTTCAGAATCAGAAAAGACCAAATTCTATTTGTATCAATACTTACTTGATACTAATGTTAGCATTGATTATTATCTGATTTTCAATACTTTTGACAACACTATTGCTTTACTAAGGCGAATTTCAGTGTAGTGGTACTGAGAATTTTAACCTTTTCGTAACCTTCTCTGAACAGTTTTTGAAATAAACGAATCAAAAAGTACGTGCAGACTGTCTCTCTTGTTTTTTGTGAATGATGACAACGAGATCAAGCGACTCCTTCCTTGTTACCAAGCGATGGAAAGAAGTTGGCAACCTTTCTGTGTGAAGATAATTAAAAGAGACTAGATTTCTTGGTCTGCTGACTTCTCTGTGACTTCAATTATTTAGCTCTGCCTCATCCACAATAAAGCAAAGAAGAGACGCAAGATAAAATGTGACAGAAAGACATTTTTTAGACACATATCATAATAAATGACTTTGACAGACAGCACATGGCGCCGTACCTGTGAAGTCAATCTCTTCTCTCTTCAAGTATTGCCCACTTTTAGCCAGTTTGAACGTCTGTCCTTTGATCAAGCCTTGGACCAACAGTTTTCGAAACGGCTCCCTAGAAACAAGCGTCATATTTAGTTTTATATGCAACGTTTATAAATGGAAAAGCACATTATTGCACGGCTGTACCTGTGAGCCACAAAACCTTGATCTCTGCAGAAATGGCTCAAAAACCTGGCGTAGTACAAGTGCATCACAGCGTGCTCTTTCCCTCCAATGTACACATCCACAGGAAGCCAGTGATCCGCTAGGGGCGCTCAAATGGTCTACACAGAATTATAGTTGTGACCACAGCGTTCATTATAAATGTAGCAATTTTACAACAGAGTCTGCTCTAACACACGCTTCAAGAATAAGAGAAATAGGTGAAAGATCAAAATGTTAACGAGAAATGCACAAAAAACATGTAAAAAAATGGATGGAGTGATAAAAAGTACAAAAATGGTGAAAATGTAAATCGATATAAATGTTTAATATGGCTGAAAAAGGATTATTTTTGATAAATGTATTTTTTTTATCATTAAATTACAGCAAATAGTGAAACCTCAGTGAATATGAGATTCACTCATTTATTTTTTAACAAAGCTTTTAACTATATGAGTCTATTTATGATACATTTCTTTTGTGTCATTTTGGAATCATTATTGCTTTGAGACAGTTACTCAAATAATCGATTAATTGTGATTATTGTGATTATTCATTCATTCATTCATTTTCTACCGCTTAATCCGTTTAGGGGTCGCGGGTGACTGGAGCCTATCCCAGTAACTTTGGGCCTTAGGCGGGGAACACCCTGGACAGTGGCCAACTCGTCGCAGAGTTAGACAGACAAACATTCACTCTCTCATTCACTCACAGGTAAATTTACAGTGATGCCCAATTAGCCTAAACATGCATGTTTTGGAGGTGGAGGAATTCGGAGTACCTGGAGTAAACCCACGATGACACAAGGAGAACATGCAAACTCCATCCAGAGAGATCGTGAGATGTTGACATGGTCCGACTCGGGAGTCGAACTCACGACCTCCTTATTGGGAAGCCAGAGCTCTAACCGCTCTGCTACCGTGCACCCCATATATTGTGATTATATTTGTTTTAATCATAATGTTTTATGTATTCTCAATTATTGTATGAATAAACAGCTGCGAGATCAAATCATATTTGGATTTATTTATATAATTAATTTATATAAATTTAATAGTGTCCTTTTGATGCCAAAATTAAATTTTTTAATGTCATACCCAACGTCAAAACATTTACGTGTTTTCTGCCAAAACTACTGAGTCGGAGCTACTCCATTGAAGCAAAAACATACTCACTTTACAGGAACTTAAAGAATTAAATATGTTTTGATCCAAAATGTTTAACTTTTAAATAATGTGTTTTATTTGTTATTGTTTTATGAATGTTTTTGGCATTAACTACATAATCTTGGCATTACATCAGGATAATAGCATGTCTAGATTTCTGAAAGATATCTGTAATACACTTTGCTTAGAATTAATGAGCTGAACCTGTTACTTTAGCGCTTTTTAAAAGCATGTTAAAGCCTTATTTATGGCTTAATTACTTTTGGAAATCCTGAATATGCTTGGTGGACGTTCACTGTAGCTTCCTCTAGAGGGCAGGCTTCCTCCAACACTCTGATTGGGACTCATCCAGCAGCATCTCCCACACACTCACAATCACAAATCACAAAATCACAAAATGAGCTGAACCAAATATAATGCTTTTAGGGCCACACTACCATCTCTGCACTGACACACAAACACTGAAACACTCTGGCTGATATATATATAGCAGGAAATATTGAATGAAGCCCAGTAATAGTTTATAAACTCCTTCTAAAGCTGGAAATAATTGAAGCTTTTTAGCGGTGCCAGGGCAGCTCAGCGGGCCACCTGTACAGCACAAAAAGAGTAATTACTTTTCCTGTTGTGCTGTAATCTGGTCGGGCACAACAGTGAAGGGTAAAGCGTCCCTTTCAAAGCAGCTTTAGGGTCAGGCCAGAGGAAAATTAATCTCTTACATAAAGCCTGGGGTCTCACCGGATTCCCAGCAGGTGACAGCTACGCCACCATCATCGTTGTTACTGAGCAAAACTTTGAGGCAACTGATGCAAGTGTTTGGAGAGTGGTGTTACAAAATGATGCTGAATTATTTTGAGACGGATAACAGAGGAGAGTAAAAAGAGTTAGGAGGATTTGGGAAGAAGCGTGTACCTGTTTGTGTTGTGCGGGTCTGTGTATCTGAAGTAATACCAGGCAGAATCCACAAATGTGTCCATGGTGTCAGTCTCTCTTTTTGCTGATCCATTACATCTGGGAAAGCCCAAAGTAGGATATCATTACATGAAATTATTACTGCAAGCTAACACGGAGCAACAACTTTAAACCACAATCAAGTGTCCAACTAGAGTTTGAGAACTTGAGGATGTGAGATGTTATTTGGTGAGATAATTGTTGATGTCCATCTGGCTGTAGGGGTCATGTCCCTACAGAGCACACAGATGAAGCCAGGCTGGCACCGGAGCGCTCCCTCTGTGCCCCAGCTAACAGGCTGAACTAACAGGGGCGCGCTGGCAGACCTCCTGCATGTTTGTGTTGAAATAACAACCTCATGTCCCCGTTTGGTCATGGTTTGTGAGATGGATCTACAAGCCTCACTTACAGAGACATAGACTCAGAAATATGCAATAATAATAAAGCCTTTGAAAAGCGGTGACACATCAGGCGACTTTGGGAGTACGGAAACAAAACAAAATCGTTTCAGTGAGAATGTAAAGTGTTACAGAGTTGACAATGCTCACAACTTTGCGAGCGCAGACCTGATGAGCGGTCGACTGTGTGACTAAAAATATCTCTTTTCACCGACACAAAAAAATAGTTCAAGCTATGACTTGTTTCAGTCTGTGAAAGCCAAAAGCCTCTCGACCACCATCATATCCTGTGTAATAAGGCTGTGTTGATGAGGTAAGGATAGAGGTTGCTTAGCAACAAGGATAAGGTGTAGCAAGGTTAATATTGGAAAGCCAGGTGTTATTTCATTTCATGAAAAAGTTCAGTAATACAAAAAAAAGATCTCTTTCCTTCACAAACCGCAAATGTAAATGCCTAAACCTGAAAGGTTACAATCTAGTTCCATTGCTCATATCAATATATTGAAAAGACACACTACTGCAAAAGCAACTTAAGAAAACTGTAATTTTCAGAAAAACAAAACAAACTTCATAAATCTGTAGTGTAGATAATTAGTTTCCAGTCTCATTCTGAAAAAGCCAAAAGACTCTCCAACAGATGGGGCAAAAGCTGCAGCTGTCCATTTGAGAACAGAATTCATCTTGTAAAATACTCCTCCATTATGTGTTTGGGCTGCTGTGATGTGCATGTTTATCAGTGTCTTGTTCACAGTAAATTTGGGTTATCACCTACTCTTATGCACCTCCCCAGCCCCTGCCAGGCCTCTGAGGCGGGCTCCACTTGGCAGGTTAATTTACACTGGTACAGAGGGTCAGAGACTGGATGAAACAGGAAATGACTTTCTCAAGGACAAACCAGACTATGCGTCTACTGCTCATCCCTCATCATGCTATTCGCTTGTGTTCAGTCAAACTTTAATTGGACATGGTCAGCGAGCGAGAAGAACAAATTTCCACAGACACTTAACAATGGAAGAGCGACACACAACAGCAGATAACTGCATCTTCACGATTACAGCCATCAATCACTGCTCATGGTTTTGTGAAAGAGTGAACCCAATCTGATGACTTCTGCCATCTGCCTGTGAGTAGCCCATTGTTTTAATCAACATGGAGCTGTGATGGTGATTAGTCTTATTCAGAGAGGAATTCCCTCGTCAGCAGAGGCCCTGGAGACAGCGCCTAAGTAGCACTCAGTATTCTCCATCATCTCTGACACATGACTGCGGAGGCTTCGTGTGTAATTAATTATGCTTTTGTCAAGGTGTGCACTACAGTATTTGTGAGTCTGTCGAGTCACAGCAGACTTATGTAACTGCCATCTGCGTCAAAGCTCACAGTGACAAATGCTGCTCAAAATCTTGACTGAACAAAATATTGTCCCTTGTCATACTTTTTTTCAACAATTACAATCTTGTCAAAATATTTAGATTGAAATGTCTTTACCTGGGACATTTACAGTTGATCCAGTCATGAGCAGACTCCAGCGGCGATGCTCCTTTTCCTGATATGGACACCAGTTTTGGCAGAGTGACTGGCAGGTCCTCTACGGGAACAGCTACAGACCACAAGACCCACAATGCACCACAGGAATAGGAGTTCCCCAGTATCGTTGTCTTGATATGAGCCAGTCCCTGAGCTTTGAGCTGGTTAGATGACCTCCAACTCCGTGTTGTCTGGCCTTCTGGGTGATGGAATCAAAAGCATCTTCTCGCCTTAGGCCCGAAAACTGTAAGAATATCAACAATATTTATACATGTCTGTTTATCACCTTATTCTGCCCCGCCCACTTTTATTAGCAGCACACTTCCAGTTTAGCTGCGATAAGGCTGAAGATCTCAGTCACTGAGTGTATAATAATTGCCGCTATACTGATTTGAGATCACCCCGTAAGGCAGACAAGCAAAAACATGTTAGCTAACTTAACAGAACTAAACAGGAAGTGTGGTGCCAAGACAAGTGGGCGGGGAAGAATAAGGTGAATAGATGTTATGTAGACGACAGAGAATTCTAAATGTAAGCAACATTACCAACAAAATAGGACAACACAGCTACAGTCTGATAATAAACATAACACCACAACTCTATACAATTGTGCTAGTGTGTGTCCGACAGAAGAAAAACATACAAACAATGGTAACAAAGAGGCTTCCTTTACGTTTCTCACTGATACAGACGTTGTGATCACACACAGTTAAACGCTTTTTGTAATTAAATGAAAAGTCTGTTTTATGAGGAAAATATGTTTGGTGCAATAATTAAAATATCCTAAATCTCCAGCGTTCATTAAGAAACAAGTCAGCAAAGCTGTGTACAGATTCAGCAACAACAGAGAAACTACATTCAGTTTACATTTCACTAATTTCAGCTTAATAAAAAGCAAAAAAACAGATTATGAGTTGTGTTTGTTCAGCCACATAATGATGAGAAGCGTTCTTCAAATATAATGGTGTCAGTGCATAATCTCTATACATTATTTACAAGAAGACTGCAAACCTCTGCCGAATTAATCAATGTTTGTGCCCCATCTTGGCTGTTTTTCAGAACTGTGGACCATTTCAAGTTTAGAACTCGAGCCAAGCACAGATCTTCTTCACGACTGTCTGGAACGCCTGAAAAACACAGACATGTAAACAAACGGATGGTCTTTTGCTGTACGCTAAAGGACACCTGTATCCCGGGGAACAGAGGGAAACCACAGCCATCCACCTGCGATGTTTAGCTCGTTAGAAATCCCTGAGGAACCACCTATAGTCACGTTTTCACACATGAGTAGTTCTTTACATCACGTCATTAGGACTGCAGTGAGAGCCTTAATTACTGTGCAACTA
Source organism: Mugilogobius chulae (assembly GCA_038363315.1). Lineage (NCBI taxonomy): Eukaryota > Metazoa > Chordata > Actinopteri > Gobiiformes > Gobiidae > Mugilogobius > Mugilogobius chulae. The sequence continues at coordinate 38,263,016 of CM076413.1, forward strand.
ACACGGCATACAATATACTTAATAGATTAGATTCTCTTTGAAAATATGCTGAGAATCATTTCAGATGTAGCTCAAGTATTACTTTAAGTGAGCTGTGATTTATTTTAAAGGTACCATATTATGCTAAATCGACTCTTGTAAGCTTTTATCCATGTTGGAACGTAAGTATCTCATCAAAAACAAACCCAAAGTGGTGTTTTCTTTCAGTCGCAAATGTTTGAGTAATCTACAGAGCTCAAAATGCTTCATTCCATTTTGTGATGGCTTTTTTGATTTATGCTACAACAATACCTTAAAGCAAGACTGAGTAGTTGTCATGTTTGTAATGAATAGTCTTTTGTTCAGTTGAGCTACCGACAAAAAGTCACACATTTTTCTACAACAGGCAGCTTAATCAAGGATATCAGCTGTAGTTATTTCATGGCTGAATTTTGTCAAACAATTCTAGTGAAGGTGTGGGGAGTTTAAAAACAGTGGAGCATGTTTTCAAATTGACAGAAGAAAAAGTATAATAGCTCCTTTAATGCGAGGACACAAAATAAGCTTACAAGCCTAGCACAGAACAAGACATTTTTAAGGTGGCTCCAACTTTCTGAAGCAGGAAAATCACTTGCATGATTCCACTGAGATAAAAAATTAAGCTCATACTTTGGAAAAAAAAAATATTATGCTGCACTGTTGAAATTAAATCATAGCTAAAGGAGTAACATTTCCATGGAAGCAAGAAGAGGCTCTTATACAAGTCCTAAATTAATGCATTGCTCGCTGAGAGCAACACAAAGGGCTTGTTACATTTGCTTACAAAATCCAGACTATCTAGCTGTAATCTATCGTATGTCACCCTTTCAGAGCACACGCTTCAGCAAATTGCAAAGAGTAGGTCTGGTCACCACTCCCTCCACCTGCGTTTCAGATCAACTCCACAGGGTACCGGATAATCAGATTATCATATTTGCTTGATGCAGATGAAACAAAGGAGCTGGTTGGTCGTCTGTCATTTAGAACAAAATCTAACTTCATTCATCTCACATTAAAATTATTCTTTGCTTCGCTCATTGTTTTTTATCGTCGTGAGTAGCCGTGTTTGTTTTCTTGCAGGAGACGATCTGCGTTCCTGATTGGCTAACTAATCTGTCAATCATGCTCACTGAAATTCAATAACATTTTTCATATATAATGTGGATTTTCTAGGCAAACCACGTTCATTTGTTGAGTTTTAGTAAATGTGATTGACAAACAACCAAACCGGGATGTAAACATGCTGTCAAAACAAGGATAAAATAAACGCAAACTTTTTTACGATGGGACCAGGGGAGTCGACGGGGGGAGACAAAGGGGTCTTTTGTCCTGGGCCTCAGAGTCTTATGGGCCCATAATAATGATTTTTATTGTGGGGAGCCCATATGAGTCACCCTTGCCCTGGGCCTCCAAATTTCTATCGACGGACCTGCATAGAACTAAAATTCATTGTAGATTTCCTTAGAATCACAGAGAAAAGCAAAAACAACTCCTTTGTTTCATGTGCGTCACTCAAATAGGTATATTTGATTGCACATTACATTGTGGATTTTAACTTTGAGAGTGGTCAACATGATCTACTCTTAATAAAGTATTGGAGAAGCTTGGGTTTAACTGAACATTGCCATACACCTTGCATATAAGTAAATGTTTTCCTCAAAAAAAAAAAGTGCAGAAAAAAACTCACCAATTACAGTATCAAGATAGCCTTCAAATTCCTGTTTTTGGGAAATGACGAGGGGCAGATCTTGGCCGGTGAACAGGTTGTAGGCGGTGACCTCAGTGAGAGAGTCTGAAGAGGAGACAAATGTGAAAAACAAACCGGTGAGAATTGCACTTCTGTCCCTGCGGTTTAATCATCAACACTCAACTGCGTCATGGGACAGAGCAGCCGGACTAAAGGGGGATCCCAATTAACATTACACCGAGAGCACAGCCGCATTCAAGAGACGGATTACAGAAAAAAAATGTATGAATTAGCTGTTTGTACATGAAAGGTCAAAAAGGATCAAAAGATTGTTGTAATAAATATGTTCTCTGATAAATATTTCATCATTTTATTATCTCCAAAGAATTAAGATGCTTGTTAGTGACATATTATTGGCGAACATTAAAATTATGTGATGTAATTTTAAACTAAATGCCACTACGTTTGCCTTTAATGATGTCTTGAGATCAGATGGTAAGCAAGTAACATTGTACTTTGCCAAAAAACATCTCTGAAGTAAATTTACACATTTTCAATCTGGTCATTTCTATTATTGGTTAGAGCAGACTGACAAAAATCACCAGAGTAGATTATACTTTTTGCAGTACCACCAAAAAAACAAACAACAACATTTAAACAATATTACTTTAAGCTATCAAACATCTGTATTAAATAGTATAATCCTGTAGAAACCTATAAAACTATAGTCACTACCTTTTCCCGGTTGATGGGCATTTTCGAGGGCAGTGCGCACAGAGCTGGTCCCATGCAGCAGCCTGTGGGAGGGCAGGATGGCCAGGTACGCCGCTCCAAACACCGTCTCTGGGGAGGAGCAGTAAGCCGAAAGGGTCTCACCTGTTTCTTCACCATTTAACTGGAAAAAACACACAGAAGCAAGCAACACTTTTCAAAAGAAGTCTGTAGATTTTATGTTAGAAGATTGTCTGTATTCACTTTATCAGAATCAGAATCAGAAAGAATTTTATTGCCATTGTCAGTGAACAAACAGAATTCACAGACTAGGAACTTGCTGCGGTGCTAATGTGCAACATATAACACAGAAAACACAAATAAGATAAAGAATCTAAAGAGTAAAAAATATCAAATATAGTAAAAATATTTAAGATATATAAAAGCAAGTGTAAGGGCGTGCAAAAATAGGCCAATAAAAATTAGGCAATAAAAATATACACATTAATCAGAACAATCAAAACAACAGTGCAATCTGTCAGTGCAAGAGGTAGGACAATACTAAGATATTAACATAATGAATAAATGAACGAATGAATAAAGTGACAGGTGATGATATGACTGTTAAAGTGACAATGCAGGAGATCAACAGAGTCGCAGGTTTATAGAGTGTTCATGAGTCCAACAGCAGAGGGAAAGAAACTGTTCTTGTGGCGTGAGGTTCTGGTCCGGATGGACCGTAGCCTCCTGTCTGAGGGGAGTGGCTCAAAAAGTCTATGTCCAGGGTGAGAAGGGTCAGCTGCTATCCGGCCTGCACGCCCTCGAGTCCTGGAGACGTACAGGTCTGTCTTGTGAGGCGATACAAAAAAATTAACCCAGCGACTGAATTCTACATGTTTGTATGCACTTTTTGTGATCATTAAAATCTTTGATGTTTGATTGTGGCTAATGTGACTTAGTTTAACTGCAGCTAAACTGAAATTGCACTGACTGGGCGATATGGCAAAAAATTAACATCACTATATCCTTGGAGCCAAATCACAATTTCGATTTTTTCACGATTCTTGTAGATTTTATCTCATTTATTTTCCTACTGTCTTTGAGGTAATCACAATTCACAATCAACAGCTAAATCCAGCTGACAAAATCTGATCAGTGTTGCCACATTTTTAGAGAGAAACAAGCAAACTCAGCCCTTCAATAAAAAGTTAACGAAAGAACTGATTAATCAGAACAATGTGGGTTGCTGCAAAACAAGTGTATGTGTTTTCTGATATTAATAGTAACTTTTAGACACGAAAACAGTTTCAGTCAGGTAAATTGATACGTTTTCATAATTTTTTATTTTTTTTTAATTGCTTTTATGAACTAAAAGGTCCAAAGAGAAAAAAAGTCCAATGTTGCTATAAAGACTTGGACTTAGAAACTCTGAGACTAATAGGTTGGAAAAAAATAGTCTATGTAATGAACAGACAGATACATCAAATAGAGAAAAAGGTCATCACAATCACAATACTGCCCAGCCCTACATCACAGCATTCTAAATGTTGGCATTGAGTTGTTAAGAAAGGACATTTTCAAAATAGAGGCTACAGGTTTTTGTGTGACCTGTAAAAAGAGAATAAACAGGTAAACAACTGTAGAAAAGTAAATAAACAGATTTTAGCTTTTCTCATATTTATCACAGACTCACACACAGTTCAACGCTTTACTTTTTTCCTCTGAGTTTGTTTGATGAGGAAAGTATTTGTACTTTTGCAGTTAACCTTTAAGGTGCCCGGGTTTTTGTCTTGAAATCCAGACCAGAAAATATAGAACTTGATCTTGGAGAATCAAAAAAAAAAAAAAATCTCTGTTTTATTTTATACAACCACTGGTGCAGATTTAAAACTTGAATTTTCCAAACTTCTGAAGCTCATAAGAAACAGAATCTGGAGTCTGGAAGCAAAGAGCTTGAAATGACTTGGTGCAGAGTATCTACTTTGGCACCTAAAGGGTTAAAATGTCCCAAATGTAAATCTTGGCAAACAAGTTAGTGAAGCTCTGCTCTGTTGCCGCGACAAAAGACTATTGTCAGAATCTGTTTAAAAACTCCATGAATAAAAATTAGGCTGTACAGTACACAACAAAAGTATTATTTCTCTATTGTTTTGCTTAGTCTGTGCATAACCTATATTTATTTTATTGTATCTAACTGTAAATCAATTATTAAAATTTCTAACAAACCCACCACCAAGGCACCAGGATGTTCAGTGTTGCAATCCTCAAACAAGTAAAAACATATATATTTGAAATGTAATACGACTTATTGTGGGGTAATGGTTTGTAACAAAAGCCATTAACTCTAGCTCACTAAAGTATATGTAGTGCTTGGTCACCTAAAATTGGTCTTTGGACAGAGGTCAGTTTTATAGTGTGATGTGATTTAGAGAAATAGCAGTGTAACAATGTGATGTAGACAGGATGCAGTGAGAAAATGTAACCTGCTTTTGACCCCAAGTAATGGGTTTTCACACGACGCAGAGGCAGAAACTGTGAAGTTATTATCTGTAATAGTGCAAACATAATGGTTTGAAAAACAAGGTCTCTTTTGAAATTTCAGAAAGATTGCAGCAAAAAGACTGTGATTATTTATGAAGGCTCCTTGTGATTTGATGCAAAACACACATGGAGGGTTTCAAAGCTACAAAGTAATGCACATTTTTAATACAAAACATGAATGCTACTATTTAAGAGCTGCGGCTTCAAGAATTACCTTCAATTTGAAATCGAAATAGCAGCCGGTGCACTCTCCAATCCAGTTTGCCTGCATGGCTTTGACCCCATACCACTCAGGAAGATCTGCCAAGGCGTCCAACAAAGACTGAAGGTGAAGAAGCAAAGAAAATGTTAGCTTAAGACTGAGGAACATCATGAATTATGCAGTGGCGTCGAAGCAAATTTCTTCAAAGCGCCACATTGGCATCATGGTTTCATTTGACACACGTGAGTATAAATGTGTCAAAATAATGGTTTACAGAACACTTAGAATAACTGTATTTTGTTACCGTTTTGTGAGAATGAGACAACAGTTACTTTTCTGAAATCTAAGAAACACATTTTGATAACTGGCAACACAAATTAGGCTTCAAACATCATGTAGTTTGAAAAACAGAAAACACAAGTTTGATGCTTCTTCTCTAATTTGTGATTTTCTTATCTTACGCTGAAATGCAGGTGCTGGGAAAACTGCTCTTTTGATTTGAGCAATTAACAGGTGTTACAAATATATTTGAGGTATTCTGTATCTAGTAACTATTCTTTCTAACACTGGTTATAACTTCCTACATTTGGGGCAAATAAACCGTTCATGATTGATCTTTAAACATTGCCAATGGAATAAAACAGTTTATGTGAATGCCGAATCACTCAGAATAATGTAACTGACCTCAAAACATCATGTGTTCAATATGCAGAAGAATTTTCCAAACTCATGACCTCTTTCTGCCCCAGTTCCCTGAAAATGTGTGAGATTCAAGAGTCCGCTGCCTCTCCGTTCAGCCTCTCACACTCACTAGTTATTTCAGCATGATTAAAGAAAGCTATGCATATTAACAAGGATGAGGCCAAAAAGCCACAGCTGGGCTGTAAGTCCTCAAGTCTTTTCACTCCGTCACAACCTTTTACTCACATTATTTTCTGCAAATAAAACTGCATCATACACACAGAACAGCTAACAACACCCGATACAGTCATGAACTCAACCAGAAAGTTGAAAATAGAACAAGATGAAAATGTATTTCATAGGATTGTGTGATTAGGTCAGTTTTAGTAAACAGAAAGTGGTCTGTCAGCAAATTCTGTGGTAATAAACACCCCATGGTTTGGTAATAGGAGTTTGAAAAATAAAATATATTTTAAACAGAATTGTCTGTATTGTCTATATTTTTAACTGGGAGGTTGGGTATTTCCCAGTTGAACGTAAAGAGTTTTGAAACGAAATAGCTACTGGCAAAGCTAACTATAAACTTGTTTGTAAACAATATAGCTATCCAATCATAAATCTTAAATAATAGTCTCAAATGTGCCATAGCACAATATGTATTATCAGATTATTATTTTTTTACAATTTATGGTGGTGATAATTACTCAGAGACTTCTTGAGTTCAAATCATTGTTGTAATAGATCAGAGTTGATCTCCTACATGAAGCAGGAGTAGGATTTATCAGTTTGAGTGTCGTTTCAGCGCATTTTTCCAGTGGGAGGTGGGAAATTTCCCAGTTACCAGAGCCTGTAACTTACCAGTAAATACATTTAATTCACCACATTCATGCACCATTATAAATAATAGCATACTTATTATTTTTTACAATATACTATGTTGCTAGTCAAAGATAAATAAGTATTTCAGGTGTAAAGTTCTCACTTTCTTTGGCAGTTTGCACCACAAGGACAGAGGTCTCCATGGAAACTTGAACATTGTGGATGTTTGCACATTTGCAGAGAAAGGCTGTGTGCTCTAAACTCTGACTCTGGAAAATGCACATTTTGTTCTTTTATTCAGTCTCTGTCAATGAAGTGTTAGAGGTCAATATTTATTCTGATGTTAATGTACAAATGCTCTCAATATCGTGAAAGCAGTTTCTTTTAACTCAGTGCTACATGGCCGACAAGTTCATCAGACTGTAAAGATGTAAAGTCAGTGATAAGTAAGAGCATCAAGTGTGATCAAGTGTGATTATGGTATTAAAAGTCATTCACATGTGTCCCGAGGAAGTTTTAAGAATTTATAACAATTTCATCAAAAACAAATACTGATTTATCCAGCATTTGCTCATGTGCAAACAGGTTAGGGGGAGCAAAAACTTGGCCTAGCTGACATTTTTCTTTCACACAGACACTAAAGATGTAGAATTTGAGGTTATGCATATCTGTTTTGTGTAATATGTACATCTTCCAATATTAAAGTATGCATAAATTGCTCGCAATAACATGATTTATTTTTTTTTTTAGTTTGCACCTGCAATATAACAGCTGGGTTGATAAATCAGGCCCTTAATGTAGTAAAAGAAAATCCCAATGAACTTAATTAACTGCAAACGAGTCCGAAAAACAAATGAACAGGCAACAAATCACAGTCCAGTGCTTTCTCTCCATGTTGTCGTTCCTGCTCTCCATCTGCCTCTCTCTCTCTCTTTCCTTCTCTCTCTCACTGCTTAACACCTTCCACTGCTTTCCTTTGCACATCACTGAACAAAAATTAGAAATGCAGGAACACATTGTCACAGCAGGACAGTTCCTCCTCCACTCACACCTCTGATTTGGACCAACGCAGGCGCAAAAGTGACAAAGCTGTGTTTATAACCAGCTGAGACCCGTTCACTGATCCAGTTCAACATAAAGTGGATAAATATGATCATTTCCAAGAGCAAAACATTTAGTGCCAATATAAGGAAACTTTTCCCAAGTTTCCCAAACCATCAACATTGTATTGTAGTTTAAATATCAGGCTAAAAAAGTATCTTATTTATGCAAGTCATTGTTTTCTTATTTCAAAATAGCAAAATAACCATTAGTTTTCTAACTTTTACTTCCACCCACAATGTTTTCATGTGCAAGCCAAACTTGGAAGCTGGAAAAGATACAACAATGAAACTATTCAGCATGGTGGAGCAAAATGGAAAACAAATTAAACAATTATTCATAATTTGTTCTAGATCCAATGTTTAACTAAATGTCATGTTTGTGACAGCCCTGGGTTAAGCAGGTGCTCTCCCTCAGTGCCAGCTCGTTCACCTCTGAACACACACGTTTCTCATCAGATTGGTCGGCGCCTGGTGGCATTACTCCTGCCCTCCTTATATCCCTCGCTCCCCTTTTTCTCTCCTTCTTTCTGAGCTTGTTGAAAGCTATAAATGACAGTCTCCAGGGGTCTGATTGCACAACCAGAAAGGCACAACCACAAAGGCACGCCTGCAGCTGCTGCCGCTGAAGTGTTAGCCATGATTGCTATCAGAGAGACCCCTATGTTCTGCTCATTTTGGCCTGAATTCACAAAACTATTAGCACTTCTTATCACTGTCTATCCCTGACAAGTTGAAAATAAGCTCTGGACAGACCTTGGCGTAGTTGGTGGTTTTGATGAACCACTGTGTGAGCAGTTTCTGCTCCACCACAGCTCCAGACCTCCAGGAGCGCCCGCTCTCATCCACCTGCTCATCAGCCAGCACAGTCTGGTCCACAGGGTCCCAGTTCACCACCGCCTGGACAACACAGAGGAAATCAATGCATCTATTACACAGCAGGCTTATTAAGGCTTAGAATACGCTGGATCATACGTTTCTAACAATTAGCTGTGCAAGAGAAATGTTCAAACTGACCGAATATGCCACGATAAAAACTGACATAATTTAAACTTTTATATACTTGTTTTCATGCTGTCAAGAGAAAAATAAAATGTACACTACTGAAAAAAATTTTCATTAGTTGTTTCAAACTGACATTGTGAAATCACCCAAACAAAGTGAAAATCAATATGCAGCTCTTTAAGATCTTGCTTATTCAGGCTAAACCAAGGTCATTACATTTCATTAGTCAATTTTTAAGTGCTCTTTCTTTTTCATCTCTGTCAAACCGAGATGAAAAAGAAAGAGCACTTAAATTAAACTATACAAGTCATTTATAACTTTGATATTTTAAATGTACAAACTGTGCCCACCTCTTTCTGATAGGCCAGACCTGCTTCAAACAGTTTCACAAACAAATACTGAGTCCACCTGTAGTAGTCTGGGAGGCAAGTAGTCACCTCCTGCCACAAAAAACAATCAAAGTTAAAATAAATGATAATAATAAGCAGGAAGCAGATTAGAGACGATTCATACATGATCCAGTTGAAGCAGAGTCCAAGGCTGTCCAACTGCTCCCTCATCGACTGAATATTACTAAAGGAAAAACACAGAAACATGTTATAGTGTACATTTTAAAGAGCAGTGAATGCCACATGTTTGTTTCCATGGGGATGTTATTGATTGTTGCTTCATAATATGACAATAAAAGAGACATGGGGGGGTATTCCATGAAGCGAGCTAAAGCCAAAGCCTGGCTTATTTGGCCAATCTAGGCTCATGAAATCTTCATTTCCGTTCCACTAATGCGGCTAACCAGAGGTGACGCTGAGTTGCCGCAGTAACAGTCCGCAGACATAAACCTGGTCGATTAGATTATTTTAGCTTTGTCTCAAAAAACGTCTTAAATCACGTTTATCCCACAGACTTTCACAACTGTGTGAAATCTCTCTGTCCCAACACAACTTATAACGTCACTTTTTATTCACTTTTATTTACTTGGCATTGGCACCAAAGAGCTGCTCTGACCGTTTCTTTTCATCCTTTTTTGAGCCGCTCTCGCTGTGGAGAGACGCGTTTGTAAGAGCAACGTCACATTGGCTGCACAAAAAGCCACATATTTAACTGGAAAATTAACTTGTAGGCTACTCCTACGTGCATCTAAACTACGTAAGATTTACCACAGACATGCAGCTATTTCTCTAAAGGATGAAGCAATGAAAGCAGGACTAATGTGTGAGAGCCGTGGAGTCGTGCTGCTGCTTTTGCGCTCAAAGCGCTTCATCGCATCTCCTTCCCTCGTCTCTTCTCACACCACGGACACACATGCTCTGCTCTGATTGGTTAGTTCTGGTTGTGAAGAGTTACGCTACAACTTTGTGACAACTTTGTGACAACTTTACGCTTTACGCAGCGGGACTAGTTCCACATGCGGAGTGGAAAACTGTGCCTTGCATTAGAAAACGACACATTCAGCGGGAGCGCGCTCATAGTCAGATTAATCTTCAAGCTTGAATTAGCGTTGCATTCTGAGCTTCAGAATTGTTCATCATGATGAGTTTTAATGTTTTTTCACAGCTTTTAACAGCGAGGTGAGTCACTATGCTAACAACAGTTAGCCACATGCTAAAAACAAACACAGAAAAAGCTGCACACAAACGGGATTTTATTAGACATAGACAGGACTTTGGGGACTAATTTCCACCTGATTACATACATTAACAAGGCATCAGTGCTAGGGGGAAATTGCTTTTAAGTTATCTTGTTGCAAAAAATCGAGTACAGTCCCTTTAAGCACAATGGCAGAGATGCTTGCACCAGATTCTAGCTTTTGCAGCTAATTTCCATCTGTAGTCCTGGGAAGGGGAGAGGGAAGGCACATTGGACATGTATAGCACCCTGAGGAAACCTACACAGACACAGGGAGAACATGCAAACTCCACACAAAAAGGCCTCGGACGACCCGGGAGTCGAGCCGTGTCGCCCAATAAAACTAATAAAAATATTGCTAACTAAGACATCAATGAGTTATTACTCAACTAAAATATCACCTTCTACATTTACAATGTTGTGAATTTCTTCCTTTTGTATCTTTAAGCAACTATTTTTGAATCATTTTTTTACTGTGAATACTAGGGGTGTAACGATACGTTTTTAGAACGATACGATACATTTCGATATGAAGCTTAGAGATACGATTACAAACAATTTTAGGGTTTTTGGGAACGATACGATTCGGAACGATACAGCAATTTCAAAACGATATTTCGATTCAGTTTGATAACTTACGACATAAATAAATCATTACCAATATTTTGCATTAAATCCAAAACTCAATAACAAATAATAAAACGATAGGGTAAGTTTAAGGGTAATAAATATATTCAGCTTAATAACACAATTATTTTTCATTGCACATAAAAACTGCAACTTTTCCCTTTATACAAGTTTAGTATCATAATAAAATAAGTGACCCACATTTCACCATCAGATTGAATAATTTTCACACAGATGCAGGTAGTGAGATGGGAGTCTGTGAACTTATTGTATCTTTGTGACTTATCATTAAATATTAAATCCACAAACATCTGCAGGCAGAGTTTTGACCCAAAGCACGTTGACGTTGCGTCTCAAGTACCACATACAGTATGTCCAAATGTGACAGATTGGCAGCGGAGCTAAAAGCCTAACAAATGCACGGGTCTGTTTTATATATAAGCATAAAGTGTGGCGTCGCAGCTCTGGGTGCGCGTTTGCAGCTCGTCTGGTTCGGCGTCACCTCCGCGGCTTTCCCTCGTAACGTTGCTTCCGCTGTCCGGCTCTCTCTCATCCATGTGCACCGGGACCGTGCCCGGCGGCAGTGCCGGCTCTGGCCTTTTGGCGCCTTAGCGAGATTTCAACAGCGCCTGATATAAATTGTAGTGGGTATAGCCTCTACTTCCCTTTCTAAAAGAAATTGTTATTTAAATTATATTAAAAACAGACCCTTATGCCATAAGCCCTATACAAATACATTTCAATATAACAAGGTTTTTGATGTAATGCAGCTCGGTCTGGGGGAATGCTCCCCAGGAGAATTTTTAAAATAATTCTGTGCAATTTTCCTGCATTTTGGTAGTTTTTAAGATGTGATGGTTTTAATATGTGATAGATTAGAGCATTTATATGTGTTTTTTTTTACCTAATATTTTAGTAAGAAACACTAGATACTAATATTAGCATACTCCAACAATGTTCATTTTTGTATCTTCAGTTAGTTATTCAACCTTTGTTACACTTTAAAAAGGACAAGTAGTTGATCTATTTTACCGTTGTCACGGCAGTGTGTTCGGCTTGAGCTATTCAGCGAGCCATTAACTTCACAAGGACTATGTCACCGTGGGTG